>CM077216.1:29381755-29424255 GCA_039654625.1 Rhinogobio ventralis
CCGAAAGCTGCCTGCCCGCCTCTGATTGGTCCTTTATCGATTCCGACACCTTCCTAGCCACATCGGCTGATCAAGCAATAAACCATTTGCTCAGTTTCCTTCTGCACAATGAGCCGCTCGCTCCGAAGAGCTGCGAGCGCATGCACGTGTGCGCTTGCCTGTAGACCCACACATTATTTTAATGAAATGGTGTGTCTTGGTAGACTATAATCCTGGTAATAGGATTGAGTTGAGACACACGTGTCAATACAAGCAAATGGGATTGTGTGCTTTTAGGTCTCAGATTGTCTTCCAGACTCATAATGGGTAATGCGGGGGGAGGTGAGAGAGATGGAGAGAGAATGGAGTAACATCAGGCCAACATATTGCCCAATTAAATTAAAGATTAAAGTCTATTCAAGGTCTGATGTTCAGCTCCAACCAGAACGTTATGCAGGACGAGGCGTTGTGCTGTTTACATGCATAGTTCACAGTCCGCTGCTCTCAACCTACCGTCCCCATGTTGGATGTCATTTAACTGCAGAAAGGCTGCAAAAAAACATTTCTGTGTGATATAATGTGTGCCAGGACGCTTGTTAGGGATCATCTGGGCATGTGGACTGGTTGCTTGGTGTCCAGGTCCGCTTGAAAACAACGTTCATATGAAAGCAATACAGCAGAAGTTAAGCACTACTGATAATGAACTGATGACTTGTTGTTGTCTCATTGCTGCATGTCTTCTGTGGCAGACACAACTGTTCTGCAGAAGCAAATGGACAAAAGCGTGAAAGGAAACCAACGGTAAAAAGATGACGTCTGGAGTCTTGTTATCTAGAACAGCGTTTCTGAAGGCAACCCAACACTACAGCTTCTTGCGAACACACCGGAATCAACTCATCAGCTCATTAATAGAGACTCCAAGAGCAGGGGCCAGTTTGCGTAAACATAGCCAGTATGTTAAGACTGTGCCTTAAAGGGGACACAAAGATGTAATATGAGTCTCAGGTGTCTCCAGAATGTGTCTGTGAGCCTGTACAGCTCATGCCTCGGATACTCTGCCAAACACTAAAACATCTGTTTTGTTTTGATTAGGGCTGTCACTAACCATTATTTTGGTAATCGAGTAATCGGTCAATTATTTTTACGATTAATCGGCTATTTTTTGAGGTAATAAAAATAGACCCAAGCAAACAACAGCCTTTAAAATGACTTAAAATACATATATAATAACAACTAGGTGTTTCAAATCAAGTATCAAAATCAAGTAATCATATTTTAAAGAAAAACACTGTTAAAATGAATAATAAAATATACATAATATAAACAATCAACTTGTGTACATGCATTATAACACATGCCTGAAGAGGGCGCCAGTGGTCTGGTGTTGTTACACTTTACAGCAGATCAAATCCAGGTTTAATACTGGCCAAACGAGATTTAATTCAAATGTTAACTTAAGAGCGAGCGTCTAAACTTTTATTTTGAAATTGCAATGAACAGTTGAATATTCCCAGGTGAAAAATAGGTACTATTAAATGCATTAAAAATGTACTTGAGTATGTGTTTAGTACAATACAAACATACTATAATGCATTTAATTTAATAGTACGTCTTTTTCACCAAGGTTTAGAAACATATAATGATGTATTTTCCTGTGTTAGCGTAGATTTATAAATTATTTACCTTACAAATCTGATGACATGGCGCACAGTGCGTTTCCAGATGAACGTTATAAGCAACTCATACTCTCAGCACATGCAGAGATGGCGTTTGAGACGCTCCACGCATGTAAATGATAACAGTTCATGTGGAGCAGCGTTTACTCTGAACAGAGCTACTCTGAGACGCACGTAACCTACACACATGTATATAATTAAAGCTCTCAATAGCATTATCTGTGCTGTAGTATGTTTTTAAATGGTTGTAATACATTGTGCATCCTTAGAAAACGGTCTAATAAGGCAGTTCATAGAGTCTCGTCCATGGAATGCACCACTTCCGGTATTTTGTCGGTTACTCATCACAAGTAAATTGCAATCAATGATTTTTTTTTAAATCGAGTACTCAAATTTAATCGAGGAATCGTAACAGCCCTAGTTTTGATGATCATCTCTATCGTGCTCGCGCTCACGTGACATTGCCGTTCTTCATCATCATGAGAGTTTATGATCTGCATGCATTTTAAATCCATATCAGTCTAAACTTCTGATGTATGGTTTTCTGAGCACACACACCCAAAGCACGCACAGAGAAAGCTGATGTCAGACGGAGCGTCCCGTGAGTATTAAACTGAGTTCTCTTTCATGTCTTATTGCACTTAAACTGACACACACACACATGGTTATGTCAAAAACACAGTTCACATAAACGTAAAGAAATCACATGTGTGTATTAGATCTGTGTATTAAAGTGACAGCAGCGTAATAAACAGTACCTCCTGCTATATCTGCTGTTAATATGAATCAAACAACAAAACAGTAAGAAAGAGAAGCTTTAATAAGAACACATTTCTTTCCTGAATGCTGCTGTTAAATGCTCTGGGGAGGAGATAAACATGGCGGACTGCGTACAGCTCACTGAGGGCGGGGTCTATGCTAAAGTTCTATGCAGATTCTGTCTGCAGTTGTGGGCGGGGCCTGTGCATTGTGATGTCACATTGCATAAAAACTGCAAACAGCTTATTCAGAGACACTGCTTATGATTTATGGGGATTAAAAGAGAGGAGTGGGTGGATTCTTACCATTATATGGTGGTTGTGTACACACACTGCCGACACACATTTATATTCAAACACGCATAACACTGTGTCCTAACTACACGCGACGCAATAAAATTCCAGCGACAAGTCCACACCAGACGCGACGCGACTATGAGATGCGACAAATCAATCAAAAACAACAGCCAATCAGAACAGCGTGTGGGCGGGCTCTCGCGGCAAGTGTACGGCACCAGAGATTAATCTTGACGGCACTCGCAAGGAAATGGATATCACAGTTTGAACGTTCTTGTTTCCATTTGTTTAATTTGATTGTTGCTTTTAGTACGACTACGTTACAAAGCTGGGAGCTCTAAATGATATACAAAAAAGTCACATTACACGCTTTTAACATTAAATAAAACGCATAAACATTACCTGAGATTATCATTGTCATGTTTTGTGGTAGAAATAGAAATCGTTTCTAAATATAATCATCGCGTGTCGCCGTCGCGGCTGGTTAGGACACGGTGTAATAGGTCCCCTTTAAAAAATTATTCTGACAAACTAGTAATTAACCAAGGGGTAATCGATTATACCAGCCACTGAAATGGACAGGTAAGATAAAGGAGACATCCAAAATGTGTACTGTTGGGGTGACTCCAGGAACAGGGTTGAAAAAGAAGAGGGATATTGTCAGATATAACCACAGGGCGAGAATGGATAAATCAGATGTATGTGATATACCAGTGGATCGTTCTAGGCCGAGAACTCTAGTCCAATCAGAGACAGCACAGGTGACGCCTGCAGCCCACAGCGGAAAACACTCCGGCAGGCTGAGTGAACTGGTTCTCTTCTCAACCTGCAGGTCCTAATCACCAATTATGAGCCCATTAGGGCTGCTGGCAGCTCATTGTGTCCCGCCGCAGCGGAAGGGGATCTGGGTGTAGACCTCTGCCCCACTTCGCTGCGCTCCACTGAGCGCCTGTCAGCCCCGGTTGTGGCGCCGCCGTGATAGGACCCGTGTACCGGCAGATAACAACACCTGACCTTACAACCGGTTACCGGGGGACGCTCGGCACGCAGACAGGGCTCATCGCAGCGCGACAGCGGAGGGGATAAATCCGAGCCGCTCGGGGTGACGAGACTTCATTAAAGAAGAGCAAGAGAGAATGGGTAATGCCTCTGTAGTGTACTAATAGAAGCAGAGCCCTCGTTAGCCGAGCGCGAGGAAAGATCCATCAACAGCATCTCTCGGCTTAAAAGAGGACTGAGAGCGAGAGAGATTTAGACTCCCATAAGGAAGCACTGGCAGCAGTCTCGCAGCAGGCTGGTTAAATTATCTCTCAGGTAAGAGGCCAGACACTTGCCAATGCACAGAGGAACTTGTTAAAGTCCCCCTTTTAGAGCAAACCGTCGGCTAATGTACGACTATTGGGCCATGGTCAAAAGTTCAGCCCCTGCATATGTAAAAAGGTAGCGGAGCGCCCGAGGCAGAATCCTGGGGAAAATAATTGCGCTAAACTGCTGAAAACGCGCAGTCAGATGGCGGACTGGATCCCAATGAAGCGATTGGGGGAAGGTGGGGTGCTGATTGGGTGGCTGTGATTTTCCCAGCAGCTTCATGTCCCAAAGCATCAAGCAGCTATTAGATGCCACAATACCCAACCGTCTAAGAAATGTCAGACCAAACATGCTAAAACAGCTGTTTGACTACACAAATGAAAAGGTTACAGAGGCTTCGGGGACGTATAGTACTCCATTTAAACCAGATAGGAAGTATCAAAAGTGACCTTTCTCGACATTGAGAAAAAATACCTAACACACTTAAAGCATTACTGACCTAAACAAAAATGTTTGTAGAATATTTGCTTGCGGAAATGAATCTCTGGGGAATTCTTGGATTTGGATTTCTAAGCAAGTAACATCAATACCTATGTCCTAATAAGTCGTAATAAGAATATCCTAGTTGTAAATATTTTTTTTTTTTTTACAGCAAAATGATTCAAACCTTGGCAGAGTCCAATGGCAGATTTGTCAAATTGAACGTGTTTGAACGTTGCTTCCCAAAAAAACAGGACAAATTAATCATTGTACAATATTTCACATGTTTTTTTTTTGTAATTGAAAAAGTGCACAAAAAAAAGACATACCGAGTATGTAAATCTTCATATTTATAGTTTTGGTCAAAAACACACTAGAACACAATAAAGAACAGAAGTGCATTATGATCTGAAGCAATCCCAGATCGAGTTAGAGTCATTATTGTAGGGCAGGGGTAATAATTAAGGATGCACTGATAGGATTTTTTGGGACCGACACCGATTTTAACAAAATGATTGGCCGATACCGATATTTGTCACTTGCTCTCTTATTTGAACTTTTGTCATTTAAAGAGATAGTGTTTTGATCATGTTTTAAATCAGCAAAGTTCAAAAACGCTTGCATTAATCTATAGTTTATTGCTGCATCATCAAATAATTTCAAATGAACATGGATTGCATCCATTGACATTCAGCAGGCTACATACATGTAACAGAACAAAGATACATATGAAATTGAACAGTTTTCAGGTACAGAAATAAAGTAAACAAATATAAAATAACTGCATATTCTTTACTGTATAAATTAAATACATAATAATCCTTATGAAAGTTACAAAAGTTATTTAGTCAAGAGTAGTGAGCGATGTTTTTGCCTTTTGTTGTTCGATTAACATTAAAACGCAGACAGAAGCGCAGCAGGAATCAGGGATGCAAACACATGTAAGGTCAAAAAAGAGAGAGGTAATCGAAGCCCTCGCCCCGCGCCAAATATCCAGATACTTACATTGCCACCAACCCCTGCCATCCCCGGCCCACCCCATAGGCACATGTGAAAATTCTGAAAATCAAAATACACCGACACTAATTTGGAATATTCAATTTTATTTTTTATTCTGAAACATAATCTCTTATTGAACTATCTAGCACTTCTTCTTGCTTTACTCCTTCTCTTCTTTATATATGAATGTAAATAATTATATATAAATATAGGCCAACACAAATAATATAAAATGACAAGATGTTTATTGTAAACGTAATGTGCAGCTTTTTATTGGGGCAACAAAAATATGATAGATACGAGAGAACAAGATAGGCTTTTAATAATCTTTCAGTGCACAAAACCATAATATGAACAATTCAAAACAGAGCAGCACAAAGCGCTTATGCACACCCCGGGTGCAGAATGATGTGCTTAAAGCAACATGGAGTCAGAGCACGCTGCGCTAGTGCACTAGTGTGCATTGAAAAGTTCACGGCACAAAGAGAAGAGATGTCTATAATGTATATCTGTCCAACGGTTTACTGATCATTTGTTTCTTCACAGTTTTAAATTCCAGGTATTGTGCGTGTGATGCTAATTAATAGTCCTTGTGTTGTCACCCGATAGCGAATACAACATTGTTCAGAAACAGCTATAAACTCCAGCAAGATAAAGTCATTTTATGCAAATCCACAGCCCTTTATCTACATCATCTAGGAGAGAGTGCTGCTGCCTGTCGTAACCGAACGCGGCTCGTTCTGCTGAACGGAGAATGATTGACAGACGCAGTGGAGGGAAGACGAGTTTCCGTGAACTTTACCGGTGTAAATATTCTTCCGTCCCTCACATTCAGCTATGGAACGGCTTTAGATGACTTTGTACCAGCAAATCATAAAATAAGAGTGATTGCTGAAGAGGATCATGTGACGATATATATTTCTGATGATTATCACGACAGGCCTAATCTGAGCATGTGACTGCCTGTCTGAGTTTTGTCGACAGACGGAGGCGGCAAGAAATTTGACGGTGGCGGCCGCCTCGTAATTCTCTATGCAGGAAAAACCCATGTATATAACATTATAAACCAAAAATATCCTTAACTCCAGTGATCTCACCAGTTGCCAGTAAGGCGCGGCGCCGAACTCTGGTCTCAGGGAGAAATTTGTTGCAGCGGCAGATACCATAGATACCTGCACGTTTTGGCGTGCAGTGTTCTGATTTGCTTAGCTCCTATTTACTTGTTTGGTGAAGGCAATCCAGAATTACTGTTGGTGAAATTATAATCAGACCCTCTCAGATCTGCACCATTCACACAAGTCACCCAAACTGACGTGAAAAAAGCGGGAGGCGCCGAAAAGCACGCTGTTTGCATCCCTGAGGAATGTTTAAAATATTCTAGCTGAGCCCCAGCGTGAGTTTAAGGCGACTTGTTATTTTCATCAGTGTGTATTTTACAAACTAGCAATAAATGTTTTGCTAGTACTTATGTGTATTTAAAATGTCTGAACCCTAAAATAAACCTTATGTGGTTGAAAACACTGAATAGCGCGTCCGTCTCTGGCTCAGCGCCAACCAAAGCGTGAACGCAGATTTGAATTAAGCAGTTGATCATGTGATGCACTGACCGCTCTAATCACACCGGTGTGATCATACATATGTATATGTATGTATATAACTATGGGTGTGATCGTACCCGTCAAAGGGCTGGATTATGTAACAGACATTATACAGCTCAGTGTCTTAAAGGATTAGTTCACTTCAAAATGAAGATTTCCTGGTATTTTACTCACCCCCATCTCATCCAAGATGTTCATGTCTTTCTTTCTTCAGTGGAAAAGAAATTAAGTTTTTTGAGGAAAACATTCCAGGATTTTTCTCCACATAATGGACTTCAATGGGAACCAACGGTTGAAGGTCCAAATCAATGCAGTTTCAGAGGAAGGGCTTCAGAGGCTCTGATGATCCCAGACGAGGAATAGGCTCTTATCTAGACAAACCATCGGCCATTAAAAAAAAGAAAAAAAAAGAATATACTTCTTAACCTAAATTGCTCATCTTGCGCTGCTCTGCGACGTGCCATGGATTGCGCAATCACTTTGAAGCGGTCGTTTTCTCCTCATGATAATCAAGTGCGCTCTTGTTCTGCGCGGGACGACGGCCTGATCTCTCCTGGCATACGGACATCCTGTCAGAGCATGAAGGGATACAAATCATTCCATTGACTAAACTTTACACAGCGGATAGCAATTTTAGTATATAATTTAGCATATCATTTTTAACTAACTTAAATATTATTATTATTATTATTACTAGAGATGCACCGATGTATCGGCCACTGATATTTATCAGTCGATTTTTGATCAATTTACTACCATCTGCATATCGACTATAGCATGAAAAAGGCAGATATAACAAACCGATGGTTTATTAATTAACTGCATTAAAGGATTAGTTCCCTTCAAAATGAAAATGTCCTGATAATTTACTCACCCCCATCTCATCCAAGATGTTCATGTCTTTCTTTCTTCAGTGGAAAAGAAATAAAGTTTTTTGAGGAAAACATTCCAGGAACATGCCTAGACGTAGGCGGAAGTACCGCCCCCGTGTTTACAAAGCGCACATGTGAAGACTAATACAAACGGCCTTTAGCAAAAAAAAAAGGTAAACCAACGATATCGGACGATTTTGAAGTTGAAGATGGAGTGTTTTTTGGTAAAGGCCGTTTGTGTTAGTCCGCGCAAGATGAGCAATTTAGGTTAAAAAGTGTAATCTTTTTTTCTTTTTTTTTTAAGAAAATGACCGATGGTTTGTCTAGATAAGAGCCTATTCCTCGTCTGGGATCATCAGAGCCTCTGAAGCCCTTCCTCTGAAACTGCATTGATTTGGACCTTCAACCGTTGGTTCCCATTGAAGTCCATTATGGGGAGAAAAATCCTGGAATGTTTTCCTCAAAAAACTTTATTTCTTTTCCACTGAAGAAAGAAAGACATGAACATCTTGGATGAGATGGGGGTGAGTAAAATATCAGGACATTTTAATTTTGAAGGGAACTAATCCTTTAATGCAGTTAATTAATAAACCATCGGTTTGTTATATCTGCCTTTTTCATGCTATAGTCGATATGCAGATGGTAGTAAATTGATCAAAAATCGACTGATAAATATCAGTGGCCGATACATCGGTGCATCTCTAGTAATAATAATAATAATAATATTTAAGTTAGTTAAAAATGATATGCTAAATTATATACTAAAATTGCTATCCGCTGTGTAAAGTTTAGTCAATGGAATGATTTGTATCCCTTCATGCTCTGACAGGATGTCCGTATGCCAGGAGAGATCAGGCCGTCGTCCCGCGCAGAACAAGAGCGCACTTGATTATCATGAGGAGAAAACGACTGCGCTCTTATCAAAGCTGAACACATCTGGAGATCAGCATGGGCCTAATGTTCATCTGCAGGCCATCAAGAGAGCAAGAGAGATGAGCAGCAGATCATATCTGATGGACAGATTACAGATGAAGACAGGCGCGTGAGTTTAAGTCAGATATCAGTCCTGCCTCTTACCCAATGAATTTCTATTAACTCAGCAAAACTGAAAATTATCTACAAATTACAAGATCAGATGATGATACACGGCTTCATGGATTACACTGAAACATCCTTTGCACTTTAATATGGCATATCAATATTATGTTTTGTTTTTTTTTTAAATCTGAGATATTATGAAAACAATATTGATTAAAATCATTATTATTATTGTTAAATCGTTGGAGGCTAATTTGTGATGTTTGATGCATCAAACCATTAAGAAATGCTAAACTAAATGGAAGTGTCCCACTCAGATGCAATAAAACAGCAAAATAAGAGGTTTTATTCTAGATTTGCGCAGTTATAAATCACCTACAGCTTCTGGAGAAGACAAAGGCATTTTACTGCGCTTGGGTGTAATATCGTTCCAGGCTCTTCCTGTCAACATTATGCAGAGCTGTGCAACCTTGAACAATTTCCCAGCATCCCATATGAGACTGCAAGCAATTAAAACGATACCATCTTCATAGCCTCATAACCAATAAATAAAGTAACAGCACTGTTTTGTGTTAAGTTCACTAATATCTGAGGGGGTTCAGCAACGGGAGAGAGAGGCACATCAACACCTTGCCAAGAATTGGGGTTGTCCTAAGTTAAGCGTCTGTATTTAATAAAGAGAGAAAATAATTACTACATTAATTAAAGATTAAGAAATAACAATTGAAAAATAAATAAAATAATAAAAACAATTATTATTATTAATAATTAAAAAACACATATTATTTGATAACACTGTTAAATGTAATCCCAAAATGTATATAGATTTATTAGATTTTTCATATTGTACATTATAATTAAATAACTTGCAACATTTAAAATAACAAATCTTTAGCTTTTAGTGCTTTAATTTATTTAGACAATGATATGATTAATATAATAATTAATATAATATAATATAATTAATAATATAATTAATATAATATAATATAATATAATATAATGAATAATATAATAAAATAATATAATATAATTTATATAATATAATATATCTGCTTATGCTAAATATTTTATATTTATTATCATATATGCACAATATAAATTACATATCATAATCTTAATGTCTCCCTTAGAAATCCATTAAAATCAGGAATGAAATCACTGGAATATTTGCATAATGATTTGTGATTTGTTGTCTTGCAAGCACTGGTATTTCCTACAGGAAATGCAAATACAGTACATTTTTTTATGTCTAAAATGTCATAAATATTGTGCTACTAATCAAGGTCTCATCAACAGACAAAAGAAAAAAAAAGAAAAAAATCCTCAAATGAATGAATCACACTTTCCATATGAACAAAATGACATCAAACTTGACTGACAGCTGGAGAAATGAGCGGTTCTGAGTTATGGCTGGGTTGTGCGCATAAACTCATGACATATTCATACCCATCTCTTTAATACTTAATCGGCACAGTTGAAATACTCAACACTACATCAAAATCTGCCTTCAGAGTTTTCAACCAAAATTAAAACAAAGACTACATCAAATGCATTGTGTGGCCTAAAGCATATCAGAAGCGGAAGGAAATGCTTCAGGTGCGAGACAGGCAGATACTTTATGATTTATGAGGATGTTGAATTTTATAGTTTGTCTCTGTAAGTGTATGTGACTCGCCTCTTCGGGCTAAAACGGCAGAGAGTTGCCTACAGGAAGAGCTGCCCGCCTGATTTATGCGGCGCTGGGGTATATGAGCGGCGTTACGGCAGCGTGACACACACACACACACACACACGGGTGATTCCTGTTTAATAACCCAAAAACAAGCTAGTGAAACTTTCTTGGATCATCACCATCATGTCTCCAAAATTCACACGTGTAAAAGCAGATTACAACCTGGTTCAAATGAATTCTGTGTAAACAACCCTTTAGCAAACTCTATCAAACTCTATTGGAATGAGCTGTTCATCAAGTCCACGGTGTGCTTCACATGAAGACAGCTAGTTGTGTGTTTTTGCTGCTTATGAACAAATGTTTAAAATCAGTGCCCACTTTGTTTATGATGCTGAAAAGGTAGATGCTTAAAAACTTAGGAACATACTCAATCTTCACACTGCATCAAGTGAAAGAGGGGAAAATAAAATCTCTTGCTCTTACCATAGACTTGGTGAAGGGTCGTGCAAAGGTGAAGAGCAGGGTCATGAGCCACCAGCTGCGGTGGATGGAGGTGTACATCATATTCCCAGGATGCAGTGCGTTACAGGTCACGCCGTAGGGTGACATGCGGCGGTGCAGCTCGTTGGAGAAGAGGATGTTGCAGAGTTTGGCACGGTTGTAGGCCAGCATTGACCAGTACTCCTTCTGCGGAGGTGAAAGCAGGTTCAGGTCCACCTTCCCACACGTGTCCACCAGATCAGTGAACCTTCAGAAACAAGAATGAGCAGTACTTATAAAAAAGACACTTAAAAGTATTGGGAGACACCTGTTGAATAATGAACTCAGGTGTTTCAGTCAGACCCATTGCAACAGGTGTATAAAATCAAGCCCATGCCGTCTGCATTTACAAACATCTGTGCAAAAACTGGGTCGTTCTGAAGAGCTCAGTGAATTCAAGCGTGATACTGTGATTGGATGCCAGCTTTGCAGTAAGTCAGTTTGTGAAGTTTCATCCCTGCTAGATATTCCACACTCAACTGTAAGTGGTGTTATTGGAAAGTGGAAGCATTTTGGAAAGAGCAGCAACTCAGCCACAAAGCAGAAGACCACGTAAAGTCACAGAGCGAACCGGAGGCATGTAAAAGACGCCAAAGCTCTGCTGATTCCAAGGGCTCTAGCCCAACCTCTGAAGAACAGCCCTTACCATTATCCCTTCTCCACCAAACCTTACACCCATCAGACTGCCAAACAGAGATGCATGATTCGTCACTCCACAGAAAGTCTAAAGACTTCCAAGAGTTCCAAACTTCAACTGGCATTAATATAAGCACAGTGCGGCGGGAGCTTCGTGGATTGGGTTATCCATGGTCGAGCAGCTGCATGAAAGCCTCACATCACCAAGTGCAAGTGTATTCTGGGTGGTTGCCAAGCAAGGGTTTTCAAACTGGGGTCCGGGGACCCCCAGGGGTCCTCCAGAAGGTTCTAAGGAGTCCCTAGAAAATTTCAGAGATGAAAAAGACAAAGCAAAAATTTACAAAGTCTACCAAACATTCGAACTGTTTAATTTCTAAATGTTTCTCTCCTTTCTTGCCGTATACATACTTTCCAGAATTTGCTTTGTATCTTTCTAGTGAGTTTCTCTCACTATCGTCCCCTTTATCTCGCTCACTGGGGTTATAAGGCAGTATACTTAACGCAGTACGTAAGCTGATTACATACATTTATTGTGAAAGTTGCTCATACAAATCATTTTTAATTGAAAATGTTCTTCTTCAGGTTTATACATCCAACATTTAAGTACAGCCAATTTAAGTTTGGAAACAATATGCTGTATTTATAAAGTCACACTTACTATTTATCTAAGTTTAAATTTTTTTTCATACATAAAAATAAATAGATGGATTTTAGGAAGGGGGTCCCTCATAAAAGGTTCATCATATTTAGGGGTCCTTGGCATCATAAAAACCCTTGAAAAACCCTTTGAAAACCCTTGGTGTAAAGCACGCCACCACTGGACTTTCTGGACGCTTCCCTGTTTGGTAGTCTGATGGGCGAGTCTGGGTTTGGCGAATGCCAGGAGAATGTTACCTGCCTGACTGCATTGTGCCAACTGTAAAGATTGGTGGAGGAGGGATAATGGTATGGGGCTGTTTTTCAGGGGTTGGGTTAGGCTCGTTACTTCCAGAGAAGGGAAACCTTAGGCCCGGTTTACACCTGGTATATTAAGATGCATTTTGGTCGATCAGATTACAAGTGGACGACACTAAATACAGGTGTAAACGGGGTCTAAAACATTTTGAGACCACTTTAGACCACTTCCAGAGGTATGGGAAAACGCATTTGACCGGATTGCTTTTATAGTGTAAACGCTTGTGTGGTCGAATGCATTCAAACAGCCACAAAAGACTACTAAATATTTTAGGAAGCGCGCTAGCCAGACGGGATTTAAACTTTGTCGGCTGAAGACCCAAGTTTAGTTTGAAGATGAAAAAACGTACCAAGCACAATGTTCTGTCACCATTCCTGATTTCTAACACACACTCACAACGTTTGGCTGGTCTTGTGGCTGTCAGAGCAGAAACGAAAGCTGCTGCTCTCTGTGTGCTTTTCCGTCTCCGGGCGTGTTCATATGTAAATTGCGCAAGCTTATTTTGTCCACTAGATTGAAAGACCTGAAAAGGCCCATACATCTACCTGCCCATTGACACTCCCCTCGAAGAAATCAGGACAGAAGTGGTTGAAAACTGGACAAAAGAGACAGATTTAAACACCAGTTATAAGCGGGAATGTGTCTCCCTCGTCCATTTGACCAAAACGCATCCTAATACCAGATGTAAACAGGGCCTTAATGCTTCAGCATAGCAAGACATTTTGGACAATGCATTGTGGGAACAGTTTGAGGAAGGCCCTTTTCTATCCCAGCATGACTGCGCACCAGGGCACAAAGCAAGGTCCATCAGGACATGGTTGGATGAGTTGACCTCAACCCCGTCCAAAACCTTTGGGATGAACTGGAACAGAGATTGCCAGCCAGGCTCTCTCAAAAATCAGTGCCTGACCTCAATAAATGCTGTGGATGAATGGGGAAAAATTCCCAAAGAAACACTCCAAAATCTTTTGGAATGCCTTCCCAGAAGAGTTGAAGCTGTTATAGCTGGAAAGGGGGATCATATTAATGTATTTATAATGAGATGTCATTACAGTCCCTGTATGTGCAATGATCAGGTGTCCAAAACTTTTGTCCATATAGTGTATTTTGAGAAATGTCTCTTTCTTAGTTTTGTTTGTTTTGTCTTGACTACTTTTGTGTTTTGTCTTGTTTTTTATTGTTTTCCTTTGCATCTTGATTTTATTGTTTGGCAACTTAATTAGGTTTTGTTGTGTTTTGTTTTATTTAGTTTCACTTGTTTTGTGTTTTGTCTTGATTAGTTTTGTGTTTTGTTCTGTATGTGTGTCTCTTTTGTGTCTTGCATTATGTGTCTTTTTTGTTTTGTCTCATGTTGTTGAAACAGAATTCTACGGTCACACAAACAGTTTGATTACTGGCATTCTTCAAAATATAATTTTTCATGTTCCACAGACGAAAGACACTGTTAATACAGGCCTGGAATGACAAGAACGGAAATAAATGAAAACATAAAAAATTATAAATTTAAATGGCCAACATTGAACAAATAGACAAGACAAGATTTCACGTTGACTAAAGTTGCGGGAATAACCTCCAGAATGTGAGCCGATGGAGAAATGAACTAAATGAGCTTTGGCAGGCCAGGTCTGGCTTAATGCAAATCAAAGCTACGACATGACGTTCTTTAATTGGCTCTGACTAAGCTGTTAAACGCCAGATGTTTGACAAGGCCCCTGAACACAAGGCGCTGTATTTTCTGGATGTGTCCTTGTGTGTGTGTAAACAACAGTTCCAAGAAACTGCCGTGAAATGAATTGTCCCTCCCCTAGTGCGGATCAGAGTGTGTTCTGCGCCCGCAATCACATTCAGTGTTTACCTATTAATTATGTGCTTTACATAACAACCAATCAAAACGTCACATTCACTGTATGACAAGCTCAGTGCGGCCCGTGTTGCTGTTTGACACGTTACATCTCTGCTTGGGTAAACGACAACATCTGTGGGCATCGCGTCGCTACAAATACTAAAGGTGTGAACTGTGGGAGTGGGAAACTAGTTAATTAAAGCAATAGCTCACCCAAACATGTTTCTTTCCCAAAAAATGAAACGACCAGATTCTGTCAAGCTCTGATCCATGCATAATAAATAATGTTCCATTATGTTATTTCATTTTATTTTATTTTATTTTATTCACTTCACTTTTTTATGAGCACCACACCACGCATCTCTATTAAAATTCAAGTGCTGTGTGACACTGAACACTATTTAAAGTGCTATTATGTTTATTTGGATATTACCTTCCATGCAGTGTAATAGAGCTGTTTCTGAATGTAAAAGGTCTGCAAAGTTTTCAAAGATCAAAGTGCATGTTAAATAAAGTTTTTATTTCCTAAAAGAAAGAATCAATCATAGCAGAGTAGACCAATCACAACAGACTGGACCATCTGACCAATCAGAGCAGAGTAGACCAATCACAACAGACTGAGCCATTTGACCAATCAGAGCAGAGTAGACCAATCACAACAGACTGAGCCATTTGACCAATCAGAGCAGAGTAGACCAATCACAACAGACTGAGCCATCTGACCAAACAGAGCAGAGTAGACCAATCACAACAGACTGGGCCATCTGACCAATCAGAGCAGAGTAGACCAATCACAACAGACTGGACCATCTGACCAATCAGAGCAGAGTAGACCAATCACAACAGACTGGACCATCTGACCAATCAGAGCAGAGTAGACCAATCACAACAGACTGGACCATCTGACCAATCAGAGCAGAGTAGACCAATCACAACAGACTGGACCATCTGACCAATCAGATCAGAGTAGACCAATCACAACAGACTGAGCCATCTGACCAATCAGAGCAGAGTAGACCAATCACAACAGACTGGACCATCTGACCAATCAGAGCAGAGTAGACCAATCACAACAGACTGGACCATCTGACCAATCAGAGCAGAGTAGACCAATCACAACAGACTGGACCATCTGACCAATCAGAGCAGAGTAGACCAATCACAACCATTTGACCAATCATTATGACCATCATATTAATGAGAAAATTACAGTGTTTTTGGACCTTGGATGCATGTTGTAGGAGACCTGCAAAGCTAAATTAGGAACCTTTAAAAAAAGCATAATAAGGGCACTTTAAAACTCATGTTATTTTCCATGGAAGAAATAAAATCAGGTTTGGAACGACATGAGTATGACAGTATGTTTTTCATTCGTATTTTTGGCTGAACTACTCCTATCAGTTTAGCGGTTATATATCCATCCCCACTATCCCTTTGCACATGTTGACTTTGTCATCATCTCACGGCCGGGATAATCCATACGGTCTTCCCAGTAGAGGCATTCTGGGCTGGAAATAGTCTATTTTCAGAGCAGAGGTATGAAAAGGTCAGGTCAGGCTGGTATTTAATGACTGCAGTATCCTGCTTTAAAGAGACTGAAGTATAAAGGCGTGAGTCTGGTGTGAGTTTTCAGAGGTGAGTTTCCCGTCCAAGCTATCAGTGTGCTCTTGTTTGGAGTCGGGAGGCAAATGCCAGCACCTATCTGTCCTGTCACTTAAGCCCCAGTGCTACAGCGCAGATAAACGTCCCCGTTCACTCCATTTTATTCTGCCACCCTCAATTTCCCCCAACCCCTCATTCTTTCTTTCCCTCTCCGAGCTGCTTTCAGTCGCTCGTGCAGCGGTGTCAAGGTTTAACGGCTCTTGTGGCTTTGGGAAATATAATCTCTTCCTGGGTCAGAGGTCAGATGGTGAGCTCAAAAGGCCACATATTAAAGGCAGTGGAACTGATAGAGATGAGGAGGTAAGGATCAAAAATTATCAGGTGTAGTAGAGAAAGGGAAATAAACTGTTAAAGTTAAATGGAGGAGTTACTGCGATTACAAGTAAGTGATTTTACTGTTGGGGAGAGCGAATTGAGATTGTGTAGCATTCTGTTCACTTGATGACACATGGGGCTTGTTAATCTAATGGACCCTCACTCTCAGAGCAGAAAATGTTCTTCAAAACGCTTTTTATTTAATAGTCATGTTACAGGAACCGTAGGCTCTCTCTCTTTTTGCATACTATCTGTACTGCACTTATAGTACACTTATTGTTTCCCACTGCAATGGTCATATCCAACATAAATAGCATAAATCAATCTGGAGAAAAATGAGCGACAGAGACTGTTGGGTAAAGAGACAACTGAAAGTACATGGATGACTTTCCATGAATGCTTCAGAGACGAAATGAAGCACTGATGGGAAATATATCAATGTCTCACCTGTGAGACTCTGAGGAAACCACCACCACCCGAGCCGGAGCGGAGTGCTGCAGGACGTCCTGCAGGAGCTGAACCAAGTAGAAGTGACCAAGATGGCAGATCTGAAAGGTGGACTCCAGTCCGTCCTCCGTTAAACTCCAGGGCTGCGTGCAGACGGCTGCGTTACACACCAGGATGTGCAGCGGCCTTCAGAGAGAGAGGGAATAAAGTCAATGAGTGAAAGGAACATATTCTTGCCAACAATACTTGTGTTTCGTAAAAGCAAAGCCACAGAACCAAAATAAAAACACCAAACTAAAACAAACCAAAAGAAAACCATAAACCACACCAAAACAAAAACTAAACAATAAAACCAAAACAAAACAAAACCAATCAACATCAAAACAAAAAACGAACTAAATCAAAACAACAAAAAACATCAGAGAAAAAACTAAACAATAAAACTAAACCAAAACAAAACCAACTAAAGCAAAACCTTGAACAAAACAAAAACAAAACAAATCCTAAACTAAACCAACTAAAACTAAACAAAATTATAAACAAAACCATAAACAACACCAAAACAAAAACAAAATAATAAAACAAAAACAAACCCATAAACCACACCAAAAGAAAACCACAAACACCAAAACAAAAACAAAACAAAAACAAACTAAACCAACTAAAACTAAACAAAACTATAAACAAAACCAAATCAAAGCCATAAATAACACCAAAACAAAAACAAAAGAAACCAAAAGAAACCATAAACAACACCAAAACAAAAAAACAAACTAAATCAAAACAATAAAACAAAAACAAAACAAAAACAAACTAAAGCAAACCATAAACACAAACAAAACAAAACCAAACCCTAAAACTAAAAGCAAAACAATAAAACCTAAAAAACTAAAGCTAAAACAAAACACAAAACCAAAACTCAAACAGAACAAACCATAAACACCACCAAAACAAAACTGAACTACAAAACCCTCCCAAACAATTCAAATTTATAAAAGAAAGTGCACTAGCATATTTTGAATTGCTTCAATACATAATTTTTTATTATTAATACATATTTTATTAATATAGGCAAATAAAAAGTGATGTGAAAAAATAATTTGTTTTATCCATTTAACAATACGAGTTATGCTGCACTCAGAGGCGCCGATTCATGTGTTCCTCGGTGGGTGCTCACGGGCGCACGTGATAAAGCCGTAAAGTAGGCTGTCTTTCAACTCAGGACAGCGCCACTTCTCACAAATACAGATAGGATTGGAGATTAACTGACACGTAATCGAGCTCCGGAGCACCCACGGTATCAGCACCTATCCTCGCGACTGCTAAAACTAACTAGCACAGTGCATGGACTAGTCGTCGGGAAGGTAGGCTAACCATTCCCTCGTTTTCCCTTTGTCATCAGTGCGCCACTTGTTCAAAAAGTACCATCTCTTTTTCTTTACTTCGCCCTCAACAGTTTGTACATTCATAGCTACTGCTGACTCGACAAAAGTGCATTATTGTTACTTAGCAACAGCATTCTTTGACAAAAACTGTCCAATCCGTTACAAGGAATGTTTTAAGTAGAAACCAATAAAAATATGTTTTACATAACTTTCCACCCTGAAAACAAAGTACAGATTAAACCAAAATCATTGTCAATGGATTCAGGGATTGAGGGGAGTTTCAAACACTCAAACACATGCGCTCCAGCCTATCCCAAGGTCAGTCAGGGCAGGCGGACGTCCATCCATCAGCGTGAGAAAGGACAGATTTCTGGAAAGTCCAGGCAAGATCTTTTCTTTGACAGAGTCGCTCCAGTGGTCCCGAAACCACGGCCATACAGCAGAATAATCTGAATCCACCCCACCAATTTTTAATTTCTTCCATTAGAATTAATTACGAAGCCCACAGGCAATTTGTGTACTTCATATTTAATACTGCCTGCGCTATTAATTAAAAACTGGTTGCTGGAAAATTAATGGAGGAATTGTTATGCCCCTGCTTTAATGAGTCTTCTCTATGACATTAAAAAAAAAGTACACTTCACATTTCCCTTCAGGTTCTATGTGGAACGCAGCGTGCATCAGTGGAAACGCACGGGATCATGGGAAATGTGCGGAGGCCACAGTTACACATGTGCGTCATTAGAAACACGCAGCGAAACAAACAGTGAACAGCACATGTTATTGTTGCAACTGACCTTTAGAAGACCAAAGAACAAGCACAATAAGGGTTTTCCTTGTGCCTGATTACGGTACATCTAGCTTTACATCTGGAATACAACATGACATGAAAATAAGACTCAATGCACCTACAGAAAAAAACTATATAAGCAGTTTATAATAACATAATATAATATAATGAATATAATATAATATAATGAATATAATATAATATAATATAATATAATATAATATAATATAATATAATAAAATTAATATAATATAATAAAATTAATATAATATAATAAAAAAAAAATTAATTAATATAATATAATTAATATAATATAATATAATATATAATATAATAAAATTAATATAATGTAATATAATATAATATAATATAATATAATATAATATAATATAATATAAATAAGCAAAACATTTTATAATATTTTCTTTTTAATATATTTAAATATCTTTCATATTTTTTATATAATATAATATAAATTGAACGTATATTTAATAATATTACACATAGACAGTGGATATATAAAGTCTACACATCCCTATTAAAACAGCTGGTTTTTGTATTGTAAAAAAATAAAGATAAATCATATCAGAACTTTTGCACCTTTCATGTAAAAAAAATTACAACCTATGCAATGCCACTGAAAATCAAAGTGACATTTCAGAGAAAAAAACCGTGGAACTACTGCATAAGTGTGCACCCCCTGAACAAATACCAGGTATGCCTACTGTTATACTTATTACAACACTCTGTTTGAAAGGACTTGGGAATATTTTCCCACTCTTCTTAGCAAAAACGTTCCAGATCTGTTAAATTGTGAGGGTGTCTCATGTACACACACTTCAGGTCCCCCACAGGTTTACTATAGGATTCAGGTCTGGGTTCTGGCTGGGCCATTCAAAAACATTCATCTTTCTTTGCTGAAGATATTCTTTTTGTTGATTTAGATGTGTTTTCCGATTATTGTCATGCTGAAAGTTCTCTTGATTTTTCTCTTGAAGGTTCTGTGCTAAAAACTGACTGGAACTTGGACCACCGTCACTGAAGTCCCCGTTCCAGCTGAAGAAAAGTGTGATGCTACATCACCATGCTTCACTGTGGGTACGCTGTTCTTTTGCTGAGGTGCTGTTGCTCCAAACACACCTTTTACAACTTTAGCCAAAATGTTCAATCTTGTTCTAGCACATTCGTCCATATTTTGGCCAAATTCATATTGAACTACTTTAATTGGCTTCATTTCATTTACAGGTTAAACTGCAAATGGACCAAATGTCTAAAATGCAAAGAATTCACTGTATGCCTGATCAGACCTGGGCAAACATCATCTCTCACAATAAAACACATGCAAGCGCTCGGCACACATCAGGTTTGCCCAAAGGGCACCAAGATGCTCCGAGACCCAAGAGAGCCGTTCACCTCCCGCTGGAGAACACGACCCGCTGGAAACATCTGCGGAGGAAACAGATCTACTCTCCACATCTGACTGACAATCTCACAGTCATGGGCACAGAGCCTGGCACACACACACTCACACACACACACAGATCTCTCTGGGACTTAATGAAGCGTGGACTCAAAAAGAGGGAGTGATTGTACCTGCGAGAGAACACCATTAAACTTTATGACTTTCACGCTTGTGTTTGAAAGCGTGTAATGGAAGAGGAACATGTCTGTGGTCGCTCGTGAGCAGCAGATAACGGATCCCATGGGTGCTGCGCGAGACACCGGTATCACCCAACAGGAACACCCAAACGCACGGACACCCGACACTTCAAGGGACGCTCATTCCTTAACATCAAACTCATCATTTGTTTAAATAAATCAAATAATTGTGCTATCCAAACTATGATGGATTATATAATTAGTTAAATTGTATTTGATCCATTTTCTGCCTATTTTATCTTTCACCAGGCAAAATATAGCTCTACTTGCACAATTTTGTGGTATCATTTATGTCCATTATGGCAGTGGTTTTTACCCGGTGGGTTGTAATGCTAAACGCAGATATATTATTAGCTACACTTTTGCTAGTTGGACACCCCTTTTGCCTTCAAGAAACCAGTTTGAGATGATTTGAGCGTTGTGACATGGGGTTATCCAGCTAGAAGTAATCATCAGAAGATAGGTACACTGTGGTCATAAAGGGATGGACATGGTCAGCAACAATACTCATGCAGGCTTTGGTGTTTAAACAATGCTCCATTGGTACTAAGGGGCCCAAAGTGTGCCAAGAAAATATCCTCCACACCATTACACCAGCAGCAGCCGAGCCGCTGATACCAGACAGGATGGCTCCATGCTTTCATGTTGGTTACGCCAAAATTCAAACCCTACCATCTGAATGTCACAGCAGAAATTGAGACTCATCAGACCAGGCAAAGTTTTTCCAATCATCTATTGTCCAATTTTGGTGATCCCATGCAAATTGTACATTTACATTTAATCATTTAGCAAACGCTTTTATCCAAAAGGACTTACAAATGAGGAGCGCAATAGAAGCAATCAAACCAACAATAGGGCAACAATATGTAAGTGCTGAGACAAGACCCAGTTAGTCTAGTACAGCACACAGCATGTTTTTTTTTCTAATAAATAAATAAATAAATAGAATAGAAATAGAAAAGTAAGTGTTAGCATTAATAGGTCAATCATTGACGAAAAAGATGCGTCTTTGGCTGTTTCTTGAAAATGGCTAAAGACTCAGCAGCTCGGGTTGAGTTTGGCAGGTCATTCCTCGAGCAGAGAACAGTCTAAGTAAAGGTCAGTGAAAGTGATTTTGTGCCTTTTTGGGATGGCAAAACAAGGCTCTGTTCACTTGCAGAACACAAGCTTCTGGAAGTCAAAGTAGTGAGTTTAGGTATAGGGGTGCAGAGAGTGGTCGTTCTGTAGGCAAACATCAGAGCCTTGATTTTGATGTGAGCGTCAACTAGCAACCAGTGGAAATTGATGAAGATAGGTGTGATGTGCGCTTGTTTCGGTTCATTAAAGACCACCCTCGCTACGGCATTCTGGATCAGTTGCAGAGGTTTGACAGTTCATGCTGGAAGGCCTGCCAAGAGCGCATTACAATAGTCCAGTCTGGATAGAGCAAGAGCTTGGTCAAAGAGTTGTGTAGCATGCTCCGATAGGAAGGGCCTGGTCCTCCTAATGTTGTATAACACCGTGTCCTAACTGCACGCACCGTGACACGGTGTTAAAAGGAATCTTTTCCATGTTAATTAGAGCTTTTGTCCTAACCAGCCACACAACAACACAAAACATGGCAATGATAATCTCAGGTAATGTTTATGTGCTTTATTTAATGTTAAAAGCGTGTAATGTGACTTTAAATATCATTTAGAGCTCGTAGTCGTACTAAAAGCAACAATCAAATGATACAAATGAAAACAAGAACGTTCAAACTGTGAACAAACAAGTATATTCTATGCCAAAGATTGTTTTAGTAACTCAGTATGTATTTTTAGTAATGTTTAAATGGTGTAATATTTGTGAATTTGATTATGTAGGCTACTTATACATTTCCTTACGAGTGCCATCAGATTAATCTCTGGTGCCGTACACTTGCCGCGAGAGCCCGCCCACACGCTGTTCTGATTGGCTGTGGTTTTTGATTGATTTGTCACATCTCATAGTCGCGTCGTGTCTGCTGTGGACAGACAAATCGCTTGTAGCTGGAATCTTATCGTGTCGCGTGTAGTTAGGATACAGTGTTACGCAAATCTGCAGAACCAGCCCTTCTAGCTATGTGGTCTGTGAAGTTCAACTGATCATCAATCATAACTCCACGGTTCCTGGCTGTCCTGGAAGGAGTTGTGGTTGATGAAGTGTTGGGTTGGCCAAGACCACAAACAGTTCTGTCTTAGCAAGGTTGAGTTGAAGGTGGTGGTCCTTCATCCAGCCAGAAATGTCTGTCAGGCAGGCTGAGATGTGAGTGGCTACCATCGGTTATAGAATGAGAGGTAGAGTTGTGTGTCGTCAGCATAGCAGTGATAGGAAAAGCCATGCTTCTGAATGACAGATCCTAATGATGACATGTCGATGGAGAAGAGAAGCGGTCCCAGCACTGAGCCCTGAGGCATGTTGTGACTTGAAGGACCAAACTGAGAGTTAAGACTTGAACCACTGCAGTGCGGTTCCTGAGAGGCCTTTCGTCCTGAGGGTTGACAGGAGGATCTGGTGGTTAACGGTGTCAAAGACAGCAGACAGATCCAGCATGAGTACTGAGGATCTGGAAGCTGCTCTTGCCGGTCTCAGAGCTTCAATGACAGAGAGCAGGGCAGTCTCAGTTGAGTGGCCGCTTTTGAAACCAGACTGCTTGTTGTCCAGGAGGCTGTTCTGTGCTAGAAAGATAGAGACTTGGTTGAACACGACTGGCTCAAGTGTCTTAGCAATGAATGGAAGAAGGGATACAGGTCTTTAGTTGAAAAATGTGCAAGAGTCAAAGGAATTGTCAATTTTGTTTTTGTAGTATGACGTTTTAGCAGAGACATTTGCAGAAAAGGTAGAGAGGAGCGACTGATACAAATTAAGGTCAGTGGGATCTTTCGATTTGCGCCACTTCCTCTCTGCAGTTTACATCAACGCTTGTGGAGAACACTGGCCACTTTATTGTAGCCTTAGTTTCCTGTTCTTATCTGACAGGAGCGGCACCCGGTGTGGTCTTCTGCTGCTGTAGCTCATCTGCTTCAAGATTCAATGTGTTATGCATTCAGAGATGCTGATAGATTGCCTTTCTATCAGCTTGAACCATTCTCCTCTGACATCTTGCATCAACAAGTCATTTTTGCCCACAGAACTGCCGCTCACTGGATATTTTTTCTCTTTCCTAGATCATTCTCTGCAAACCCTAGAGATGGTTATCTGAGAAAATCCCAATAGATCAGCAGTTTCTGAAATACTGAGACCAGCCCATCTGCACCATCAAAAATCTCTGTTCTTCCACATTCTGAAGCTCAATGTGAACTTGTCTTGACCATGTCTACATGCCTCTACATGCTGCCATGTGATTGGCTGATCAGATATTTGCACTAACGAGCAGTTGAACAGGTGTAAATAATAAACCTAATTAGTCATATTTTTAAAAAAAAATTAAGCTCAAATTAAAAATCGATCGGTCGGTCGGTCAGTCGGAAGGATGGATGGATGGAATGATGGATGGATGGATGGAATGTTAGATGAATGGAGGGATGGATGGAATGATGGATGGATGGATGGATGGAATGTTAGATGAATGGAGGGACGGATGGATGAATGGAGGGATGGATGGATGGGCAAACAATCAACTCTTGGACCAGTAAACCAAGCATCAATTACCAATAAACCACATAGCAACCACCCATGAAAAAAATAGCAACCATGTAGCAACACTCTAGCACTGTGTTAGCAAGTTTTATGCAGACCACAAGCACACACACATTTCCTTCAGAAAAACAAACAAACAAACAAAAAGAACATCAAGCTCTTCTGTTGAGAACCAAAAACAACAACAGATAGTAGCCACTGATGATGCAATGGAGATATTTTAAGATTTCGTACAGCTCTTCGTAGGAAGGAAAAATTTCTCTCTCCTAAAATGTAATTTCTCTGGTCGATTTGCAAATGGGCCTCTGTGGGAAGCAGCGTTGTTGTTTGCATGATAATCCTACTGTTGTGCCCTATGATTTAACAACTGCGGCTCGCACACACTCGTTCTGAGACGCCCCCCGCCAGGCGTGTCTTCATAAGCAAAAAGCTAACAAATGGTTTTAATAGCTTAGCCCACATAATGTAAAAACTCCCTTTAAACTTATTAATGCGATCAGGGGGGTCTTCCACAAATGTGCAATTTACGTGTCAGGGCGAGCGGGGGCGGTAACGACAGAACGGGGAGGAATAACGCTTCATACTTACTTTAAAGAACCCCCAGGGCACGACCTTTGACCTGAGAATAATCTCTGCCCATAAAAGAATGATTGCTTTTGTCTCCCTCCACTCCGACTGGCCGTCATTAAGGGGCTGCATTTATGGGCCGCCGCGAAAATGTGTGGCTAACAGAGAGATGCTTTAAAATAGACAGACACACATAAACGGCGTTACACAGACGGCACCCACAAACACGCGGTCATTAGCAAAGCCACGACGGATAGGAATAATTCTGTAGAGACACAGATAACACACACACAGACTATCCTCACAGCGCTAAGATTTTATAGGCAATGAGATGTTAAATATAAATGATGTACATCTATGGATCTCTTTGTTATGAAGCCTTTTTTCCTTGCTGCAAACACTCTTAAAAATAAAGGCTCTTTATTGGCATGGATGGTTGCATGAAGAACCTTTAGCATCCAAGGAATCTTTCAATTTTACAAAAGGTTCTTAATAGTGGAAAAGGGTTTCTTAAGATTGTTAAAATGTTCTTCACACAAAGAACAAAAAATGGTTCTTATAAGAACTGATCACAATTTTTTTGACCAATCAGAGCAGAGTAGACCAATCACAACAGACTGGGCCATCTGACCAATCAGAGCAGAGTAGACCAATCACAACAGACTGGACCATCTGACCAATCAGAGCAGAGTAGACCAATCACAACAGACTGGGCCATCTGACCAATCAAAGCAGAGTAGACCAATCACAACAGACTGAGCCATCTGACCAATCAGAGCAGAGTAGACCAATCACAACAGACTGGGCCATCTGACCAATCAGAGCAGAGTAGACCAATCACAACAGACTGGGCCTTCTGACCAATCAAAGCAGAGTAGACCAATCACAACAGACTGGGCCATCTGACCAATCAGAGCAGAGTAGACCAATCACAACAGACTGGGCCATCTGACCAATCAGAGCAGAGTAGACCAATCACAACAGACTGGGCCATCTGACCAATCAGAGCAGAGTAGACCAATCACAACAGACTGGGCCATCTGACCAATCAGAGCAGAGTAGACCAATCACAACAGACTGGGCCATCTGACCAATCAGAGCAGAGTAGACCAATCACACAATATATTTTGCAAAAGAAAATGTGATGTTGATGACCATTAAAACACATCATCACAGTCTGTGAAAAGGGTCCATCGTAAGAGATTTCAAAACAAAATTAGGAGCTTTAAAATATCATAATAGGGGCACTTTAATTAAAAACAATTATAAACTTCCTCTAAAATACATTTTAATTAATTAAAAAATACATGGGAATATACACTCACCTAAAGGATTATTAGGAACACCATGCTAATACTGTGTTTGACCCCCTTTCGCCTTCAGAACTGCCTTAATTCTACGTGGCATTGATTCAACAAGGTGCTGAAAGCATTCTTTAGAAATGTTGGCCCATATTGATAGGATAGCATCTTGCAGTTGATGGAGATTTGTGGGATGCACATCCAGGGCACGAAGCTCCCGTTCCACCACATCCCAAAGATGCTCTATTGGGTTGAGATCTGGTGACTGTGGGGGCCATTTTAGTACAGTGAACTCATTGTCATGTTCAAGAAACCAATTTGAAATGATTCGAGCTTTGTGACATGGTGCATTATCCTGCTGGAAGTAGCCATCAGAGGATGGGTACATGGTGGTCATAAAGGGATGGACATGGTCAGAAACAATGCTCAGGTAGGCCGTGGCATTTAAACGATGCCCAATTCGCACTAAGGGGCCTAAAGTGTGCCAAGAAAACATACCCCACACCATTACACCACCACCACCAGCCTGCACAGTGGAAACAAGGCATGATGGATCCATGTTCTCATTTTGTTTACGCCAAATTCTGACTCTGATTCTTTGCTGCATACCTCGGTTGTAACGAGTGGTTATTTCAGTCAAAGTTGCTCTTCTATCAGCTTGAATCAGTCGGCCCATTCTCCTCTGACCTCTAGCATCAACAAGGCATTTTCGCCCACAGGACTGCCGCATACTGGATGTTTTTCCCTTTTCACACCATTTTTTGCAAACTCTAGAAATGGTTGTGCGTGAAATTCCCAGTAACTGAGCAGATTGTGAAATACTCAGACCGGCCCGTCTGGCACCAACAACCATGCCACGCTCAAAATTGCTTAAATCACCTTTCTTTCCCATTCTGACATTCAGTTTGGAGTTCAGGAGATTGTCTTGACCAGGACCACACCCCTAAATGCATTGAAGCAACTGCCATGTGATTGGTTGATTAGATAATTGCATTAATGAGAAATTGAACAGGTGTTCCTAATAATCCTTTAGGTGAGTGTATGCTGTATGTATTTTACATCTATTCATAAAAGTTATATTTAAAATATTTCTAAAAACACTTTAATAAAAATTATAGTTGTCCCTTAATTTATATAGTTATATATTGCCTATTGCCACAAGCATGCAAACTTTTCTCAGAGACTAAAATAATTGGTATATAACCAGTTTTGGTGAGAATATTTGCATATTTTGTTGCATATCTGTGGCGCTTTATTGCATTGCTCTCGGTTTGAACACCTCGAGTCTGGAATTTGTCCACAAGCAATCAATACAAAGTGAAATGAAACATCATAGACGATCAACTTCACTTCACAGCAGACTGAGTTAAACACTGCAGAACCTGATGAGAACAAAGGAATGATAAGTACATGGAAATATGTTTCTCGTGCCCACCTGAACATACTGAGGGTGAAGAACAAAGAGAACACGAGTGAGAGAAAAGGAAAATAAATGAGCGCGTGAGCGGGGCAATGCAGGGTGGGGGTTTACAAACGACTACAAAAGAAAAGACGGCACAAAAAAAGTGGCGAAAGCAGCTGGGATTGAATTAAGCTCCAATGGCAGTAACTGTTACTGAGTGTGCCGGCAGACATCTCGACGGAAACAGAAACAGGGAGGCGTGGCGTGGTCTCACCAGCTGCCTGCTGCCATTCACACCTGAGCACCTCTCCATTCTGATGAGAATTAATCTACTCCACCTCCTCCGGGACACATGCTCACACACACACATCCTGGGAATAGCTAATGAAGAAATACAACCTTGGCAAGGGGGAGAGAGGATATTCATCCATTCATTCACTCACTCGCTTGGGTATGATCACTGTGAGCATGATCATGGTTACATGAGCATGAGGAGTGTGTGAAAGTGTGCACTGGAGCACTGGATCGCAGATGAGATCATCAGAGGTCACTCGGCTAAAGACATTACACCATTTAGCTATTTTTTATATGCAGGATTAGGGATCTGGTCAAACCTTGCATCTCTGTAGTATAAGCAAACAGAAAAGGAAAAATATAAGTCCATAAAGTCCATGGAAACTGAACGGTTCAAAGCGCCAGGGAGAAAGCGCCCTCAACCCCGCGCCCTCACACTAACTTTGGGTCACTGGGCCAAATAAATGCTTTGGGTCCCAAACTAATAGGTTAATCTCTCTCTCTTATTAAAGGCTAACAGCTTCCATTATGATCTGACCAGCCCAGATGTGTTTGAAAGGCTGAGGCACAGAGAAGGGAAAGATCTGCACAAGCCCAGACTGTCTAACCAACAGGCCATGACACAAGACGGAAACGCAAACGCATGCACACGCACATAGCAATACTAGCTGTACACAAATATGAATGAAAACAGACCTAGATAAGCCCTAAACAACTCAAAGCTATGCTTGGCTCTGCTCCAAAACCCTTCTGAGAGACAACCTTTCAACAAAACAAGACAAATCACAAAAAAGCAAAGCAAAACTAAACACAGAAAGCAAAACAAAAGCAAAATAGACAAAACAAAGCAAAACAAGACAGAACAAGCAAAGTAAAACCAACATGACAAAACAGAACAAAAAACCTGTGGGAAAAACATTAAAATAAAACACAAAATAAAAACAACAAAAAAACAGGGCAAAATAGAACAGAACAAAACACAAAAAGCCAAACAGACATAAAAACAAAGCAAAAGAAAACTAAACCAAACAAGGCAAAACAGAACAGAAAACAAACAGAACAAAGCAATACAACACAAAAAGCAAAACAAACAAAAAACGAAAGCAAAGCAAAACAAAATATATTAAAATAAAACACAAAAAACAAGGACAATACAGAACAAAAAAACCAAAAACAAATAAACAAAAGCAAAACAAAACACAAAAAGCAAAAAAGGACAAAACAGAACAAAACAAAAAGTGAACCCAAAGTAATATGGAGTGTCTATGTGCAAACAGCCCGCCTGGTTGGCAAATGCTATTTGCACTAACTCCGCCCACTGCGTCTGGTTGGGCCAGACAAAACGACGGAAGACACTGATTTGTGTACAGCAGCGGTAGTGTAGGGGTAAAGTGCGAGGCAGGAAGTTTTGCCGCAAATTGACCCGAGGTTCGAATCCACCTTTTGCCGAACTCGCTCTACTCCCTTTTCCCATCACATATCAGATCCGAAAGGCATTTATTTGCAATAAAAATGAAAATATATTCGAAAAGTGGAAATAAAGTGTCTAACGTTTGTTTATCGTGTTTATCGGTTAGGGGTCGGTGTAGGGAGGGCTTTATTGTCCCAATACGGCGACATTCAACTAGTAAGTGGGCTGTTAAAGGGATAGTTCACCCAAATATGAAAATTACCCCATGATTTACTCACCCTCAAGTCATCCTAGGTGTATATGACATTCTTCTTTCAGACGAATACAATCAGAGTTATATTAAAAAAGTCCTGGCTCTTCCAAGCTTTATAATGGCAGTGACTTTTGCTCTGTTTTTGAAGTCCATAAAAGTGCATCTATCCGTCATATAACTGCTCCACACGGCTCCGGGGGTTAATAAAGGCCTTCTGAAGTGAAACAATGCGTTTGTGTAAGAAAAATATCCATATTTAACACTTTATAAAGTAAATTATCTAGCTTCCGGCAGACCGCCTTCCGTATTCAACTTAGGGAAAAAGTGTAGCGCCTCTCGCAGCTTAAGCTACGCCTTTAGGGCTATTTTATTCACTTTAAACATCGGATGAAGTTATTCTTTTCTCTTTAATACAGACGATGTGGAGTTATTAATAAATTAGCAATGACAAAAAAAATTATGATTACCAACGTATTTTTTCACGAGTCCGATATGTTAGTGATTATTGTTTGGTAGCTTGTTGTAAGTCACCCACTACAACTAACACGTCGATAAGCCCATGTGTGAACTGAACAATAGGCTAATATTGTAGATCTACCGCTGTGTTAGTGCTCAATACTAAGATAATTTTTCAGTGCACCAAGACAAGTACAATTTTGGCTGTTAATTTGTGTCCCCTTCAGAAATGTTTTTATTTATGTAAACAAAACACAAAAGCAAAGCAAAAGAAAAGAAAATGTGTATTAAAACACAAAAAGCAAAACAAGACAAAAACAGAACCCAAAGCGAAGCAAAACAACACAATACTTTGATTGTTAAAATTAAACATTACCTATATACTGCCCAAAAACTTGCATGTGCTGTTTCATGTCTGCGTGAATATTGCATTGTTAGCTTAGCAACAACCCTACTAGAATCAGTTAAATTGAGCTGCCATGTGTGCTTTCAGTTCGGCCGCCTATGTAGGCTGCTAACCGGTTTGGAATAGAGCCCAAAACACACATCTTTCTCAGGGTCACTTTTGGAAACAACGCTCAGAGATCCTGTAATCAGGAGCCACAGTCACTCAGTTTGCACCTTCTAGCATGTGTGAAAATAAGCATTTAAGAAAGTTGCCCTGATTGAGGGGGGTGGAGGGGGTTTGGCTCGGGGACGGGGTGGGGGTCACCTCCAGGGCTCTGGCTGCTGACCAAGCTGCTGCTGCCTTGCCCCGGGGCCGGCCAGGGGCCAGATGAGTCCTGCAGCCCCTCGAGAGCTCGGGGACACCGCCGGTGTCTCCACACAACCAGGACGTCACCTCTAATACTGCAACTCACTAAATATGGACTGTGAGCTGATGGGACGCTGAAGGTCGAGGCCGGACTGCAGCGGAACGAAGGAAGTCGATATATGAACACGGAAAGCATGAACAAGGACTGGGAAAAGAGCCGAATTCAAAGTCATATCACACAATGATATACCAGAAAAAACAGCAATAATTATTAATAATTAAACAATAAAAGTTTCTATTATTATTATTATTATTATTATTAATAGTAATAATTGATGTATATTATAATACATTTTTCTTTTCCTGAAAACGATAGTATAAGGTACTACATCTGAACGGACACAGTTCTCACAGATCCGAGGAAATATTCTAGACACGTCTATATTAGATCATAATTATGCCTCATTAGCCTAATCATTGATCACTGCAGCTCACCATCAAAACACTAATGAATGTTTACAGATTAAAAAACACTGCACTGATATGATAATAGAAGGCAGACGGGACACACTGAAACTATTAAATGTTTTGTCTTGACATCATATTGAATAATGTAATGTAATTATAATAAATAACTGATAACACTATATAATCAATGCTCTTTTCAAGAGAATTTTAATGAGTTTAATTTAATTAAAATACCTTTCAATTACAGAAAAGAAAAAATAAACCTTGAATTATCTCTTAACAAATTGCAATTTTTGAAAAGTTTAATTATTTCAAATGTTCAAATGTATTTATTTGTTTGTTTATTTATTTAACAGCAGCACTAAAATAAGCAATAATAAAATATATTATTTATAAATGAATTCATGAAACTGTTTATGTACACCAAGCTCAAATTACTCAAGAAGTTAATGCTGGTTCTGATAGAAAGGTGTCAGAATACACAGTGCATCTCAGTTTGTTGTGTATGGGGCTGCATAGCCGCTGACCAGTCAGGGTGCCCATGCTGACCCTGTCCACCGCCGAAAGCACCAACAGTGGCACGTGAGCATCAGAACTGGACCACGGAGCAATGGAAGAAGGTGGCCTGGTCTGATGAATCACGTGTTCTTTTACATCACGTGGATGGCCGGGTACGTGTGCGTGGCTTACCTGGGGAACACATGGCACCAGGATGCACTATGGGAAGAAGGCAAGCCGGTGGAGGCAGTGTGATGCTTTGGGCAATGTTCTGCTGGGAAACCTTGGGTCCTGCCATCCATGTGGATGTTACTTTGATACGTACCACCTACCTAAGCATCGTTGCAGACCATGTACACCCTTTCATGGAAACGGTATTCCCTGGTGGCTGTGGCTCTTCCAGCAGGATAATGCTCCTGCCACAAAGCAAAAATGGTTCAGGAATGGTTTGAGGAGCACAACAACGAGTTTGAGGTGTTGACTTGGCCTCCAAATTCTTTATCTGTAGGGTTTAATATGGAATTGGCCCACCCTTTGCAGCTATAACAGCTTCAACTCTTCTGGGAAGGCTTTCCACAAAGTTTAGGAGTGTGTTTATGGGAATTTTTGACCATTCTTCTAGAAGCGCATTTGTGAGGTCAGGCACTGATGTTGGACGAGAAGGCCTGGCTCGCAGTCTCTGCTCTAATTCATCCCAAAGGTGTTCTATCGGGATGAGGTCAGGACTCTGTGCAGGCCAGTCAAGTTCCTCCACGCCAAACTCGCTCATCCATGTCTTTATGGGCCGACGCTTTGTGCACTGGAGCGCAGTCATGTTGGGACAGGAAGGGGCCATCCCCAAACTGTTCCCACAAAGTTGGGAGCATGAAATTGTCCAAAATGTCTTGGTGTGCTGAAGCATTAAGAGTTCCTTTCACTGGAACTAAGGGGCCAAGCCCAACCCCTGAAAAACAACCCCACACCATAATCCCCCTCCACCAAACTTTACACTTGGCACAATGCAGTCAGGTAAGTACCGTTCTCCTGGCAACCGCCAAACCCAGACTCATCCATGGGATTGCCAGACAGTGAAGCGTGATTGGTCACTCCAGAGAACACGTCTCCACTGCTCTAGAGTCCAGTGGCGGCGTGCTTTACCCCACTGCATCCCACGCTTTGCATTGCTCTTGGTGATGTAAGGCTTGGATGAGCTGCTCGGCCATGGAAACCCATTCCATGAAGCTCTCTACGCACTGTTCTTGAGCTCATCTGAAGGCCACAGAAGTTTGGAGGTCTGTAGCTATTGACTCTGCAGAAAGTTGGCGACTTCTGCGCACTGTGACCCTCAGCATGCGCTGACCCCTCTCTGTGATTTTACGTGGCCTATCACTTCGTGGCTGAGTTGCTGTTGTTCCCGATTGCTTCCACTTTGTTATAATCCCCCTAACAGTTGAGCGTGGAATATTTAGTAGTGAGGAAATTTCAGGAATGGACTTCTTGCACAGGTGGCAACCTATCACGGTACCATGCTTGAGTTCACTGAGCTCCTGAGAGCGACCCATTCTTTCACAAATGTTTGTAGAAGCGTCTGCATGCCTAGTGCTTGATTTATACACCTGTGGCCATGAAGTGATTGAACACCTGAACTCAGTGATTATACACTAACATGTATGGATGTACGTATACAAAATAAATTATGTATATTATTTTTAAAACTATGTAATACAACTTTAGTTATACATTTATTTATAAACCAACATAAAAATAAATAAATAATAATAAAATATAATATTTATAAATCAAAATGAATTAAGGAAATTATTTATGCATGTATGTGTTTATTTTCCCCACACATGTATAGACTGTCTTTAAAAGTCAATTTCACAGTCATCAGCAGTGCAGTTCAACTTCCCGAAAGCTGCTAGCGGTCATTGATTTAACCAGGAGACTGTGAAGGACTTCCCAATCCTTGAGATTGATGGAACTATAGCTAGGGTTCGGATACTTATTTATTGACCACAGAGAGGGACGGGGCTCACGATGAAAGAGGGGAGACCTTTGGCCCCTTCTCTGATGTGATAGTTCGTTAATGGAGCTGGTCGGGGTGGGGTGGGGGGTTTCGGTCTCAGGACAGAGCAAGTGGAAAGCTTTTCATGATGACCTAGCCAACGTCTCTTTCTGGAAGAAATTGCATTATAATTCTGTTGTATCTTGTATAACTTACAGTTTCCTGGCTTTGAAGATCTCTGCAAACTCTCGGACACTCCTCAAGGAAGCCAAATCCAGCGTCATGGCTTCAACACGAGCCTTGCTCTAGAGAAAGAGAGAGAAAGCAGCAGATATTATACCAGCTACATCCATCACTATCACACTGCTAACAAACTGAAAGCCACAGCCCACACACCCCGCTCTAACTCACTGAACACTTCCCACCCCAAACCCTCCACTCCATCTCACGGACACCATGAAAAACAACTCCATCTCCCTTTGCCTAAATCAGGGGCGCATTTCCAATAGGGAATGTTGCACATTCTGTGGCAGGGGAGCATCTCAATATCCTCTTTATGGCATTTTTATGACCCTCCGCACTGACTGTATCCGATCTTTCCTCCGTGCATCCTGTGCTTACACTAAGTAAACGGTGAGGCAGTGGCTCCCTTCTTTCATAATGTCCATAATGGCATATAGAACAGGCTCAAGGAGATAAATAATGTATGAGCAAAGCCAAATCCACAATAATGGTCTCTCTCAGTGCTGGCTTTTAGGTGTACCTTTGATCATAGCAGAAGACGATCGATATGAAGGAAGACACATAAATCACTCCACAAAGGAAGGATCAGAGTCTCACTGGTCAGAGGTCAGCTGAAGTTCTCTTGAGGTGAAGTCAGTGGGAAACTCTCAGATCTTAGTGTACAGACGCACCAGCAAAAATAAATAAATCTTGAATATAAATCTACTTGTATAACCAGCCTGTAGCACTGATCCAATGTTATTAAGACAAGCAATAAATAACTAGATAATAATCATGATTTACAGCAATTTTAGTCAGTATTTTTGTCTTGTTTTCCAATTAAATAAATAAATAAATACTTTAGATTTATTTGAATTTGAAAATAATTTTATTTGGGGAAAAATAAGAATAATTAACACATTTAACAAAATTAAATCTTCAGATTTTCATAATGTACAAAAACTATTTAAATTATATAAATGGTAATTACATAACTAATAACAACAACTATTATTATTATCATTATTATTTTAATTTTTAAAAAAATTAATAGTTTATTCTGTATGCAAAACACACACACACACACACACACATATACACTCACCTAAAGGATTATTAGGAACACCATACTAATACTGTGTTTGACCCCCTTTCGCCTTCAGAACTGCCTTAATTCTACGTGGCATTGATTCAACAAGGTGCTGAAAGCATTCTTTAGAAATGTTGGCCCATATTGATAGGATAGCATCTTGCAGTTGATGGAGATTTGTGGGATGCACATCCAGGGCACGAAGCTCCCGTTCCACCACATCCCAAAGATGCTCTATTGGGTTGAGATCTGGTGACTGTGGGGGCCATTTTAGTACAGTGAACTCATTGTCATGTTCAAGAAACCAATTTGAAATGATTCAAGCTTTGTGACATGGTGCATTATCCTGCTGGTAGTAGCCATCAGGGGATGGGTACATGGTGGTCATAAAGGGATGGACATGGTCAGAAACAATGCTCAGGTAGGCCGTGGCATTTAAACGATGCCCAATTGGCACTAAGGGGCCTAAAGTGTGCCAAGAAAACATCCCCCACACCATTACACCACCACCACCAGCCTGCACAGTGGTAACAAGGCATGATGGATCCATGTTCTCATTCTGTTTACGCCAAATTCTGACTCTACCATCTGAATGTCTCAACAGAAATCGAGACTCATCAGACCAGGCAACATTTTTCCATTCACGCTCAAAATTGCTTAAATCACCTTTCTTTCCCATTCTGACATTCAGTTTGGAGTTCAGGAGATTGTCTTGACCAGGACCACACCCCTAAATGCATTGAAGCAACTGCCATGTGATTGGTTGATTAGATAATTGCATTAATGAGAAATTGAACAGGTGTTCCTAATAATCCTTTAGGTGAGTGTATATATATGCAGCTGTGGTGAGCAAAAGAGGGTATTTTCAAAAACAGTTTCCAAACTTTTGACCGGTAGCTTATCACAATATGAAATAATAATAAAGCTAAAATAAATATTTTATATGGAATTATTGTTAGAAACCATGTAATAAGTAAGATAGGGCAGTCAAATATTAGTATATAACAACTACATAATCACAACTAGAGAAAAGAGCACTTATTAGTGAGCTAGTACAGCTATATGCTGAGAAAGGAAATTTCAGGTCTGTTTCGTTGACTGTTCTCTGTTTCCTTCTCGACACAAACAGCTGTGTGCTAACTTAGCAGGTTCCGCTAGTCCTGTACGCCATCTCTGATGAGGGATTTTTGATGAATGACTGTATAAACTCTGCTAATATTACAGTGGGGTTAGGAGACATGGGGCAATTTAATTATGCCATGTACAGCACACCACCAGGTTAACAGGAAAACCACCCCGTCAGCATTTCTCCTATCAACAGCACGTCCACTAACCACTTACAATTGCTAATCAGCCGCTGCGCAATTAGTGCCGTAGACGATTCTAGATGGCTACTGTACTATAAAGACTTCAGAGCAATCATGTCTAGTCTTGTCATACGCCCTCGATGGCAAACTGCAAGATATACAATAACTGTTCAACATCACTTTTCATCAGATTATTACTGTCCAATGGGGCTTGACTAATACCCAGAGATGTTTGTTTCAGCGTTATCGCCAACAAAAATTAGGACACTTGGTTATTAAAGCCCATCAATATAATATTAAAAAGGAAGTTATGTTGACCCAACAAAATGCCCACAACAAAATTATTGTCTTCCATCTAATGACTCCAACACAAAAGTTGTATGCAATATGCAGCAATATGCAGATTTACATGCATAAGCACTCGCACACACTTTAAGTAAGTGCATTAGAATTACAATAACCCTTAAAAGTTAAAAAGTCATGACTGGGATTTCTATTATTTTCAAGTCTGCATCATATGTCACTACCAGTCACAAGTTTGGAACATTAAGATTTTTTTTTAGCAAATACAGTAAAACTGTAATATTGTGAAATATTATTAAACATAAACAACATAAAATAAGCATTTTGGTATGATGCAAAGCTGAATTTTCAGCATCATTACTCCAGTCTTCTGTGTCACATGATCCTTCAGAAATCATTCTAATATGCTGATTTGATGCTTCTTGAATTTCTGAAGGATCATGTGACACCGAAGACTGGAGTATCTCTGTTTTTTCTAAGATTATTTTTAATTGCAAGCACATTCGGTCCCCCCATGGACAAGCAAAAGCCAGTACACACAGACACACACATCGTATTTGTACAGACAGGCTTATTTGTCAGTAGTGCAAAGCTACTCCATCTAACAGGTCTTATTTATCTAAATCAGGTTTAGCCTCTGGGCCTGCAGTCCTTGACTGGGGCGCTGTGATTATGCGATAAGACTGAGACGTAGACAGCATAAGTCTACTCTGAAACTGCCACAGGGCAAACACGAACAACAGAAACCGATGTCAGAGCAAATGGATAATTATTTCAGAAGGATCTCGGCGTCTGTTTGGAGATTATGGTCTCAATTCAATGTGATTTATCTCAGTGTTTCCCTAATGACAGGTTGTGACCCAAAAACTGGCTGTTCTGATGGGTCGTGAAAACAATGATATGTTAAATAGGGGTTCACTTGTGGCTAGGATAAACTATGACTGATAGGTGGCAAACAGCGGCATGTGCACACCTGAGGGCTGCTTTCTACCGTATGCAACAGATGATCAATGATGAGCATCCGGTTAGACTGAGTGCTGTGTGAATGATGTGCGGCAGTTGCATGAGATATTGTGTGTCAGGCTCCGCTAGCCGTGTTTGGCAGGTGTATGGCATGTGAAAACTGGAAAACAGGAAATAACAGCTGCTAGGCAACACAAGAGGACAGATGTGAAGACTGATGACTAAATGATTTGGACAGATATCAAACCAGAACAGGTAGGTTTGATGTGTGGTACTGTTGGTTAACAGACTGTACAAGTCGAGCCAGACTTTTGTTATCAGCAAAGTCTGGTCCACTTCATAGCTAATTCTGCCAAGAAACAGCTCTTTTTGACAAAAAGAGGTGTCTGACATGTAATGTGATAAATGAAAGTTTGCAATTTGATTTATACATTTTAGGGGTGGGTAAATATGAATCGGGGGTCGAGGGTTGAGTTTGAAACAAGACTGAGACAGGACAAGGGTCGAGTCCAAATCAAGACAGAGACCAGAATAGGGTCCAAATTAAGAGTCGGGTCCAGACCAAGACAAAGGTCGACACCAAATCAAGACAGAACAAAAGAGGGTCGAGTCCGAATCAAGACTGAGACAAGAATAGGGTTAAGTCCAAATTAAGAGTCGGGTCCAGACCAAGACAAGGGGTCGAGACCAAATCAAGACAGAACAGAAGAGGGCCAAGTCCGACTCAAGACTGAGAATAGAAAAGGGTCAAGTCTGAATCAAGGTAGAGAACAGAAGAAGGTTGAGTTTGAAACAAAACTGAGACCAGAAGAGGGTAAAGTTTGAATCAAGAACGATTCCTTTGGGGTGAATGAAAACTGGTTTCACATCAGAGACACAATAGCACAGTTGGCAGACTACAAAATATATTCATTGTGTGTGCCCTTGAGACCAAGTACAAATGCTTCCGAGTCCATGACAAGACAAAAGACCATAAAAATGGCCAGTCTCAAGTACTATGAACAACACCGACAGCAGGTTTTTCTTCAGCTTCCATCTCTCTTTCCCAGTATACTGTACATAATCCAATGTGATTGTGCACGATACGCATCACTTCTGTCATTTGGAGCAATTGCACAATGCAGAGACCAATTGTAGTCTGATTAACATATACACATACTGGACAAATCAGAGCTACAACCACATTATTTAGGTTTTGAAAGAAAAAAAAAAGCTTTTAAATGAAATTTTGCACTAATTGCAATTGGTAGAAGAGAAGTAGTAGCTCATTCAAATAATGCTGCAACCATCTAAACTAAAGATTGTAAAGAAAACCCCAAATAAATTAGCTGAAAATCTTTGTAAACTTTGTAGTCACAGAGCGTAGCAGACAGAGGTGTTTGAGGATATACCCATCTATCTTCTGTTACATGCTATAAAAAACACTTGCAAGACATTTTTTTACAGATTTGAAAAGCACAAACCTTGCAAATTCTGTTGAATCCAGCAAACACAATAGTTTCCACTCAGAAGAGCTTATTGTACCTTATATGACTTTTCATAAAGGACATTTCACAGAGGGCCGATAAAACCCTGCACTCCCTGAATCCCAGAAATTGTTCAGAATCCAGGCAACCAATCAGACTGGAGCTTATGATTTTGGAAAGCGAGTTGGGTCAGTGCCTCAGGGTCTAAGGCTGCCCGGGGCTTCCAGAGTCTCAGGGCTACAGTGTCCGAGTCTTTCAATGGAATCTGAACAACAAGGTCCTCTGCACATATTAGTAAAGGACCACTTGGGACCCTCTGTGCAATCTAAATGCTCAGAATGTGTGGGTTATTTTGGTCAGGAATAAGGCAAGAAAGTTTGCAGGAGGCAGGACTCTCTAAAGGTGCGGTCACATTTACCTTTGTGCAGCGAAGGAACCGATGTCATCTTAAAAGAACCAACGAGATCTGGAATTTCAGGTAATGGCATTTGAGGCTAAAACTTTCCCCGCAAGACTTTCACGTCGCATTCAAGTTTGTCAAATTTTTAACATACAAATTCACCAGGTTTGCCAATATAAAGCTGCTTGGTTTGGAAGTGACCTCTGAGTAACCGGGGCTTCACGCAACATTATTGAAAATAAACCTGCTTTGCCTATGAAATTTTCATCCTCTTGCATTATATGGACTCACAAAGATGGGACGGCATGAGGGTTAGTAGATGATGGGACAATGTTCATTATCAGGCGGCGGAGTATCCCGTTAATTGTGGTAAGGAAAGGGAATCCGTTTGGGAGACCTCTGGATACACTTGCAGGACCATGATCCAGCCCTTCCCTCAACTCATTTGCTCTTTCAGTCACAGACAAAGAATTAGCAGGCCACTGTTATCCATTAGCAGATGTATCCGAAGACACTTACAGTACACTAATTGCAGCTACAGTCCCCCGGGAGCAACCTGGGGTTAAGTGCACCGCTAAAGGGCACAACAAGGGTTCTTACTAATTGTCCAGTTAGTAATTGTCCAGGTGGTCACCCCCACCTGATAGCGAGTCTGCAACATTTGCATAACCAGCCTTAACCAACACACTGCAATACTCTCTGCACAGTCTATGTAGAGCACAAGCAATCAACAGTAACGTCGCCCAGAGCCACACCCTGTCATGGAAAAATTACCCAACATCCCCAAACACCATTCATCAATGTGGAGCTGTGCTTGACGGGGACCTTGTCAAACTGCACAGCCCACAGTCACCTTCCACTACAGCGCAGCTTAATCACGACACCCAAGCACGCAAGGAGCTGTTAGTAAGGTCTCCTGTAACTTGACGTGTACTAGTGATACACCGATAATGCTGTAAAGTCAACATGAAGTCAAATTTGACTCACGTTTCTGGCCTTACTGTGCTGGATTTATTGGTGTTTGTTATTCCAAATGTCTTTGTAGTCCTTCATAATATTATAAGAACTTGATCCAACCATGACTTGCATCAACTAAGTGACTTTCTGCTCACATAAATACGCAAATTGTATGAATTATCAGTGATACAGGTCCATTATTTTTGCAATTATGTTTGGTGAAGCAAGTGGCATACAACTTATCCAGTCAAATGTTACAAAACACAGTCATCTGTCCTTCTGTTTCAGGAATTGTGACGGACAAGCATTCTGTCATTCTTCATGTCTGATATGAGTTTCATAGCATTGTTGTCTCTGGGATTTAGGGGAACCCACCTACATGTCATAAAAAGAGCAGATGGTTAGCAAAGCCAGAGTGCATCATCAAATGACACTCTTTTGTATAGCTAAACCATTTTCTTCAGCTAGATGAATATTTCCCCAGCATACTTTGCTTGGAGCATCAGAAAATTGAGGTACTGATACGAGGAAACGGTTCAAATTTAGCTGACTCCCCACTTTAGGGAGGAAAAAGCCTTGAGCCGCATCAAATTCTTGTATGTGTGTAGTTTATAGGCTATAAAGCATTACTAAGCTGTAAAAAAAACAAGCAGGATATAATGTGGACACTGAGAAAGCAGGAAGTGGGAGAATTCTGGGATGCTTCAGTGACTGACGACACCTGCTCCATGTTTAGCTACAGCCCCTGTTTAGAAGGAGATAAATTGGTTTGGCGGGAGCCGACAGAAGCCGAAGCGCTGCTCTGAAATGATTTGATAAATGTATGATGGAGATGCAACAAACAGGTTTATTTTTTAAAGTGCCGGCACAAGCGCTCTGGAGGGTTATTCCTCAGCCTGTGTTGCCCCGCTGGAGCGCGCACAGATTTATCACACACTGGATGAGAAGAAAGCCAGAGAGATGGGAAGGACTAAATTTGAGGCAGCACTGGGGGTCCCCGGAGTGAACGGTCATAGAGACAAATATGTTTTTTCATTAAGGATGGAATGGATCCATTCTTCAGTCATGTGACATGGCATGATGGTAATCAGGCACTATAAAGACACAGAACACTCGCATACAAACATGCTTTGGGCTGAACAAACCAGGCAAATGAAAGGGAGATGATTTCAATGGCCTGAGATATTGCCATCGCCAGTCAATCACTCATCTTTCTTGCTATAGACGACATATAATTATCATTTCTAATGTGCTAAAGATTGTCATAAGTAGAGATACTATTCTTATACGCATATTTACATGGATTTGGATACATAACTATATATTAAAATGTACTATATGTGACCCTGGAGCACAAAACCAGTCATAGTCTCACGGGTAGCCAACAATACACTGTATGGGGCAAAATTATAAATTTTTCTTTTATGCCAAAAATCATTAGGATATTAAGATCATGTTCCATGAAGATATTTTGTACATTTTCTACTGTAAATATATCAGAAATGTATTATTAGTAGTAATATGCATTGCTAAGGAAGATTTTTTCAATATTTAGATTTTTTTGCACCCTCAGATTCCAGATTTTCAAATAGTTGCCAAATATTGTCCTATCCTAACAAACCACACATCAATGGAAAGATTATTTATTCATAATTTCAAAAAATGTACCCGTATGACTGGTTTTGTGGTCCATGGTCACATATATTCTATATAAAACGATGTATTCGGTTCGTTATTAATGCTTTATGAACAAGGCATAGAAAGAAAAGAGGAACAGAAAGACTGGAGCAGGTCCAAAAAGCAGCGCACAACCTGGACGCCTGCTTTCCTGCGCAGATTAAAGTCTTGTG
>CM077216.1:29429255-29496755 GCA_039654625.1 Rhinogobio ventralis
TGTTCTTCTTTTGAGAACTGATCACTGGAAGGTTCTTTGGGGAACTCCAAATGGCTCATCTATGGCAGGGGTCTCCAAACTCGCTCCTGGAGGGCCGCTGTCCTGCAGAGTTTAGCTCCAACCCCTATTAAACACACCTGAACCATCAGTCGTGCTCCCAATTCACATACTATCCGTCCTAAATAGTATTAGAAATAGAATAAGTACGTCCCAAATCGTAGTATGTTGAAATGAGTATTCCAAAGATACCCGGATGGTGTACTACAGGGATATTCAATCAGCCTAATTCAAGGGCCGGATTATCAAATTCAAAAGTTGAGGTGGGCCGGGGGTTGATGAGGGTTAGACATAACAGTTTCAATAAATAAGCTAAAGTAAACCTAAAAAAGTATTGAATTTACTTGGAAATGTGGTACCCAATAGTATGCAGATATAAGACCATAATAAATAACAACTTGATAATTTACAGCTGTGTACAACAAATATATGAATTGTACAAGCTCAAGAATTATTTAATTATAATTATTATAGGCTTAAATGAAAATATTCTGACAATGAGACTTGGTAACCACAGGTAAAACCATGCATGTCAAATTATATGAGCTTATGAATCTATACGCCTAACACAGCTAAAAACACACCTTCACAAAGAAACTGACATAATTTCATAACAGAAATGAATGATATATTCCCCTACCCACCTCATAAATCTAATGCAATATCAATTACTATAACATACTATTCAAAAGAAAAATATATTCTATATATAAATTACTACAGTACATTTATGGTAAATCTAGCCAAATTTAGCCACACCACCAGGAAAAGAGGAGGGAGGTTGGGATGCCCTCGGGCCGGATGGAGATGGTTGGCGGCCTGCCAATTGAATAGCCCTGGTCTACTATTTCCGGTTAGAATTCAAAGTGCACACTCTAATGAATAATATTGCCCACAACCCACTGCGAGTTGGGCAAGGATTCGATTAGAACTACAAACGCAGATAAAAAAAAAAAGTGTTAAAAAAAACTACAAACATGGCAGAAGTCGACGGTTAAAGCAAGACTAACATTTGCTCACATGGTTGATAAGCACAATTGTCTGTTACTAGTGTCGTAAATACTGTCGCTGTATAAGCTTCTCCGTGGGCAGCGCAATACATGGGAATTTGTTGACTAAGCTCACGGAACCGGCGTATGCACAACTCGTTTTGGAAAACCGACCAGGTATAGTAGCCTGTGTTACACTATGTGCCACAAATATCATCACACAGTTTTATTTACTGTTACTCCAGAATTGAAAAGTACAATGACAAAAAGAACAGTAGCATGTTAGCCTAGTTTTTTTGCTCGCATAGTTCGTATGTAGCATTGTTTGCAAAGGGTGTAATTGTATAAAAGAATAAAATGTTGTCTGCGCAATCACGTAGCCATAAGGTCCATAATAGCCTATACACCGGACATTGTCATAAGTTTATAAAGCTGTAAAGTAACAGAGACTCTTTATTTGAATAACCGTTCAGTAGAATTCATTTTTGGATCTTGGGTGTCGAAACTATTCACTATTTTGGGAGCGCTCTAGGTGACTTTACTTTCCATCTAGGCAATGCAACTGCCTCTTTCAGCTCGCGCCACCGAGTGTAAGCCCGTCCGATACTGATTCGTGTTTGGGCTCGTGTCCGATCACTCTCTCGCTTTCTTTTCTTCACTTCCTCCGACAAAACCCTCTTTGGTGGCTCTGCCATGGCGTTGGTTTTGAGACTTGCATATTAGATAGTTTCATCTGTTGAGTAAAATATGTGACATATGCCGTAAAGCAGGTCGCACTCTTCCACTGGCAGGGGATGGACGGGGCTGTGTGTACCGACCCGAACACCAAACTTACAGAGTGTGGTTGTAGCCGCTAGGTATCAGCGGCAGTAGAACTTGTCTGGTTAAGAGTATAACTTCAGAGACATTATTTTAAGGTCGAAAAAAAAAACACAGTGTTGCTGGAAGTAAAGAGGTTTAGATAAAGGGGTCTAAGGGAATAATTATCAGTATCTAACCTGACGAAAAGATATCTATTCAGTGTTATCCACATTATATTTCATCTGCAACAGCACTGAGAACTTTTGTAATGATACGTTTGGCCATTACCTTTAAACACATCGTCATATTTAAATTGCAAACATGTGCGGAAAGAGCGTTAACGATGACGAAGTAGTACGTCCCAAAGCTTGCCTACTTTTCTGCTACACACTCAAAAGTATGTACATTTCTTCACAAAAAGAGTACATACTTTTAGGATGTGTAGTATAAGTAGGTGAATTAGTAGCCCTAGTAAGACCTTGATTAGCTGGTTCAGGTGTGTATGGAGCTAAACTCTGCAGGACCGAGTTTGGAGACCCCGATCTATGGCATCACTGCGAAACCTCCTGCTGGAAGATTTATTTTGAAGAGCGTAGCTGCATTTTGGGAACAAATTTGCTGAAAACTCAACATGAAACACAGTTGCCCCCCATTTCACTTATTTAATACGCATGTACAAATTATAATCATAATCTTGCATCAAAATGACTTCTTTCACTTTTAAATGATTAATTCATACATATTACAAAGACAAACTTTTTTTTAAATGTAACTTTCTAACTGACGTCACCAAGCCCTCTTACGGAGCCCCTAAAGGGACACGGCGATGGAAAAAATATGGGATGGGAGGGGAAAATATACGTCAATGCGTTTGTGTTCCCTCACAAAAATGTTATGTTTCCCGAGAAACTGTGTTCGAACACAGGATCTCAAAAGCATTGAAATATGATTTTCCCTCCCATCTGATATTTCTGTTCCATCAGCATGTCCCTTCAGGGCCTCCGTACCACTTAAAATCACGTCCTGCCCATCTGTGTGTTGCACGTCAACTCAAAAAAGTTGGTTAAATCTGTTAAAACCTCCTTCTTAGAAACATTTTCTACAGCAGAAGTAGTTAATAAATAAAGTAAATAACTGTATATACACTGACATTCAAAAATGTGGGGTAAAAAGTTATTTTTATTCAGCAAGGATGTATTAAATTGATCAAAAGTAAAGACTTTTAATTACCATTTCAAATAAATGCTGTTCTTTTGAACGCTCTATTAATTAAAGCATCACAGTCACAGTTTCCACAGAAATATGAGCCGTTTTCAACACTGATAATAATCATAAATGTGTCTTGAGCAGCAAATCCTCATATGAGAATGATTTGTGAAGGGTCATGTGACACTGAAGACTGGAGTAATGATGATAAACTCAGCTTTGATCACAAGAATAAATTACACTTTACCATGTATTCACATAGAAAACAGCTGATTTACACTGAGATCATATTTCACTGTTTTTACTGTAATTCTGATCAAATGAATGCAGAGCAGAAGAGACTCTTTCAAAAACAGTAAAACAATCTTACAGACCCCAGATGTTTGAACTGTTTATTGCTCACTTAGCTTTATTTAAGAGCAATCAAATAAAATGTACTAAAAATGTGTTTGAATAAAATGACATCAGACAATACTATCTTTATATTAAGTGATTAGAAACAAATAAATCATAGAAAAGGCAGTAAAAAAGAAAGTACAGGGCGATTAAAGACAAGGAGAGCACAAAGTCTGAGGTAAAATGTTGAATAAAAAGGTGCAGGTTTTCTCATCTAACATGAAAATCTCTCATCCTATGAAATCGGTTTTATTTGTTCCAAAATTGCATTTTTATTTTTTTGGGTCAAATTAGATTTTAGTTATCAAAAAGCATGTCTAACTGAAATCATGACACTTATACAATTTAACAACAAATTAAATAAATTATTTTTAGGGCCCTATGAAATACACGAGCGCCACGCGGTTTAATATTCACAGACACTAGTCTACATCACGATTTGATTTAAGTGAACTGACCTGCTTTTTATTTATCCATCAATAATTTGACCAATCCCATGAAATTCCACGCAAGTGTGGCTAAAATGGCTTTGGTGCGTATAAAGATTCAGGTCAGTTAAACTTTACCAGAGAACATTTTCTTAGGAAGTGTTTCTCAGTGTTTTGTGAGAGAATGCATGCCATTTTTAAACACATTTCATTTCGAATGGATCGATAATATCATATCAATACTGAATAATATCAACTTCTACACAAAAAGAGGATCAAGGACACTCATCCACTCCCCCCTCAGCTTCCTGTCTTCTCTTATTAACTCCGCCCACATCATCATCATCATCATCATCATCTCTGTCCTCCACCTCATCTCTCTCTCTCTCTCTCTCTCTTCCAGCTCTACAGGGAAGAATTTGATTTGCATCAGGAAGTGAAGTACATTGAAATAATGTGTCTTTATCACAGCAGATATTGAGAGATTTACTCCCAATTTTCCTCAGATCTGCACACGGTGCAAAATTTGCAGTGTTCCCTGATATCCTAACAACCAGATCTTAATGCAACACCAATCGCTCCCCGATATATTCCAGAGCTCAGAATAAACCCCGCCAATTACATATTTACACCAGGTGTGTTTTGCAATTCTGCAAGTTTTTTCTTCTTCCGCTCTCTGATACGGTGGCCGAGATTTAAGGACGTATCAATTGCCTGTGTTAGATCCAAATGAAGTCTGTTCAGAGTAAATGTCACCGCGCTGTGCAAAACTTCATATTGTTAATGTCAGCAAAATGAGAGCTCCCAGAGACAAAAAATAATGAGTTTCTTCTTTTTATACGCCATTCTCTTTATGATTGCATTGTTCCAAATCAGGTTTTATGTAATTTTCCTTTATGCTTTCAAAATGTGTACTTTTCTAAAAACAATCTAATATATAATTTCAATATCCAGGCGTAAAACATTTTTAAAAGCACCAGAGGTTTTTCTATGTTGGTATTCTCTTTGATCATCACTTCAAATGACATGTGTATTAAAAATAATGTCTTTTCCTATGAAACAGACACTGCCGTAATTGAATTCAAGATCAAAAAAACAGATGGAGGCATTTTATATTTTTGTCTCGCCCCATGTTCAGTGGAGGCAAATATTTTAAAATGCATTTTAAATTTAAATTATAATAATGTTACATATTCTTTACATTTAACAACAAATCGACAGAGATCTGTTTTACTAGTCTTCAGAGCTACACAAAGTGGGAGTCAATTTTGTAAACACAAGAAATTAAGATTGAATTAATGGCCAGCCTTCTTTCTTTAAATATCAATTGGAATAATAATGTGGTTTAAACGCAGGCCAGTGATGAAAGCACATAGCGAAGCACATGTTTAATGCCATCAGTGCCCGTGTAATGATGAACTTCACAGAACAAAGTAATAAATTTAGCTTGTGAACCATGACAAGGTCAGAGGTCAAAGAATTGCTGCCTGCCGCTGGAGCACTGCCTGACAGGAAATAAACGATGCGTTGTAAACAAATCGTGTTATTGCTTTAATTCATGCAGCCTAATTTGATTTGGCGGGAGAGGAGTTCTTCAGGAGGAGCCGACGAGAGACTCCGGGACACACGGACATCGTCCCGTACCTGTAACTGCATTATGGATGGTCTGCGGTGTCTCACGGGGCAGACAGGCTAGCCTCCAAAGTTCATCAACACTTCCCTGCTCTTCCAGGACAAACTGAGTCATAATAAAGCCAATCAAATTTGAGTGCTGTGACGTCTTGGAAAACAGATACGAGAACAATCAACAACAAAAAAAAACAATCGAATGAACACAATCAAACAGGAAAGATGAAGACTCGCAATTGGAAAATAAACACCCGTCTTCGAAGAGCAGAAAGACCAATTTCTCGTGGCGTACTACAGGAAACAACACAGATTTTCCTCATTAAGTTATAGGTATAAATGCTTCAAAGCATGAAATTACCCTTGAGCCCCCTTCTAAAAAATAACCTGGTTTGCAAATAAATGATCCATGCAAAGCACTAAAATGCACATTATTAAAATAATAGGAGGGATTTAAATTTGCATCCGCAAACTACTGCGAGCACATGGAACAGCCGCCCCCGTGCTTTCCTCCTTTGTTCATTTCATTAGTGAATGATTCAAGGGTGATCCCCTAAAAACAAACACCAATTCCTCTTGTTCTTAACAAGTGAATATCTGAATGTCACAGTGTCAAGGGCATGTTGACGGTGGAAAGTTTGACTTTTCCTTTGTCTTGTTCATTATGAACTTTCCTTCTTTGTCGCTTCTTTTCACCATATTGTCTTTCTCGTTCTCCAATATAAAGAAACATAGTCGACAATGTTCAGACACAATAAAAACCTCCCCTCTCTCTTTGATATTGGGGCGAATGTCCCATCTGGTCCAAATGGAGAGAAATGACTGGCCATCCATGTTAGGATCTACATTACACCTGAGTTATGGCCACCATTTGCAATTCAGAGTGGCTCTTTGGAGACTTCACCACCTTGGAAACGCACCCATCAGAGCTGGGGTACACAACACAATCAGGTAGATTTAGTGTGCCGGGAAAGAGGCTTCTGGAGATTGTGGGCCACATGAGGGCAGGCCGTCCCAAACTCCCATTCTCGCAAAGGCCCTACTGGGCCACATTCAGCCACACTTAATGAGAGAGGCCTAGATAGAGAGACAGGAGCGGAATGAGAGAACTAGACTGAAAGAAACCGAGCCAAAATCCCCCATCCTACGTTTTTATATTTGTCCAAAAAAAGTTGGCATTGGGACAAGCATCTCCAGCATTATTCTTGTTAACTCATGCCCTCACAATGCCCTCAAATGCTGGGTTGTGAAAGTGATGATGTCATGAAGGGCGGAATTGCTTGTATGGACACTTCCTCCCGGATGAGCACGCGCGCGCACACACACACATCAACCAGAGCGAGAGCAAGAGTGCATCCATCAAAGAGCTTTGTTCGGGTTACGGGAGCCGTCGGCGGTGCTGGCATTGTGTTTCTAGACCACGAGATCAACAACGTCACTAAAGAAGTGTGTTTCTGGTGTGAGGGAAAGATCACCTTGTTCAGCTTCCCAAATAACCCAGCGTTAAGGGAACAGTGGGTGCAGTGTGTTTTGTTGGCAATCGGCGCGTAAGTGCATATAATGTGAACAACATGAACGTATGGTGAATCGAAAGTTATCCAGGGATAATGCCATGAAGATGTGTGTGTGTGTGTGTGAGAGAGTGTGTGTGTGTTTGTGTGTGAGAGTGTGTGTGAGAGTGAGAGTGTGTGTGTGTGTGTGTGCGCATGTTTTTGTGATTTATGAAGACACAAATGTGTATAATGACATGGGTATTACACTGGTATTACAACGTAAACATGAAATATGAGGACATTTCATATGTCCTCATATTTAAAATAGCTTTAAAAACATTCTAAACAATGTTTTATTAAAAATGTAAAAATGCAGAATGTTTTCTGTGATGGGTAGGTTTAGGGGGAGGGGTAGTGTACGGGGATAGAAAATATGTTTTGTACGGTATAAAAACCATTACGCCTATGGAATTCACAAAAACAAACGTGTGTGTGTGTGTGTGTGTGTGTTCATGACTCTTTAGCTCCGCCCACTGCACGCCTCCACGAGCTCAGCTGTTTTCAGAAAGAATCGGTACAGTGTATCTGTCTTTTATAAATATGATCAAACTAAAGACTCTTAGGAGATATGAAGGATCAACACTACTCAAGATTAACATGAGACTGGCAGAAACTGTGTGTGTTATGTGACCTTTAAAGGTGCCCTAGAATGATTTGAAACAATATTTTAAATTGTTCTCTGATATCTACATAGAGGGTATGTGGCTTATTTAAGGGCAGAAATTGTCCAGATACGGTTTTACATGTCCATTTACAGCCCTAGAAATTGTCCCTAGAATGAAATGGTGTGTTTTTGCCTTATTTGGAAGTAATGTGGAGTTCACTGCGGGAATATAGTTAGGATTGCCCCCTTCTTCAGTGAAGGAGGAAACAATGGTGTTTGAGACTCACGGTATGTGATTTCCATGTACTGAACTCTTGTTATTCAACTATTCCAAGGTTAATTCAATTTTTTAATCTAGGGCACTTTTAAAAGATGAAAAACCAGACCAGTGTATAACCGGACCAGAAAAAAGGAAGAATTGTATTTATTCCATGGTGAACATTTCTCTTTTGTTTCAGTGAGAGCAAAGACCTTTAAAGTAGACTCTACATAAAGACAAAAAAAAAACATACAGAAAAGCAAAAAAAGGCATGGGACTGCAATATGAAAAAGTAGTGCTATTCATTACATAAGGTGGCAGGTGCAATACGTAAGCCAAACGTGAGTCAAAGAGGAATAAACAAAAAGAGCCGGGGCTTTGTGATGGTTAGGGATCAGATATTAGCAGGAAGAGGGGGAAAATTCGTACAAAAAAGGAGGGCTCTGAAACATTAATCAAACTCTTCACCTAGTGGGCAGCCATATGGCTGAACAGCATGCGTATCGCACAAACTTGCTGATCTCCAGTAACAGGGTGCAATTAATTCCGCTGGCTGCATCCAGCGCGGACTACCAGTTAAGAGCACCGGGAGTACGGAGGAACAGGAAAAAAGTGCTGCACCTCTTTTTTCTGCCCAAAAAGCAGAGGGTTCAAACGCTGAGTGATGAATGAGGAGGTGGTTAGGGCCCTCTCCCAAACCGCTCTGGAGAAAGAGACTGCGCAGGAATGGAGGGATCAGCTGGGAGGAGGATATAGCGAGGGAAGACAGAGACACAGAGATATAAAGTATATACATTTGGAAAAACTCTCAAAAAACTGCATTTCTGGAAGTGAGTTTTGGTTCCCAAAGTGCATCACTCTCACAATTATAGAGTTCAGCACCATGGACAGGGGACAGATTAAAAAAGACAGCAATTCTCCAACACAAAAAGCAAACAATACATGCCACGTCCCCAAGCAAGTTATTACTCTACCTCTACAGGACACCTGAACATGAGTACTGTCAAATTCTTCATGACTTGAAATGTAAGTTTATATTCAATGGTGCAGGAAAAGGCATTTTAACCAATCTTATTGACTACTTCTTTACTGCCTGCACATTCCCATCCCAGAATAATGTGTCCTGAACCCTTGCAGTCCTTTCACAAATCCACACTTTATTACGCAAACCAGTGCAGACCTATGAACTAGAGGTCTTCACGGGTCCAAAAATTTGTTTAAAAAGTTTTTAAAAAATAGAGACCCGTAAATGTGCTACACGGATTACTTCCGCCTACGTCTAGTGTGACCTTTTCCACGTGATTGTGCAATATATGGCACATCGCAGAGCAGCACAAGATGAGCAATATAGGTAAAAAATTATATACATTTTATTTTATTTTTTTAAATGGCCGATGGTTTGTCTAGATAAGAGCCTATTCCTCTGGGATCATCAGAGCCTCTGAAGCCCTTCCTCTGAAACTGCATTGATTTGGACCTTCAACCGTTGGTTGCCATTACAGTCCATTATGTGGAGAAAAATCCTGGAATGTTTTCCTCAAAAAACTTAATTTCTTTCCGACTGAAGAAAGACAGACATGAACATGTAAAATATCAGGAAATTTTCATTTTGAAGTGAACTAATCCTTTAACAAGACAATAAATAACAATAACCCAACTTTTCTCTAGTCTTGCCTCTAGTTAGCAGTCTTCTCCTTTGTACCTTTGTCTGTGATGCATCAATCCTCCTTGCCAAGAAAGGTCCATCCATGTTATTCCTCTCTTGCTAAAAATGCTTAATCTACTCATTATTCCAGCTTCAAAAGTTCACTTGCTGTCACGGTGACGGATGACAAATGCAACTTTTGTAGTTTTGCATTTTTTTGTATCTCGAGTCAACTCAGATAAGATAACTTCAACTGTTTACCCTTTTGAAATGTAATAACGATTGCTCGTTCATGGCCGTGGCCGTGGACGGTAGCATTACTTATTTAAAATCATCTCTGAGCCGAGTCTGACCAGAAATATAGATATAACAAGATGGTTAATATTATTATGAAGTGCACGCGCTTAAGACTGCACATGCGCGTTAGCTGGAGCAACCTGAAATGTAGCCTATGCTTTTTAACGCAATTTAAGCATCATAGAAAACATTCATGTGACAGTTCACCTCAGATTTTGTTAAATGTGAGTGTGCACGGCTGCAAGCAGTTTGAGATCTGAAGTTTGTTTGCATTTCCTGCTGTACACATAGACACAGGAAAACTCATGATCATCCTGTGCGCTTGCATTAAATCCGCCCACTCTGCTTCTGACGGCTGGGCACGCTTGTGTTTTTTTTTACCTTATTTCCCAGCACACACTTTTCTCATTTTAATCGTACAAGTTGCATGTTACAAAACACGGACAGCGCGGACTGACTTTGATCACGGCGGGTGTCCGATCGACTCGGGTATTACACACAACGTTTAACAGATCTGGGACCCGAAGTAATAGATTGGGACCCAACCTGGAACCGGCCGACCATTTAAAATAAAGACCCGAACCCGTATGGGTCCCGGGTCGGGCCTCGGGTCCTCCGTGTAGACCTCTACTATGGAGTCATACTATGCAAATGCAAAAGTGTCCAGTAGAGCAGTGGCAGGTTCAGGTTTCACAAATGGGACAAAATATCGATAGGGCAATATATAATTGAATCGATGCGCTGGCGCCAAATATCGATATTTTAAATTAATAAAATAAGGCACTCTAAATAGATTTCTCTGCTCCCAGCGTCGCTACTTCATGGTTCCTCGAGATGGCGCTCAACACATAAATGAGGGAAACGTTTAACATAAGTTAACTAGCCTAAGAAAAAGAGGTTTTTAACGGGATGGCGGACAGAAGTGAGTAAAATAATAGATGCCCCAGACACGTTTAAATCCAAAGTCTGGAAATACTGCAATTAAAGGGATAGTTCACCCAAAAATGAAAATTAGCCCATGATATACTCCCCCTCAAGCCATCCTAGGTGTACATGACATTCTTCTTTCAGACGAAAAAATTGCATCCATCCATTATAAAAGTGCTCCACACGGCTCCGGGGGTTAATAAAGGCCTTCTGAAGCGAATCGATGGTTTTGTGTAAAAAAAAATACATCCATATTTAACACGTTATAAAGTAAAATATCTACCATATTCAACTTAAGAAGAAAGTGTAGCGGCTCTCGCAGTTCAAAACGCTGACGCTACGTCCGTCGTCGCGCCAGTTACGCTTTTTCCGTAAGTTGAATACGTTAGGCGGTCTGGCGGGAGCTAGATATTTCACTTTATAAAGTGTTAAATATGGATATTTTTCTTACACAAACCCATCGATTCGCTTCAGAAGGCATTTATTAACCCCCGGAGCCGTGTGGATTATTCATTATCACAGAATTGCTGATATTGTGAGCCATGTATCGTGTATCATATTGTATTGTGAGGTACCTTGTGATTCCCACCCCTACAAATGGGCACACCAATGGTCCAGGAAAGGCACTCGTGAGCACCCTTTTAAATATCATTTACAAACAGAACACCATACAGTACTGTGGACTTCATTTACAAACACCACAAACGGCAAGTCTTCGCCACCATGCTTTTCTTGGCCACAGAACTATTTAATATGACTGGTCGAGATGACAAGTTGCATGGACTGTTGGGGAGTAAACCACCACAAAGTACGCAACCCGTTCAGGCTTCAAACAAACACGCAACAAGGGTGCACTGGGGGCACTTGTAATAACTCTTTTGAACCATAAAATGACAAAATGGGACAGCCTACACCCTGATGCACATCAAGTGCATTTGGGCAAGGGTCTCTTTTTTCCCCTTGTGGTGTAATCAGGTTGTGTAGCCGATGCCTGTCCACTGCAGAGACTACTTCTGTCACAGGGTTAGACTTTATAATCATTACTTACAAATTCCTCCCAAAACTGCTGGCTTTGTTTTCCTGCAAAATTAGAAGCTCTTTTACATGCTTAATGAACTTGAGAGGCCTACGCTCGTAACCTGGAATATTTTAGTTTTGTAAATGAGAGGGAGTTGCCTATTCCCCTGGCCCTCTCCTCCGCCTGGCCCATACCAATATCTGAAACGACTTTGGAGATGTTTCCTTCATTAGAATATACTCCTCCTCCCAAGACTCTTTTTGCATTTTGAGCTGTTGCTTTATGATCCTTGTGGGACGCCATTAATGAGAGGAACTCCATGTCTCTCAACTTACTGTGAGGACAGGTCTGCATTTCTCCACTTCTGCTGAAGTCCGGCAGGCTATAACGGAATAATGAGCTGCATTCATCACAGGCATGGCATCCACACACACACGCATAGACACACATATGCAGAAATAAGACACACAACTCCTTGTTGTCACACTTATTCTCTCTAAAGGAGAGCGTCAGTGTTTCTCTGCTCTGAGAAGCAGTTACTTGCTTGCTAAAGTCTAAAACTGACACAAACAGCAGTAATTACAATGAAAATACATGATCTAAGTATGCACTGCAAGAACGATCTGAATTATAGTATGTCTCCTGATTAACTGAGAGTAAAGCATTATTCTCAAAGGTCTTCTCAGGTTGGTCAAAATAATGTAATATGTGCTGTAGTGGGGTGAGCAAAGACACTGTGAATGTGACTGCACATAAAATGGGTAAAAGGAAGTTTCCAAAAGGTCCATGTGCAGTCATTGCGTCTTTGTATTTGCCCAACCACTGCATTTCCCAGAACCGTAGAGGATATTGGTTGTGGGCCTAATGGTTAGAGAGTTGGACTTGCAACCGGAGGGTTGTGGGTTCGAGTCTCTTTCACTCTCATTAACCACAACTGAGGTACCCTTGAGCAAGGAACCTAAGCGCTACCCAGGCGCCTAAGCGGCAAGGCAAGGCACCTAAGCGCTACCCAAGTATGTGCACTTGGTTGGGTGAAATGCAGAGCACAAATTCTGAGTATGGGACATCATAGTTGGCTACATGTCACTTAAAGTATGGCAGTCACACATGCTCCCTTTCGGGCTGCGCTTAGTTGGTCCAGCATCCCAAGGCTGGCGGAGATTGAGGGGCATGGCAGTGTCCACTTGCCTTTAAAACCAGAACATGGGTTCGACCACTACTCTTTTTTTGCTACAAATAATTCAGGATATGCATGAAACCATTCCCAATATAAACTAAATGTGTTCTGCAGGAAACTGAACAAAGAATGTAGATATTAATATATAAATTACAAACATAATATATAATTTGATAGGATGGTGTAATCGACGCTGAAATCCGTCATATCCCATAAGCTCCTGACTCCAAACCCCAACATCTTCCTTTATCAATCAAACCTCATCACTGCACTCTCTTCCTCTGAAGAGTTGGCCCAATCTTTCCTCAATGTTTTTTTCTTTCTCCCTCAGACAGGGGGAGAGGGGGAGCGGCCGGCAGCCATCATTAATCAATATGTTGGGCTTTATTTGTGATAATTCATCATGACACAATATTAATGGGCAGCTATGCCCTTCAGAGGTGAGGCTCATGCAAATGCGGAGGGGGAAGCAATTAACTTTCGAGCGACGCGCGGATGATTCTAAATGACAAGGATATGTCAATTACCGCAGCCAATAAAGAGAGACAGAGGCTGCGAGGGCAATCTATCCACTTTACGGCTTCTCCTCAGCCTCTTAAAGGTCTGTCTACACTAAGAGAGAGCAATCTTAAAACAGCATCTGGACAGGGCCTTGAATATGGCAGCTACTAAAAGACAACTTAATGATTTAAAACACTGTTTCCCAGGCTATTTCGGCTAGCCCTGCTGCCCTCGTGGCGTGCCCATGTCATGCTAGCATAACTTATTTGACTGAAAATGTCTGGAAAGTATGCGACTAACTGCTTTTTTTCCCAACATAGTTCACGTTTTTGTGGTCACTTTATTAGAAACATTTAATAGTAAAAGTTGGGCATGTCTCAAATTTAAACATTTAAACGTTTGCCTCCCAGAACGCACCATAAAAATCAGTGACCATTGACTTCTCAACACATTCACCTACCGAAAATGTCAAAACCTGTCAAATGTCTTGTGTCCAAGAGACAGTTCACTCAGAAATGAAAATGAATGTCATACTTTACACACCTTCATGTCGTTCCAAACCTGTAGGACTTATGTTATTCTATGGATCCTCAGTTTTTTTGGTTGTTTTTTTGGGACCCCAACATTCTTCTCTTGTGTTAGGTAGAAGAAATAAATGCATACGGGTTTGGAACAACTTGAGGGTGAGTAAATGATGATCGAATGTTCATGTTTGAGTGAACTATCCCAGTAGGCCTCTCAAGACATATGAAGAACGGTCATGGTGCGTTAACATCAAAGTTGTTGATAAATTCATGTTAATTAATTGAGTCATCAGTGCGCCAATGCTTGGATCAAGGCCTTTGCTAGTGCCTGAATGTGTGTTCTTGATATACTGACTCAAACGTAGGGATCTAGGGAATCGTTTTTTTTGCTAATATGCTAATAATTGCCAAACACTGCATGTGACAAACCTGTCTTTAAGAACATAGGAACATTTTAAGTACATTAGCACTGAGGTTGATAAAACAGGTGCAAGACTTGGCAGCTGCGTTCCAACATTCATCTCCAGAGAGATTTGTGTGAATCGACCTATGTTAATCACAACCACCTTTCTATGAACAATTAGTTCACTCCTCTGCACTACGCTAGCCCAGTGTATGAATATGTAATGCTTTAAAATGAGTCATTTTCAGCAGGCAGGACTCCAGCAGAGAATAAACACAAACTATCCATCACAAGCCATGAAAAAATTAATGAGAGCCAAGCAGACGCACGTCCATTGGCCGCGTAGCTCTTCAGAGCCGGAGCCAAGGGGTGAGGACAAATTAGCCTACTTTATATCAGGGGCAAGGCACATGGTTTGGCTGGTTAGAGGCAAGGTTTCCCACCAGGTAAAGTAGAGATGCATCCATTTACAAGTGTCAAGACTTGTAATGATGGGTTAGAAACGCGTTTCACACGGAATAACTATACTAATGTGAGCTCTTATTCATGTCTGAAAGATAAACAATCGTTCTAACAAAAACTCGACATAATATGGACCATATTCCTCATGCATTCAGATTTCTTGTCAAACTGGCCGGACCAGTAGGCTTTTATAAGTGTACTCCCCTCTCAGGGCTCGGTGTATGGCCATGTAATACAGACGAACCGCAGTAGACTTGGTCTCAGTCCACAGAGCGTAGCAGAGCCTGGCAGCGCTGTAATTTCCCCCCACTAAAAGCTCAACTGCCACCAGGGGACTTGTACAGAACATTACAGGTTAAGCCCTCATTTTGTCTCCAGGTTGCAGAAGGAGAAAAAAAAGGGATCAGAGGAAGGAAGAAAAGAAACAAACTTTCCTTTTGCCCTGACCTGTAGCCGGCCGCATACCCATGGTGCACTGGATGGCCCAGAGGTGTCAAGAGTGTTTGGGTGTGTTTTCCTCCAAACGAAAGTGGTTATTGTGTCCGAGGTCTGCAGGGGACGAAAGGCTAATATTGTTTTATGTGAGAGTGAGTGGAAAGGGAAAGCCAGATTACGACAGCAGCCCAGGCTAGCAGGAGTTTAGGCCCCAGAGCTGAACGATATCAAAGACTATCAGAGAACTGCGGCAGTTTGTAACTGTAGTGGGAAAACCAAGAGTAAATTGACAGGGAGAAACAGTACTACCTTTATAACGTGTGTTAGGGATACATGGCATTTCTTTACCATGGTATTCTTTGAACAACCTTTCAGTATCATGTTTCCAATATCATCTGATACCAACAATGGATCATGGTGGCAATTTTAATCCAATTGATGGATATATTACTGAAAAGTTTAGTACTTCTACTTAAACTATTTTATTTCAGTTAGTTGCATAGGCAACATTTCGAAGTTTAAGTTTGTCATGTAAAATATTTAGGTTTTATTTTATTTTAAATAATGATTTAAATGGGGAAAAAAAAGATTTGTAATAGTTTTAGTTTTAGTTAACAGCATTGACAATGAAATTCCAGTTTCAATTATAAATGTACAATTTATGTGCAGTGGTTTATAGGTTTAGTGAAAACAGCTTTCTCAAAGGACCTATACGTACATTAAAAAAAGTGGTTTACTAATGAATATTATGTCATATCCGTGGATAAAAATATACACTGGTATAAAATCATAAAATCATATTATAAAATCATTAATAAATATTTGTTTAATTAAAACACACTATAAATGACAGTCCTAAAACATTTTAAATTATAGCAAAAAAAGACCCAAATGTGCTTGTTTTAGAGAAAACCCATTACTAGTTTCTCTAATTCTCTTCTTTCTATCAAACAGAGAGCCTAGCACTTCTTAAATTAATCCTCCTCCTAATCTGGCTGATTCATGAGTCTGTGAAAATACAAGTTGCTTTAAATCTCGTTCTAGCCCTGCTACACGCCACTGTAATGATAGCTGGATTATCTTGTAAGATGGGTGATGTATTGAGCTTTTTACTCATTCCTTTGGCCCTATGTTTACAATCTGCTAAATATGTATGCGAGTCGCTTGAGCAAATGAAGCCGTAAAGCTCAGTCCCAGAATATATTACAAACACAAGCGCTCATGCTTTTGGATGATTGCTCTGCCAGAGAGCGAGGCCTTACATTTTCACCTGCGTCTTTTTATTTTATATCTGTTGTGCTGCAAATCATGGTTTTGAACTAGCAGGCATCTGTTAAGCAAAAATAATTAGTTAAGGGCCTCATTAATGATGCCTTTTTTATTTTTGACTTTTTTGATTATTTTTGTTGTGTATGGGGCTGCATAGCCGCAGACCAGTCAGGGTGCCCATGCTGACCCCTGTCCACCGCCGAAAGCACCAACAGTGGCACGTGAGCATCAGAACTGGACCACGGAGCAATGGAAAAAGGTGGCCTGGTCTGAAGGAATCACGTTTTCTTTTACATCACGTGGATGGCCAGGTGCGTGTGTGTGGCTTACCTGGGGAACACATGGCACCAGGATGCACTATAGGAAGAAGGCAGTGTGATGCTTTGGGCAATGTTCTGCTGGGAAACCTTGGATCCTGCCATCCATGTGGATGTTACTTTGACATGTACCACCTACCTAAGCATTGTTGCAGACCATGTACATCCTTTCATGGAAACGGTATTCCCTGGTGGCTGTGGCTCTTCCAGCAGGATAATGCTCCTGCCACAAAGCAAAAATGGTTCAGGAATGGTTTGAGGAGCACAACAACGAGTTTGAGGTGTTGACTTGGCCTCCAAATTCCCCAGATCTCAATCAAATCGAGCATCTGTGGGATGTGCTGAACAAACAAGTCCGATCCACGGAGGCCCCACCGCGGATCTTACAGGACTTAAAGGATCTGCTGCTAACATCTTGGTGCCAGATGCCACAGCACACCTTCAGGGGTCTAGTGGAGTCCATGCCTCGACGGGTCAGGCTGTTTTGGCAGCAAAAGGGGGACTAACACAATATTAGGACAGTGGTCATAATGTTATGCTTGATCAGTGCGATATATATAAAAAGTATGATTTGTCATGTTTTAAAACTCTATACAATGGCAGTCTGATCAAGCTTACGGTGATGTTTCACAGTTGAACAGCAGCTTTAGGATAAATGTATTGAGATATGAATTAGTCTTGATTCAGTGGTCGAGATCTATTCAACATTATATAATTAAATAAAGGACACATCATTTAATTGAGTAATACGAACTTTTCACCGTAATTATTTGCCTAACTCTTTTAATTAATCCCATTGGCACCTAACAGATGAAGGGTTTAGCAGCAAGTTAATAAAGCAAGGTGAGAAGCAGTGAACTCTTCAACCTTCATCCATGAAGAGGACGACAGCACTGCACTCACTGCAGAGAGACAGACTGACTCTACACTGCAGCTTATTCTGTCAACGGTCCATACACCTTCTGACCAGATCATAGAAACAGTTCTTCATCAAACACAATTGAAAAAGAATGATGATTCAAAAACCAGGCAATGCTGAAAATCTGTGACCATCACCTTTTCAAAGATCAAAAATTGAAATTAGGGATGCGCCGATACCATAGACTGTTATAAAATCTGGATGTATTGTCCGTGACAGCACCTGTAGGTTTCTGAAGAGCAGTTTTGAAGCGTAAAGTCGGCTGTTGCCATCTTGGCAGCGCATCACTGTGCGTCACTCCCGGATAACAGAAAATGGGCAAAGAGGTGGGATGTGGCTGGTGCTGAGGTGACGTGATGACTAACAGACAGCAGACAAACGGCAATCCACCTGTCACTCAAAGTGGCCATGCCCTTAATTATGCAGAACTTTAAGGCTTAATATAATTTAAAATATAGAGTTATAAAAAAAATTCACCCCCTCACAGTGAACATGAAGGGCAAAATTAGCTGTATAGACCAAAACCACTTTTTGTACCAGGCTGTAAACATAATTTTTTCTGCTGTAAAGTTGGGCATTTTAACATGGGGCTCAATGAGATTCTGCTCCCTTCTGGAGCCTGTCTCTAGCGGCCAGTCGATGAATTGCAGTTTAAGTCCCTTCTGTATTGGCTTCAAGAGAAACTGGGGGAGGCTGCCGCTTGGCCGATCCGATAACCGATAATTCTTCATATTTGAAAGCCGATAACGTTATATTGTCTGATAAATCTAAATCCATTTTTTAATATAATTTTTGAGAGCCTGATTACAAAAACAAAAGTCTCACCATTAAAGGGGTGGTTGATTATGATTTCACTTTTTTTACTTTAATTAGTGTGTAATGTTGCTGTTTGAGCTTAAACAATATTTGCAAAGTTACGACGCTCAAAGTTCAAAGCAAAGGGAGATATTTTCTTTTAAAGAAATCGCTTTTTTAAGGACTACAACAAACAGCTGGTAGGGACTACACAAGCTTCCCGGGGTAGTGACATCACTAACCCTGAAATTTACATAAACCCCGCCCCCGGGAACACGCAACAAAGGGGGTGAGATTATCATGACACAATATGCTAATCGATGACTTTACATAAAATTACATCAATTCATCAACTAACCCTTCAGAAACGTCCTGTCTCATTCTACATGTCACTTGTTCTCGAGTCTCTCCATCATTGCCCGACTCCGGTTTGAACATAAAAGGCTGAAGAGTTTGTGACCCTTCAGTGTGTGTCTGCGTGAGGTAATCGGAGCTGCTGACACGAGCTCTTGAAGCTCCGCCCTCTTCTTGAAAGGGGGCAGGGAGCAGCAGCTCACTTGCATTTAAAAGGGACACAAAAACGGCGTGTTTTTACTCACCCTCAAAAAGTGACCATTTTAACATGCTATAAAAAATTATCTGTGGGGTATTTTGAGCTAAAACTTCACATACACACTCTGAGACATTTTGTAAAAAGGGTAGGGATGTAATGATTCAGTCGGAGCCGGTTGAAAATTGATACAATTGTGTGACGACTTAAGTTGGTTAAGATGTTAAACGAATCGCGATGCACGTTTTAAACAGCAGGGATGCTGAAACCATAAACTGTGACCTCACTTTACAGGCACGATAGCAGTGAAGAGTGAAATCAGTGAATGTCAGTGAATGTTTTCAGTTCATTCATATGGAAGTTGGGCGCGAGCGCATCCGTGTGCACGCACCGTCAAACAGAAGCATGGCGACGGCAAGCGCGTAGTTTACGCTGACTCATTAAAATCTGAGGTGAGGCTCCAGTCCCCTCCGTCTGCATATAAAACATAACAGGCCAAACCACTGACCGGCGCATTTGCAGCCCCACTCGCGGCGTCGAGGGCGATTGCCATGGAGATCACAAGCATCAGTGTTTTCACAGCGAAACATACAAGGCTGTTTTCTGCCGTAGTAAATTAATTCAAGGCCCTTCCTCATCAAGAGAAAGACCAGCACGAGGATGTGTTCACAGACAGAAGGAGAAATCTGTGCTGTTGGAGAACCAGCTGTTGTGTATCTCTTTCTCTAAATGTGTACATGGATTTTTTTTTTCAATAATTTGTTGATTATTATGGCATATTTATCTAAATGTGTAATGATACAAATTATAATTAAAATCTTGATGTGAACAATGTGAAAGCCCTGACCCTCTTGTACTTAAACTTGACCTAGTCTTTTTATTTCTGCTCTTCCTCAGTGCAGGACGAGGGTGAAGAAGCTGAAACAACCTCCTCCCAAGAAAACCCCACTGGAAGATATCCTTGAAGGGACTTTTTGAGGATTTGTTTTAAAATTTCAATTAAACATAAATGTACATTTTTGTCTGAGAAATAAAAGGACACTTTCATTTTATAATCTCTTCAATCTCATTTTGTTAAAAAAATCATATCGTGAAATTAGTATCGTGAATCGTATCGCATCATGAGTTGAGTGAATCGTTACATCCCTAAAAAAGGGGCAATCAACCACCCCTTTAAAGCCATGTCCCAAGCGCACAATTATGATGCTCTCATTATGATTGTATGCAGCCGATATGACAGACTTGCACTGAACCGTATTTTCCTTTTTGAAGTGATTCCAATCATATTTCAAGCAATTCAAACCCATCATGGTGAACAGTGCGCATCTGAAGTGTCTCAGCTGAAGGAAATAATACATTATGTATCGCCTTTAATACATCGGACAAATTTTCACATCGGGCCGATAATGATAACATAAAAAAATTAACATATATTGGCAAATGCCAATATGGTGGCCGATATATCGTGCATCCCTAATAGAAATACTATAAGAAATACTAATAGATCAGATCAGTTTGATCACAGGAATAAATTACACTTTACTATATATTTAGAAAACAGCTATTTTACATTGTAATAATATTTCACAATATTACTGATCAAATACATCCTTGGTGAGCACTTTCAAAAAACATTTAATCATAATTATTTCAAACTTCTGACTGCCAGTGTATCTCATGTATTCTCCTAAAACCACAAGCCCTCGCACACACAACAGGTTCAAGGAGCCCTTCTCAAAAGAGCAGTGTGCCCTCACGGCCCCAGGGTGCCCAGCAATACTCTTGGTCAGCATTCCAGACATGTCGCTTCCTCTTTAAATCCACCAGCCTTCACCCATGATCAAGGCCACAATCCCGAACCCCGCACATCAACATGACACAGGACGTTCACATACACACGCTCCCAGGCTCTTCCTCCATACAAACCCTGCTCCAACTCCAACACGCTCTGCGTCTCGAGCAGGTCGAGAAACAAACATTAGTGTGTGATCCTGCTCTGGTTATCATCCTCTTGCCGAGGATTAGCTGTTGTTATTTTGCACGTTCCACTTAAGCAAGGTGCATGAATTTGACCTCAATTATATTCTGCTCAATATCGGAGTCAGACCGCTGAGATCAGGAGCCTCGTGTTACATCATCAAAGGTTAAACGAAAGACTAAAAGACTAAACTACAAGATCTCACAAATAACTTGGATACACAAAGCAGTGGCAAAGCAAACATAATTAGCCCCAGTCTTTGTGCAGCTAATTCTGCTGATACAAATACACTTTATTTTGGTCCATCTGTTTACCCCATGCTGTTTTCGGTTTAAACACTTCAAAGCCATGATATTTACTTTCCTTGTCTCTTTACCCAAAAACCAGACTAAACACTGATTTATTTATTTTTCAAACAATAATTTGTTTTTTTCTCCTGCACTTCAAATAAAGTACAAAGCAATTAGACGCAAACAGGTCTGCAAAGAGATATATGGTCTATGGCAGTGTTTGAGAAGCTTTGTAGTTTTCCAAGCTTCTTATAGTTTTACTTAAACTACAGTCAAGAAGCATGTTTGAAAATCTAATTAGCTACGCTTTTAATAGTTAAAACTGAAGTCGCGATGAAACTAAAGTCGCTACAGATGTTTTTACTCCTGTACATTATCGAAAAAAGAAAAACATTTGAGGCGGGGCTTAGTTCTAGCAATAATTTTTGATTGGATGGTACAAATGAGGGAAAACATTTGATGTGAAAAAAGTTAATAGAATAATTACTCCAGTCAGTTATTCCCCAACTCTGTGGTTTATTCAGTACTAGTGCTAAATAAAGAGCCCTACATGCCATGAGTGGACTGCATTTACGGAACAACGCCTGAAGGCTGTGAAGTCTAAACATGGTCAGTTATCTAATTACAAAGACCTGTCTATCCACCACAATGTTAATACGCTTTTTAGGCATTACAAGGTTGAGATTTCCTCCCATCAACCCTCAGTGGAGAGGAGGGCCTGCCCTAATTGGTTCCAGAGCTCACCCTAACAACACAACGCATCTTCAACCCACACGCAGCGTGTTAATTTTCATCTTGATTGTAAATACTGCTTCACGGAAACAATGAACACATGCTAACACGAAGCTAGGTCGGCAATTAACATGATTACAAAGTACCTCATTACCATTTTGACACAAGGAGAAAAAAAGTGTGGATAATGCTCTTAAATGGGAAAAAGTGTTTAAGTTATTCTGCTGGACATTAGACAGACCTTGATTTGAAAACAATCCCTCCCGGGGCTCTATTAAATATCTCTCCAGGGGTCATGAATCAAACATCAGCAGAATTTTATAGACAATCAAGAAAATTAAGCATGAACTCAACCCATAAGCACAACATTGTCAAGTACTCTACTATATGCTGACACTACTTTCATCATTAGCCATCAATATGTTTGATTTAAAGCAAAATCACTAGGTTTTAAAGGGTTAGTTCACCCAAAAATGAAAAAAGTAATCATTTACTCACCCTTATGTTGCTGCAAACCCGTAAGAATTCCCTCATTGGTTCTCACCGAAGTTGAAGCGTGCTGCGTAACACGAGAATGAACCTCATTGGTTTTCGCTGAAGCTCAAAAGCGCTGCGCAACACGAAAATGAACCTCACTGGTTCTCGCTGAAGATCAAACGTGCTGCGTAACACGAGAATTAACCTCATTGGTTCTCGCTGAAGCTCAAACGTGCTGCGTAACACGAGAATGAACCTCATTGGTTCTCGCTGAAGATCAAACGTGCTGCGTAACACGAGAATGAACCTCATTGGTTCTCGCTGAAGGTCAAACGGGCTGCGTAACACGAGAATGAACCTCATTGGTTCTCGCTGAAGCTCAAACGTGCTGCGTAACACGAGAATGAACCTCATTGGTTCTTGCTGAAGCTCAAACGTGCTGCGTAACACGAGAATGAACCTCATTGGTTCTCGCTGAACCTCAAACGGGCTGCGTAACACGAGAATGAACCTCATTGGTTCTCGCTGAAGCTCAAACGTGCTGCTTAACACGAGAATGAACCTCATTCGTTCTCGCTGAAGGTCAAACGGGCTGCGTAACACAAGAATGAACCTCATTGGTTCTTGCTGAAGCTCAAACGTGCTGCGTAACACGAGAATGAACCTCATTGGTTCTCGCTGAAGCTCAAACGTGCTGCGTAACACGAGAATGAACCTCATTGGTTCTCGCTGAAGCTCAAACGTGCTGCGTAACACGAGAATAAACCTCATTGGTTCTCGCTGAAGCTCAAACGTGCTGCGTAACACGAGAATGAACCTCATTCGTTCTCGCTGAAGGTCAAACGTGCTGCGTAACAGAAGAATGAACCTCATTGGTTCTTGCTGAAGCTCAAACGTGCTGCGTAAAACGAGAATGAACCTCATTGGTTCTCGCTGAACCTCAAACGGGCTGCGTAACACGAGAATGAACCTCATTGGTTCTTGCTGAAGCTCAAACGTGCTGCGTAACACGAGAATGAACCTCATTGGTTCTCGCTGAAGCTCAAACGTGCTGCGTAACACGAGAATGAACCTCATTGGTTCTCGCTGAAGCTCAAACGTGCCGCGTAACACGAGAATGAACCTCATTGGTTCTCGCTGAAGGTCAAACATGCCGCGTAACACGAGAATGAACCTCATTGGTTCTCACTGAAGGTCAAATGTGCCGCTTAACACGAGAATGAACCTCACTGGTTCTCGCTGATGCTCAAACGTGCCGCGTAACAAGAATGAACCTCATTGGTTCTTGCTGAAGGTCAAACGTGCTGCTTAACACAAGAATGAACCTCATTGGTTCTCGCTGAAGGTCAAACGGGCTGCGTAACACGAGAATGAACCTCATTGGTTCTTGCTGAAGCTCAAACGTGCTGCGTAACACGAGAATGAACCTCATTGGTTCTCGCTGAAGCTCAAACGGGCTGCGTAACACGAGAATGAACCTCATTGGTTCTTGCTGAAGCTCAAACTGGCTGCGTAACACGAGAATGAACCTCATTGGTTCTTGCAGAAGCTCAAACGTGCCGCGTAACACGAGAATGAACCTCATTGGTTCTTGCTGAAGGTCAAACGTGCTGTGTAACACGAGAATGAACCTCATTGGTTCTTGCAGAAGCTCAAACGTGCCGCGTAACACGAGAATGAACCTCATTGGTTCTCGCTGAAGCTCAAACGTGCCGCGTAACACGAGAATGAACCTCATTGGTTCTCGCTGAAGATCAAATGTGCTGCGTAACAAGAATGAACCTCATTGGTTCTCGCTGAAGCTCAAGCGTGCTGCGTAACACGAGAATGAACCTCATTGGTTCTCGCTGAAGGTCAAACGTGATGCGTAACACGAGAATGAACCTCATTGGTTCTCGCTGCAGATCAAATGTGCTGCGTAACAAGGATGAACACCATTGGTTCTTGCTGAAGCTCAAGCGTGCTGCGTAACACAAGAGAATGAACCTCACTGGTTATCGCTGAAGGTCAAACGTGATGCGTAACACGAGAATGAACCTCATTGGTTCTCGCTGAAGGTCAAACGTGATGCGTAACACGAGAATGAACCTCATTGGTTCTCGCTGCAGATCAAATGTGCTGCGTAACAAGGATGAACACCATTGGTTCTTGCTGAAGCTCAAGCGTGCTGCGTAACACAAGAGAATGAACCTCACTGGTTATCGCTGAAGGTCAAACGTGATGCGTAACACGAGAATGAACCTCATTGGTTCTTGCTGAAGGTCAAACGTGCCGCGTAACACGAAAATGAACCTCATTGGTTCTCGCTGAAGCTCAAACATGCTGCACAACACAAGAATGAACCTCATTGGTTCTTGCTGAAGCTCAAACGTGCTGCGTAACACGAGAATGAACCTCATTGGTTCTCGCTGAAGCTCAAACATGCTGCATAACACAAGAATGAACCTCATTGGTTCTCGCTGAAGCTCAAACATGCTGCATAACACAAGAATGAACCTCATTGGTTCTTGCTGAAGGTCAAACGTGCTGCTTAACACAAGAATGAACCTCATTGGTTCTTGCTGAAGCTCAAACGTGCTGCGTAGCACGAGAATGAACCTCATTGGTTCTCGCTGAAGCTCAAACGTGCTGCGTAACACGATAATGAAACTCATTGGTTCTCGTTGAAGCTCAAACATGCTGCTTACACAAGAATGAACCTCATTGGTTCTCGCTGAAGCTCAAACATGCTGCATAACACAAGAATGAACCTCATTGGTTCTTGCTGAAGGTCAAACGTGCTGCTTAACACAAGAATGAACCTCATTGGTTCTTGATGAAGCTCAAACATGCTGCATAACACAAGAATGAACCTCATTGGTTCTCGCTGAAGCTCAAACATGCTGCATAACACAAGAATGAACCTCATTGGTTCTCGCTGAAGCTCAAACGTGCTGCGTAACACGATAATGAAACTCATTGGTTCTCGTTGAAGCTCAAACATGCTGCTTACACAAGAATGAACCTCATTGGTTCTCGCTGAAGCTCAAACATGCTGCATAACACAAGAATGAACCTCATTGGTTCTTGCTGAAGGTCAAACGTGCTGCTTAACACAAGAATGAACCTCATTGGTTCTTGCTGAAGCTCAAACATGCTGCATAACACAAGAATGAACCTCATTGGTTATTGCTGAAGGTCAAACGTGCTGCTTAACACAAGAATGAACCTCATTGGTTCTTGCTGAAGGTCAAACGTGCTGCATAACACAAGAATGAACCTCATTGGTTCTTGCTGAAGGTCAAACGTGCTGCATAACACAAGAATGAACCTCATTGGTTCTTGCTGAAGCTCAAACTGGCTGCGTAACACGAGAATGAACCTCATTGGTTCTTGCAGAAGCTCAAACGTGCCGCGTAACACGAGAATGAACCTCATTGGTTCTTGCTGAAGGTCAAACGTGCTGTGTAACACGAGAATGAACCTCATTGGTTCTTGCAGAAGCTCAAACGTGCCGCGTAACACGAGAATGAACCTCATTGGTTCTCGCTGAAGCTCAAACGTGCCGCGTAACACGAGAATGAACCTCATTGGTTCTCGCTGAAGATCAAATGTGCTGCGTAACAAGAATGAACCTCATTGGTTCTCGCTGAAGCTCAAGCGTGCTGCGTAACACGAGAATGAACCTCATTGGTTCTCGCTGAAGGTCAAACGTGATGCGTAACACGAGAATGAACCTCATTGGTTCTCGCTGCAGATCAAATGTGCTGCGTAACAAGGATGAACACCATTGGTTCTTGCTGAAGCTCAAGCCTGCTGCGTAACACAAGAGAATGAACCTCACTGGTTATCGCTGAAGGTCAAACGTGATGCGTAACACGAGAATGAACCTCATTGGTTCTCACTGAAGCTCAAACATGACGAGTAACACGAAAATGAACCTCATTGGTTCTTGCTGAAGGTCAAACGTGCCGCGTAACACGAAAATGAACCTCATTGGTTCTCGCTGAAGCTCAAACATGCTGCACAACACAAGAATGAACCTCATTGGTTCTTGCTGAAGCTCAAACGTGCTGCGTAACACGAGAATGAACCTCATTGGTTCTCGCTGAAGCTCAAACATGCTGCATAACACAAGAATGAACCTCATTGGTTCTCGCTGAAGCTCAAACATGCTGCATAACACAAGAATGAACCTCATTGGTTCTTGCTGAAGGTCAAACGTGCTGCTTAACACAAGAATGAACCTCATTGGTTCTTGCTGAAGCTCAAACGTGCTGCGTAGCACGAGAATGAACCTCATTGGTTCTCGCTGAAGCTCAAACGTGCTGCGTAACACGATAATGAAACTCATTGGTTCTCGTTGAAGCTCAAACATGCTGCTTACACAAGAATGAACCTCATTGGTTCTCGCTGAAGATCAAACGTGCTGCATAACACAAGAATGAACCTCATTGGTTCTTGCTGAAGGTCAAACGTGCTGCTTAACACAAGAATGAACCTCATTGGTTCTTGCTGAAGCTCAAACGTGCTGCGTAGCACGAGAATGAACCTCATTGGTTCTCGCTGAAGCTCAAACATGCTGCATAACACAAGAATGAACCTCATTGGTTCTTGCTGAAGGTCAAACGTGCTGCTTAACACAAGAATGAACCTCATTGGTTCTTGCTGAAGGTCAAACGTGCTGCATAACACAAGAATGAACCTCATTGGTTCTTGCTGAAGGTCAAACGTGCTGCATAACACAAGAATGAACCTCATTGGTTCTTGCTGAAGGTCAAACGTGCTGCGTAACACGAGAATGAACCTCATTGGTTCTCGCTGAAGCTCAAACATGCTGCATAACACAAGAATGAACCTCATTGGTTCTTGCTGAAGGTCAAACGTGCTGCTTAACACAAGAATGAACCTCATTGGTTCTTGCTGAAGCTCAAACGTGCTGCGTAACACGAGAATGAACCTCATTGGTTCTTGCTGAAGCTCAAACGTGCTGCTTAACACAAGAATGAACGTCATTGGTTCTTGCTGAAGCTCAAACGTGCTGCATAACACGAGAATGAACCTCATTGGTTCTTGCTGAAGGTCAAATGTGCTGCGTAACACGAGAATTAACCTCATTGGTTCTCGCTGAAGCTCAAACGTGCTGCGTAACACGAGAATGAACCTCATTGGTTCTCACTGAAGGTCAAACGTGCTGCATAACACAAGAATGAACCTCATTGGTTCTTGCTGAAGGTCAAACGTGCTGCGTAACACGAGAATGAACCTCATTGGTTCTCGCTGAAGCTCAAACATGCTGCATAACACAAGAATGAACCTCATTGGTTCTTGCTGAAGGTCAAACGTGCTGCTTAACACAAGAATGAACCTCATTGGTTCTTGCTGAAGCTCAAACGTGCTGCGTAACACGAGAATGAACCTCATTGGTTCTTGCTGAAGGTCAAACGTGCTGCATAACACAAGAATGAAGCTCATTGGTTCTCGCTGAAGCTCAAACATGCTGCACAACACAAGAATGAACCTCATTGGTTTTTGCTGAAGCTCAAACGTGCTGCGTAACACGAGAATGAACCTCATTGGTTCTCGCTGAAGCTCAAACATGCTGCATAACACAAGAATGAACCTCATTGGTTCTTGCTGAAGGTCAAACGTGCTGCGTAACACGAGAATGAACCTCATTGGTTCTCGCTGAAGCTCAAACATGCTGCATAACACAAGAATGAACCTCATTGGTTCTTGCTGAAGGTCAAACGTGCTGCTTAACACAAGAATGAACCTCATTGGTTCTTGCTGAAGCTCAAACGTGCTGCGTAACACAAGAATGAACCTCATTGGTTCTTGCTGAAGGTCAAACGTGCTGCTTAACACAAGAATGAACCTCATTGGTTCTTGCTGAAGGTCAAACGTGCTGCGTAACACGAGAATGAACCTCATTGGTTCTTGCTGAAGGTCAAACGTGCTGCTTAACACAAGAATGAACCTCATTGGTTCTTGCTGAAGGTCAAACGTGCTGCGTAACACGAGAATGAACCTCATTGGTTCTCGCTGAAGCTCAAACATGCTGCATAACACAAGAATGAACCTCATTGGTTCTTGCTGAAGGTCAAACATGCTGCATAACACAAGAATGAACCTCATTGGTTCTTGCTGAAGGTCAAACGTGCTGCGTAACACGAGAATGAACCTCATTGGTTCTCGCTGAAGCTCAAACATGCTGCATAACACAAGAATGAACCTCATTGGTTCTTGCTGAAGGTCAAACGTGAAGCGTAACACGAGAATGAACCTCATTGGTTCTTGCTGAAGCTCAAACGTGCTGCGTAACACGAGAATGAACCTCATTGGTTCTTGCTGAAGCTCAAACGTGCTGCTTAACACAAGAATGAACGTCATTGGTTCTTGCTGAAGCTCAAACGTGCTGCATAACACGAGAATGAACCTCATTGGTTCTTGCTGAAGGTCAAATGTGCTGCGTAACACGAGAATTAACCTCATTGGTTCTCGCTGAAGCTCAAACGTGCTGCGTAACACGAGAATGAACCTCATTGGTTCTTGCAGAAGCTGAAACGTGCTGCGTAACACGAGAATGAACCTCATTGGTTCTCGCTGAAGCTCAAACGTGCTGCGTAACACGAGAATGAACCTCATTGGTTCTCACTGAAGGTCAAACGTGCTGCGTAACACGAGAATGAACCTCAGCGGTTCTCGCTGAAGCTGAAACGTGCTGCGTAACACGAGAATGAACCTCAGCGGTTCTCGCTGAAGCTCAAACATGCTGCATAACACAAGAATGAACCTCATTGGTTCTTGCTGAAGGTCAAACGTGCTGCTTAACACAAGAATGAACCTCATTGGTTCTTGCTGAAGCTCAAACGTGCTGCGTAACACGAGAATGAACCTCATTGGTTCTTGCAGAAGCTCAAACGTGCTGCGTAACACAAGAATGAGAATGAAGCATGCCGCCACTGGACTCTAGAGCAGTGGAGACGTGTTCTCTGGAGTGACCAATCACGCTTCTCTGTCTGCCAATCCCATGGTCGAGTCTGGGTTTGGCGGTTGCCAGGAGAACGGGACTTGCCTGACTGCATTGTGCCAAGTGTAAAGTTGGGGTAATCATGAAAATGATTTTATTCATTACGTCATAGATTTCAGGAAACGGGCAAACTTGAATAAATAGCAGCACAGTAGCAAACAATACATAATAAAAATTGCACAGCGCGAAAATAAAGGAATCATATAGGGGTAAATTTGACCTGCTGGCGGTTTTAGGTATAAATGCCCTGGTTTCAATCTGGTTGTATCTAAACAATTTTCAACAACAGGGGACTGTAAATGACACAATATTTGGCGGTTCTAGTGTCAAAATTCATGTGCATGTAGAGGCAGGCATCCCAAAACTTTTGGCAATATAGTGTATACATAGTTTTTTTACATTTTTTAAAAAGAACCATTCATTAATTTAGATTTAGGTGATTGTAGTTTTTACATATACTAAAATTCATTTCAGAAGATACCGGCTGACCAATTAATGAAAAGCACAAACTAAGTCAACAGGATTGTACGACCCAGCAGGGCTGCTTTTATTTGCTCCAGTGCACATCTGCTGTTTAATTCTGTTCGGTCTTTACTGTGGCCCCATCGCACACTATAAAATCTCCACCCGCTCAACCCCATAAACACCACCAATGTGTTTCTTATTGTAAAACACACTCATAATATAAATATTCAGCCTTCCTTAAATGGCCACGGTTGTAAGAGTCTGAACTCTCACTGGCTGACGAACAAACATCCTCTTATTATTTTAGAGAGATTTAGATCTGAAAGTACAGATCCGAGTTCTGACAAATCTGTCTTTATCAACAGCGCACCACAATCAGAGGTGAAGAGCACGAGCTAGTGACCCTGAAAACGGTGGCCCTGCGCTTCCCCCTGACCTCACAGCTCGCTGTGACCTTCAAATGATGCTTGGACGACCCTCAACACCTCTGTCCACAGATAAGCCCGGAGGATCTGGGAAGCGGAGATGGATGGGTTCCCAGGCTGAGGGGTTAAAGCAGACGAGCAGAAGCGTGTGCGAGGAGCAGAGTGCTGATTCAGCGTGACTCCACGCTTTTCTAGACGTTTGCTGCTGTGATTACTGAAAATGGAAAGATGAAGGCATTTATGGTGTGATTAGTAAGCTTGTTCACACGAACGCAGAGATCTGCAGAGCAACCCGAGCCCCTCTATAAATAAACCATTGTTTCTCTTAGGACAATCAGCGATGTTTCAGCGCAGGAAATGACATCAGCAGACAGAGCTGCGTATCACAAGGGGACGATGTCACAACACTTGCAGAAACGGTACATAAAAAAGCTGAAGTCAAGGACTACAAAGTTGCGTGAAGAAAAATAATTGCATTGCAATTTAATACAAAAATATTATAATATTTTGTCAATCCCTACATAGATGGAGATATATAAATAAACAGGGCTTGACATTAAGCCTTGCCATGTGCAAGTAAATCAGTAATTCAATTGTCCGAGTAAAAAAAGCTGCTTGCCCGGAAAAAATTGTATTTTTGTGTTGTAAATATAATTCTGAAGCAATATTGTCATATTGTCATCAGATTTTACATATTTACCCCAACCCCATACTTCATCTTTAATTTTAAATTCTTAAATTTGATCAATATATTAAATTAGAATAATAAGGCACTATAGGGCAGTTACCAATCAAACTAAATCATTTGCACTGAAAAATTACAACTGAATTAAGTAATGTTATGAGATTGTTTAAAATATATTTTGAATATGCAAGTAAGAAATGTTGCAAAGAATGATACTTTTCTTTTTAAAGGTGTCATGAACTGGCTCTTTAAATTTTTTTATACTGTTGTCTGAGGTCAACTTTTGACGCTCGCGTGGTTTTTACATTCAAAAACATCATAATGAATAAGTCATAGGCTATTTTCTGCCCTGGTTTTGATGCGCTCTCCTGGAACGCTCGGTTTTTATGGGCGTGCCGCACTGAAGACTTGGAAGTAAACGCCCACTGCTATGATTGGATAAGCTTTGCATATTATAATGAGCTCCGGTTCCCCCGTGAGCACACGTGAGGGATTGTTTAGAAAGCGTGTGGGAAAACGGCAACCGGAATGATTCGCCCACAAGGCTCACTAAATGTCTTTATCAAACAAACACAATGATTTATCTCTCATCCACCCGCAATTAATTGGAATGTTATTTTTTATTACTTGGCCCACCCGATATATATAACTGTGAACCGTGCATCACTAACACACACACACACAAGCCTCACTGCAGAGTCAGACAGCTGAAATTAGCATGATCAAAACTTCCGCGATTGTATTTTTCCTTCAAATATCAAGTCAAGAGAGTGAACAACGCACATCAAGAAAGGAATGTTATTTCACTATTTAAGAGAGCCCGTCGGCAGGCCGGTGATACGTTTTGGTAGCCCGTCTGGAAAACACAAGCTGGGCCGGGACGTTGGGCTTTGCGAGCCTGGCCCATACATGTCAGATTCTGATCACAAATTCTGATCACTTGCCCGAACGGACAAGTATCCTGATTAAAACATCAATAACAAAAAAGAATTAGGGAATCACCAAAACGCAAAAGAAACCCTTCTCTTCTTCAGCTCTTTACATTGTGCACGCTAGTTATCTCCCTGTCACATGACAACGGAGCGCAGTGAAAGGGAGTGACTGACGGCTAATATTAACAAACCTAAAGTCTGCTTTACAGTTAAGAGCGTAAAGGTTTAATCAGTTATGTGATAGGTGTGTGACAGATGTGAACGGTGGACCGGTCACTGTTTCAGCTCACAGCGGGCTCATACTGTGCAGTAATTAGCCAACGTTTGGTAGAGAAATGAAAAAAGGTCGCACCTCAACAATGATTTGCACTCGCTCAGATGCTCCCAAACATATTGTGAGATCGCTCAGATTCAATTTCGGGAGCATATGCGACCAAAATGGTCACAACTTCGAGCCTTATATTATATTTAATGATTGTATGTCTATTAACTTGTTTATTTACTTAAACAATAAAAAAGGGTGAAATTACGAGAAGGACAAGGCAGATTCAAAAATGAAATCCCTCTTAACATGTTTTATTTAAAATAACTCGGGACCCAAATTTTGATCCTTTAGTGCTGTAGCATTTTTGACCCGTTCCTCAAGAATCACTTATGGGCTTTTTGACAGCCTAATTGTCCTGCATGTGATGTATGGCAGGATCTTCAACAGTACTTTTCTTTACTGAAACGTCCCTCTCGGCTCCAGAAGCCTGTACGGCGTTCCAAGTGACCTGGGAAGTAGATGCCGTGACCCTTCATTCTGTAGATCCCAAAACATACATCTTTATCAAAATAACCCCACCGTAAGAGCGTGGGAAGACACGGCGAGTACATTCATCATTTTAACGATTAATTTCCTTGTCCTGTCCTTCCCCGGATCTATTAATATCATTCCTGAGGTGTAAGTATGCATTTCCCGTCGATGAGATTTATTCCGATATCATGCCTTCCATTACTCATCCCGCAGCACCTGCGATTTAGGAGTCAAATCAAATTCAATATTTTTTAATCAGAATATGAAAATCTTAACTTGATCAAGCCATCTTCCGGTATTACTTTCCTCATTTCTCACAAGGAAAGTGGCGAGGGCTTGTATTTGGAGAATTAAATTCAAATGTTTTGCAGTAATTGTTAGAGAATGAAAAATTAAAACTCCCAGCAAGGTGTCAGTAAACATTAATCAGATCGTCTGGCTTTTTTTTGCCAGGTAATTTGCCTTAATATTTAAATGTTCTTTAATAACTCTGATTATTAAAGGATTGTGCCGATTTCTCCGCCGGAGTGCTTGTAAAATGCCTCAGAGCGGAGCTGCTACATTTATTAAAACACGCCGTGATTTGAGGCTGTCGGGCCTGAGGAGTTATCTGCCGTCGAGAGGGGGCTTTGTTCAATCAGATATCGCCGCTGCTTTAAAACACTTTAGATTCCCCTGTAATCCATTGGCATCCTGTAATTAATCAACTAATTCCAAGTCTCAGGATGGCTGTAATTACGGCACCTCGTAATAGCTTATTCTTTCTGCTTCAGCACCTACATTTCATTTGTTTATTTTCTCACACTCATAAATCTGGGGGAGTGTCAAGAGCGCCACAATATTAGTGCAATAATCAAAGTTAATTATCAGACGGCCCTGGCGCCCCCCTCCCGCTAATAATGGAGACTATCAGAGAGATGGGTCGGGCTCGGGCTGCGAGCACACAGCCACGGGCGAAATCCCTGCCACGCCACGTCGAGACCACATGAATATTAATTAAGAATTAGACGGTAAGAGAGAGAGAGTTGAAAGCTACTAATAATACATTTCTGATATATTTACAGTAGAAAATGTACAAAATATCTTCATGGAACATGATCTTAATATCCTAATGATTTTTGGCATAAAAGAAAAATGGATAATTTTGACCCATACAGTGTATTGTTGGCTACTGCCACAGACACACCCGTGAGACTATGACTGGTTTTGTGCTCCAGGGTCAATATTTCAAAATTTCAAAATGCATATTTATATCATATGACGTAGTTAAGCAACATCACACAAGTGCTGTTTTTGTCAGATACTGGTTTACAACAGTTCAATGAATAAGAAGTTAATATATTGTGTTATATTTTAGACACAATATTGTCTGTTTTTGCTAAATTTTGCCAACAAAAATATTAGCTGTAAAGCTAGAGCAGAACTGTTGAGCAACACACAGCGGTGTTTTGTTTCTGAATGACTCAGCAGTTTGAGCAAATCAGTCGGGTGAACCAATGATTCAATTGCCCATTCATAAAAAGAGCCATTTACTTTGAATGAATCAAATTTTTGTTTGAACAAATCGAATGAATGAATGACTCAATGACTCACTCCTTTAGACATTTACCGCCACCGACTGGCAGTTTTAATTTTTTATTTAGAGTATCATTTCATAAAAAAAAAAAAAATCTTATTTTCATATTAATAAAAAAAAAAAAAAAAAGGTAATCACTCAAAAATGAAAATTGTGTCATCATTTACTCAATGGTCGTTGAAGACTAGGAGTTTATGTTGAATCAATTCAAATGTTGAATCAAATAAAATATTTTTTTTTCTAAAGCTACTTTTTGTAATGTCTATTTGATGCTTTTCTCATTTAACACAATAATGACTTTACATTTTTTTTCAGCCAAATCTTGTGATTAATTAGATTAAGTCTAATTAACAATTTTTTTTGCACTAATAAGTTTGTCCTCAAGGTGGCAACAGTGACCCTGGGTAGTTGATTCACAAGCTAGTTGAAGAAAAAACTAAATAAACGAAACAGACAATCACATACTGTTTGAGTACTACATTTGAATTTACTTTGCGACTATTAAAAAAGTATATTCTATACAGTATAGCATGAATATGGGTACTATTAATGAAATCATGATGTCATTATCATGTGACCTACCAGCGTCAGTTTCATCGCTTCACTGTCATCACAAATCCTCTCCCATGGCCTCATGGGATAGTAAAGCGTGTCTATTGAATGCGCACTTCAAAATCTCGGCAGAAGTAGTAGGTCATCCGGGGACTGTCACCTACTGTTCGAATACTACGTACTCAGACATACTACTCTGTTGACGTACAAACTACAACAACAATGGATGGCGACGTGGATGAGAGATCGTGCGAGGAGGTTAGAAAGTACCTGCATCTGTACAACTCCAGCCTAAAAGATGATAAGGATGTTATATATGGGTTATACAGGATTCCTACACATTTCCAAATTCCATACTTTTCCAGACCTCTCTGTGAGATTTTCAGACCATATTTAACATAAATGTTTCATACAGCATTATATTAAGCTTTATATTTGGTCATCTGTAAATATTTTTATTTCCTCAAGGGATTTTTCATTGATTTTCTCGAAGTGACAACATACATACAGAGCCCCTAAAATATATATATTTTAAATATACAGACTTTTGCATGCACGCGAGAAACTTTTTCATGCCCTTGAGAAACTATTCACATGCGTACTGGAAATTTTTGCATGCTTAAGCATTACAATTTCTATCTTTATATATACTATAACCTATTTCCTTTGTGTCAGCCATTTTACTATGAAGACAACGAGAGCATGGATGCACATGAATTAATAGAGATCTATTTACTCAAAATGTGGCTTTTTTAAGGTAGTACCTTTAATATCAAGGCCTAATGTTTAATTTAATGCATCCTCTGTGGTGACGGAGAAACCATGACACGAAATGGGCTGAAGGTGCAATAGGTGGCTCAGTGTGCATGGTCCTATATGCTAAGTTTAATGGTTTCTCGTGTGCACACTACGGTAAAGGTCCTTTAAGAGGCTCTGAAATACAGTGCTATCAATATTGTGAGAAGAAACCCGAAGCGCTAATAACCTGCATTTTCTCCACTCACTAAAGAATCACTAAACAGCTGCCATGAAAACACACTTCTTGTATAATACATTTATTTTCATTCAATTCTTAATTTTCTAATATAGAAAGCTAAATAGGGGCAATAGTCTGGAAATGCAAATATTTTTCCATACTTTTCCAAACTGTGTAGGAACGCTGGTTATAACCCGTGGCGAGAGATTACCCAGGCACTGGGAAAGGACTTTCTGTCGACAAAGTACAGGTTGTCGTAATGTGTGCAAACGACCGCGTGCAAACATGTTAAAATGGAGTAAACTTTGAAAGGCTATGGGTACAACTACTTAAGAGAGCTCTCGAGAAGGTGATGATTTCTTCAAAAATAACGAGGAACAACGTGAAATGTAGGGGAGTAAAATGTACAATATTATGCTGTGAAATGTAGTGAAGCAAAACTAAAAGTTTCCCAAAATAAAAATACTCTGATCAAGTACAGATATTTAAAATGTACTTAAGCACAGTAACAAAGTTAAAATACTTGGTTAGTGTCCACCACTGACAAGCAGCACTATTTGTGTGCCTGTGAAGAACATTTCAGACCAGATCATATGTGGTTACATTAGTTCGGATGCTGACTATGTGGGAAGTAGACAGCAGGACAGCTCACTAGGTTATGAAACAGCGCTAATGACTCAAAGCTCCACCTAATTGTGTGACTCATGGAAGACAGAGATGCCAGCTACACAAAACAGGATTTATGAAATGTAAAGGTCACACGGGATGATGTCGTACTGCAGTAGTCAGAGTGTGTGTGTGTGTGTGTGTGTCGTGTTTCCACTCACCCATTCTTCCGTGATCAGACTTGCTGCTTTACTGGCACGACTTTGGTTTCGGCACGCTAAGATCACATGGGCGCCATGAAGAGCGAAAGATCGGGCGGTCTCAAAACCTGCAGATGGGGCGTGGGTGGGTGGAAAAGGGATTGTGAGAGAAGAGAAATGACATGATTGAGATAAGTCACTCGACTGATAACTCGCGGTTATTTGCGGCGGCTGAACCCGAGCAGAGGGTGGACGGGAATCCCATATCTTGGATTCATTCTCCATCAGACAGAAAGCCAAAGGCTCTTTTTTAAGATACTCAATCAAGACCCTTCTTAAGTGATGAAAATGATTAAGTCAAAGCAGAGAAACTCCAATAGCTTTACTAGTGATAATGAAATGAAACCGGACCCAGGACAAGACCTTGAGGCACCTCAATGACACGAAACACAAATCGTAAGCACATTCACACTGCAAAAAATTATTGTACAAATCTGTTTTAAAAAGATACATCAAAAATGTGTAACAATGACTTACAGTATTATCAGAAAATATATCTTGAATAAGTTCTTACTTTATTAGGAAATTGGGTTACACTTTTTTTAAGGTGTTATAGTTACAGTGAAGTTATATATTTAAGTACTGAGTAATATTTAGTAACTACTATGTACTTACTATAGGGTTAGGGTAGGATTAGGGTTTGGTTGAGGGTTAGTTGCATGTAATTATGCATAATTTACTGTTATTACTATGGTAAGTACATGTAACACTGTAAAATAAAATAAACTTAATCAAAAGATACATATCTCTACAAATAAGTCATAATATCTTGAGCAATTTTGGCTCGCAAGCACATTAATGAAGCTTTTTGCTTGTACACTGATTAAGAAAACAGATTTTTTGCAAGAATAAATGGGGGGAGACGTAAAATCCATAATGTGTCATTTGTCAGGACCAACTTCTGCCAAACCCTAAAGCACTTCAAAGCTAGAGTGATAAGATGCTCCACCAGAGATACTTCCTTTAGAAATTACTCTGATGTTTGCCTCGTATCAGTTTCTCAAATTACTGTTCAAAAATCGCCACTCTAAATGGGTCAGTCAAACCCAAAAGGTAGAAACAATGATCTAAATATACGCCGTATGGGAAGGCAGAAACACAAAACATTCGCTTCACCGAAAAGGTTATATTTAGGGGGGACTTGGGGTATTGTTTTGGCTGGTTTTGCTGACCTGCCGTTTTGCATTGTGCCTTTGATTACACCAAGTGTGTTTAAAGTTTCTCTTAAGCTGGCATCAGCACTTTATTACCCGGAGTGGGCACCAGTCATAAAGGTACATGTGTCTCAGAATAGATACTGCGAGAAAAAGCCTCAAGTTCATAACAATGGCTCAGGTTTGCAAGCCCGACATTAATAATCAAGTTAAAAAAATCAGATGAAATTTCAGATGGGGCGAACGCTGTGTTTTGCCTTCATACGAAGGACACAAAGGTCAAACCTCTAAAACTGCAATGTCCCACAACCCCAGGGTGAAGGAAACTGCTGTCCTGAGCTCGTGGCTTTTTTTAACCCATAATCCTCAGACGGATGTTCATACTTCTGTTGGCCACATTTGCTCATTAAATCCTGAGTTTAATTACAGCTGAAAACACGAACAGCTCTTTGCAAGCTACTTTTGTCGTAATCTCCTATTACTGTAAAACAGACACAAAGACAGAAATAAATTGGCTTTGCGCTTCTCCCTTGATGCTGAAGCGTTGGTGTAAGAGCATCAGGAGCCAGCAGGTGGACTGAATGTGTGTGGACGCATGGCTGTTCCCGCGCGCAGCGGCGCTTTACTGGCTGGCCTGCCTGTGAAATAACCCTTGGCCATTCTGCTTGTAAAACATATTACACTGTCATGGCTCAGAAAAGACCTGACAGGCCAACACGGCTCAAACAGAGAGGCATGACTCCGTCGCTCTGTGAACCCACTCCGATGCTGGGAATTATGGGTATCAGTGGATATGAAAGTTGACAGCTGTCACTGATTGTGAGTGACGCAGAGTTCTCACTTCACTTTTCCCACTGAAGTTCAATCATGACGGGAGGCCCGCCCCATTCTTTCCAAAAGACATCACTTCCAATGATTTTGCCACTTTATTTTATTTTTATGTACAGGAAAGGAGGGGGCGAACCTCACAAAACCTGCATATTTTTGGCTTATATTTCACCCCTAAATTAAAAGAAACAAATTAGAAAAAATAGTAAGCATAAAGACAGCAAAGCCTATTTTAGGAACATTATTATTATTATTATTACAGATTTTTCCAGATCATTTGTGACAGTTATAACAAACAAATCTTAGAACTGTAGTAATATTTACTGTAATAAAGGAAAAATGTTACATTAATGTGATTTAATATGTTTCATGCATTTCAATAAATATTACTATAGGTATGTGGCTCAATATTTATTAATTGACTTCAGCATATTCTTTTTTTTAAGGTGTCATTGTTACAGTGAAGTTATATATTTAAGTACTGAGTAATATTTAGTAACTACTATGTACTTACTATAGGGTTAGGGTAGGATTAGGGTTTGGTTGAGGGTTAGTTGCATGTAATTATGCATAATTTACTGTTATTACTATGGTAAGTACATGTAACACTGTAAAATAAATAAAGTGTCATTTTGTTATAAGCATGAGCCTCACCAAATGTTTTGGAAAAAATAGGGGTTAGAAAACTAAACAATCAAAAAATACATATCTCTACAAATAAGTCATTTTTGGCTCTCAAGCACATTAATGAAGCTTTTTGCTTGTACACTGATTAAGAAAACAGATTTTTTGCAAGAATAAATGGGGGGAGACGTAAAATCCATAATGTGTCATTTGTCAGGACCAACTTCTGCCAAACCCTAAAGCACTTCAAAGCTATTGTGATAAGATGCTCCACCAGAGATACTTCCTTTAGAAATTACTCTGATGTTTGCCTCGTATCAGTTTCTCAAATTACTGTTCAAAAATATTTATTAATTGACTTCAGCATATTCTTTTTTAGCTACTGTGAGTTGCTTTGTCTTGTTACATTTGATTTGTATGATCTTATATAAATAAATAGTAACATTTAATGTAATAAAGGAAAAATATTACATTACTGTAACTCTAACTAAATAAAATAATAAAAATTGTGAAGCTCGTCTGTTTTTGATCGGACCACACGGGCCAGCCTTCGCTCCCCACGTGCATCAATGAGCCTTGGTCGCCCATGACCCTGTCGCCGGTTCTCCACTGTTCCTTCCTTGGAGCACTTTTGATAGATCCTGACCACTGCAGACCGGGAACACCCCACAAGAGCTGCAGTTTTGGAGATGCTCTGACCCAGTCGTCTAGCCATCACAATTTGGCCCTTGTCAAACTCGCTCAAATCCTTACGCTTGCCCATTTTTCCTGCTTCTAGCACATCAAGTATTGTGAAGTATTAATACACAGTGATAGCATGTTCAATGCCTTTAATAACGCTTTTATTTGTAAAATCATACAAATCAAATGTATTAACAAGACAGAGCAACTAACAGTAACTAAAAGAAAATGTTACTCTTAATAAATCATAAAACTAGTAATATTCACTGTAAAACAGAAGAAAATACATTACTGTAATTACAATATAACAATAATTATCTTTGAAAATATATATTTTTGGCCTATATTTCACCCCTAAATCAAAAGAAACAAACGAGAAACAATATTTTGCATAAAGACAACAATTATTATATAAAGACCATTATTAGTACCAGATTTTACATCATTTGTGACAGTTATAACAAACAAATCATAGAACTATAGTAATATTTACTGTAATTAAGGCAAAATTTTACATTAATGTGATGTAAAATACGTTTCATGTATTTCAAGAAATATTACTATAGGTATGTGATGCAATATCATTTTTTTATTTAATTTATTTATTGAGTGACTTGTGTGCTACTGTGAGTTGCTTTGTGTTGTTACATTTGATTTGTATGATTTTATATAAATAAATAGTAACATTTAATATAATAAAGGAAAAATATTACATTACTGTAACTCTAACTAAATAAAATAATTTAAATTGTGAAGTTAGGTATTGATGTTCAATGCCTTTAAATGATGCTTTTGTTTATGTATTTATGTAAAATCATACAAATCTGAAAGAAACTGAAAGAAAATGTTATTCTTAATAAAAACATCTAGTAATATTCACTGTAATACAGAAAAAAAAATTGAAAGTAGAAAAATATGGAAGCTTTACAGTAGTTTGGGGGTCCAAAAAAATCTTAGCGGTACCAAAAACAGGCATTATTTTCTTTTTTCTTTTCAGATTTTGAAGTGGAATGTGTCCTGGAATGAGAATAGGATCAGAAATGCACTTCATACGAGTTTCCCAACACACATACATATGTAAAAACCCTTGATTGATAGTCTGGCCTTCCTCCTCTATGCAAATGAAGCGAGTTTGACAGTGTGCCGGCGTGTTTCTGAGCCACAGACAGTCGGGACGATAGCGTGGATTAAAATGAACTTTAATTAGATTATGTTTTAATCTGATTTTCATTAAAAGGTAACTAGGAGGCCTAATTGTGAGGAGAGCGCTAAGGAGTATTACCCATTAAAACTCAAAATTGGAGTAGGATAAGAACTCCTCTCTGACAAACCAAGCATGGAATTCAATTTTATGACACCTTATTAGGAGTAATGGAGAACGCCGCGTGTATCTGCGCAAGGGGCTTCCTTCCCGAGAAACAGACACCAACATACAAACAAGAAACGCTTTCCCTGCCAGGAAACCAACGGACAAAATACAGATTCACCAGCAAATCCATTAAGCGCTGTGGTTTCATCGTCTTATTAATGGAAAAAGAGTGGCATTAGTGTTGATCAAAAGAGCAGCTCACAGTCACCTTGTAAAAACCGTGGCGGTTGTTCAGCTTGAAGTGTGAATTAATCAACGCTGTTGTTTTTTGTAATGGAGAACAAATTAGAACATGTTTAACGACAACCACGACCCGCCATGTATTATTTATGGAAAATAAGAGGGGCTTGACATTAATTTGGACGTAATGACTCCGCTTGTTCGTCAAAGAGCCACACGCATCCAGCTAAATTAGCATGACATTTCATTGAAAAAAATGATCAAACTCGTCTCTTAAACACCAAGTTAGTTAAATGAGCACTACATGTTTAGGCAAGCATGCTGAGGGTCAGCGATTTGAACAAACCCCCCAACCTTAAGTGTCACGCGTGTTCGGCGTGTAGCGCATTGTGAAGACGGGACGTTCCAGAGAAGACCTCCGGGTCACTTGATGGTTTTATTGTTTTGCTAAGTTCTTCTCCAGGTCACATCCTGGTCTCTCGTTGTGGACGGAGCGAACGAATGGGAATCAAGCCAAGATAAGCATAAAGAGCGGACAGATTAACGCTCTAATTCACCCACATGATTCTCGCTGGTTTCCTCTGTCATCACTGCTCACATTGTTGTGTCATGCCTTTTTCTGCTTTATCGGACAGATTTAAAGTGTAGAATTGACATAACATTGTTTTGGATAGAGATAAAGAGGAAGAGAGTGAGATTGTGAGATGTCACGGGCCAGAATCGAACCTGAAACCTCCACATGAGCACCACAGCTCAGCATTTCATGTGCCATGCACCATGCAATGCACCATGACTCCGTCCTGTACCATCCACCTTATTTTGCAACGCGGAAGTAAATACGATGACGTTCTTCCTTCTAATGTGACTTCCGTTTCGCAGGCCGGTAGGTCAGGAGCGATGTAGTGGGATCAAACACTGTGATGGGAAATATTTACCACACCCGTGGTGTATAACACAGGGAGAGGATGAAATGAACAAGTGCCCTGACATGAGGACATTTTCATCTATCATTCGTGTTGTCGGGTCTTCAGCAGCTCGGTTAACAAACCATCTCTGCATACGCTGTGAGTTTGGGTTGCTTATGACAATCATCTGGGAACGCGGTGTGTATCCTTTCACCAGATTTGTAACAAATCATTTATAAACCTATGCCAACACAGGAGAACACATCAGTATGTTTCTAAACATGCAAACTCATTCATCGCGATTAAAATAACAGTTTAAACCCTCGCTCTAAGTTTTGCAGTGGCTGAGCATTTCTATCACAAAGAGTCCAGATATTAATGATCTTCCGTGGGTCGGACATTAATGACGTGGAAAGGCAAGGCAAGTTTATTTATATAGCAGATTTTATACACAATGGTAATTCAAAGTACTTTACATAGGAGTTAAAATAATTAAAACAATTACAACAGATGCAAAGGACATAAAAATAGCATGCATACGAAAGAAAAATAATATTAAAACGTTTAGAAAAAAAGAGGATATATAAAATGCAGTGCAATCAGTCGAATGTAGTGCTCATTCAGTAAATGCACAGCTAAACAGATGTTTTGAGTCTGGATTTGAATGTGAAATACTCCTATCTGGAGTGGTTCACGATAATACACTAGACATGCCCCTTGTAGTGTCTCTTCACTCTCGTGGGGGTGTTTGCACACCGATTCCCTGCCTGCCTATGACGGCTCCCTGCCACTTTTTCACAATTATACACCTGTTGCTACACGGATGTATATTTACCTCGACCTGCGCCCACCAGTCTGGTGTCTCTTCACTCACTTCTGAGTACGAACCTTAGCGCTCTCTCGTGTCTTAGCCTCTTTATACGTGGATTATGGTCAAAACAATTATCTTGCAGGTATTTTTTACGCTTGAACCAGCTATTATGGCACCCCCTACCTGCGCAAAGAATGCCAGTCTTTCTGTAGTCCACATTAAAAGTTAGCTAGCCAGTCAAAACTACAGTGGATAACCATGAAAGAGAGCAGTCTGGAGTGCACGTACTCAATAGACTGTGCAGCGTTCTCAAAAATATCAATATTTCGATACTGAAATATCTGAAACGGTTCCGACACTGCTTTTCTGCAGTATGGATACACTGACACCAGCTGGCCGTTCAACGGAGAACTGACACACACCATCTCCTCTCACTCACTCGCTTCATTCGCTCCGGCTGAATAGTGTTGGTGTTGGCCTGAATTTCGGCACAAGGTTGCAGGTATTATGCATAATTGTACTCATTCCCGCAGGTTTCGCGCTCACACCAAAATCGTGCGCACCATTAATCTATATAAGTGCCGCTCACATGATAAAGCCGCCTCTCAAACAGCTTGCAAGTACCAAATTGACTTCTTTTTCGTGGTTTATTGTTTTTAACCGGTCAAATACATACAAAATGATGTCAAAATGTCTGTCTTGTCGAGTGTAAATACAGTCAGTTTTGGAACGCATGTGTATCAGTATATCGGATCCGTGCATTTGCTCTTAAAGTGACAGCAGCCTAATAAACCTGCTGCTGTCTGTCATGTTCATCAAAGAACAAAAGACTGAGAAAATCACTCTCTGCTCTTGACTGAATCACTTTTGTAACTTTAATTGTAAGCATTAATCTGTATTTCATTTTTACAATGAAGACTATCCAGTTATTTCACCTTTGATTAGCCTACTTTAATCTCTGTAGTATTTATTACCTGAATTAGGCTGTTAAACCCACCTGAAAAACTTAAAGCCATGTTTACTTCTTTTGTCTCTTTATTCTATTGTATTTATTGGAGCTATTGTTTGCCATTTGTTTGGCAGTATATATGGCATTTTTACTGGAAATTGTACCGTAAATGGTATTGAATATCGAAATGTCAGCATCGTGACAACACTACTGCGCTGTGGTGCTACAGTAATACAATCAAGTTCAAACCCAGCTCATGTTATTTCCTGAAGCCAACAATATGCCGCTGACTTCTAGCTCAACAAATTTGTGCGTTTGGTGTGGGCTAGGAATGTGCGATTCTGACAAAAAAAAAAAAGAAAGATATCTCGATATTTTCTGAGAATTGCTCCATTACATGCGTTAGGCTCCCAAAGCTTTTCATATGCTTCATACTTTGTGCGGTTCACAGCAGTGACAGATACTAACTATTCCACTACGAGGCAATATTTACCCCCCTTAAACTCATTTCCAGTGGAGTTTTACCTTTAAAATGACAATTTTATATAACTTTATTAGATGTATGCAACATCTCTTATGTCAAATTCTTACATTTAATCAATGAACTCAATAGAATATCAAGACTCTATTACCAATCAAACAAAATCCATCTTTGCACAACAGCTGCATCTACAATAGCATTTACATGTTTTCAGGGCAGGGACAAAATATCAATAGGGCAATATATCGCTGTCCTTCTCCGTGCGATACGAGAATCGATACGCTGGTGCTAAATATTAATATTTTAATTAATACAATAAGGCACTCTAAATAGATTTCCCGGCTCCATGGCTCGAGGTGGCGCTCAACACATGAATGAGGGAAACGTGAACGTAAGTTAACTAGCCTAAGAAAAAGAGGCTTTTAACATTTAAGGTTTTAAAAAGTATAAGCATGAAATGTTTAATTTACTTAAAATGTTAAATGTAATTTACAGACTGAAAAACTTTTTGTGCCGTTTTCTAACAGCTTGGACTTGAATAAAGAGAGAAAACCTTTAGAAAGTCACTGTCTTAATGAGTTGAGTTCGTTCAAACATTTTGTTTTAACGCCTGATTCATTCAGTCATTGAATCATTCATTAAACCGATTCGATCAAAACGCGGTTTCATTCAGTAACGCTCAGAAACACAAAACTGTTCAGCTGTGAATGAACAAAATAAAGCAAATACACAGACAATACTGAGCCTAAAATGTAACTGAAAATGTTACTTAGGGCCGTATTTTACTGATCTGAGCGCATGGCGCAGGTGTGCAGGAATGAATCAATGAATGAATGAATCAATGAATGAATCAATGAATGAGGCATTTGTATATCGCTTTCATATGTACTACTGTACACCCAAAGCGCTTTACACTCATGTCAGGGGTCTCTCCTCAACCACCACCGGTGTGCAGCATCCACTGGGATGATGCGACGGCAGCCACAGTACAACGGCGCCAGTGCGCCCACACACACCAGCTATAGGTGGAGAGGAGAGAGGGTGATAGAGCACATTCAATGGATGGGGATTATTAGGAGGCCATGATTGGTAAGGGCCAATGGAGGGAATTTGGCCAGGACACCGGGGTTACACCCCTACTCTTTACGAGAAGTGCCAGGACCTCAGTTTAACGTCTCATCCGAAGGACGGTGCTTGTTACAGTATAGCATCCCCATCACTATACTGGGGCGTTAGGACCCACACAGACCACAGGTTGAGCGCCCCCTGCTGGCCTCACTAACACCTCTACCAGCAGCTACCTAGTTTTCCCAGTTGGTCTCCCATCCAGGTACTGACCAGGCTCAGCCCTGCTTAGCTTCAGTGGGAAACCAGTCTTGGGCTACAGGGTGATATGGCTAATGGCGCAGTCGTTTTCAGTTCCTCACAATAGCAACGCTCCAGCAATGCTCCTGAACACACCTGGTGTTTAGACCAGACGCCCATGGGTGAACAGATGCACCAGTGCATTTGATATTTGAACAACGTGGAGCTGGACGTGAAAATGAGAACTGCGTCGGGATAAAACTAGCAAAAAAACACTTGTCGCACCTGGCGCCGCATTGCACTGGGTTTATGATAGGGCCCTGACTGTTTATTAAACTTTTCATAAAATCTATGACATCCTTAATCGTGCTGATATTCGGGAAAAAACAGCACTTGTGTCACATTGCTTAAATATATCATTTGATATAAATCAAAACTCCTCAGGGAAACTGGTTGTGTAAATCTTGACTTTCGGAGGCATTTTAATGGCATAGAAATCCCACAGTGAAAGCCTGCACTGCTCAATAATGTCTGCTCACACATCGTTAAAGTAATTATGATATTATCGCAAGATACATGTCGCACACCCCTAGGTGGGGCTGCCAGTAGTGCTGGGCGGTATACCGGTTCATGCCGAATACCGGTTTTTATTTTTGTTATAATATAAATTGTTATTATACCGCAATACCAGTGTATGCCACTTAAACAACGTTCAGAGCGCTGCGCAGCGCGGCACTGTTTGAGAGGGGTCCAGATTCACTGTTGCACTGGTGAGAGCAGCTCAATCAGCGTTCAGAAGTCAGGGCACGGATCGGGGAATCAGTCAATGAATCAGTCAGACTCCCTGATCAGTGCCCTGACTACTGAACTAGGGAGCTGATTGAGACGCACCCGAGATCACTTTACAGGACAGCGGAGAATTCAAACAACACATGGCGCGCGCATGAGAGCGGTTTCTGCGTGGAGCGCCGCGATGAGTTTAAAAACACTCACCACATGGATCATAGATCAGATACAGACTGGAGCGATATTTCATATGCTCTAGTGCTCTAAACATGAACCAGCAGCGTGTATGCGCTTCTTCAAATGAAATATAAGGACACTGATACAGCTGTACGTCTGATCATCAACGCGATGACACGATAGATTATTCTAATACACAGAAGACAATGATGTAGACCGAAAATTCAAAGAAGAATGGGCAAAAGAGTAACTATGCCTTTATTCTTTCTGTGTTAAACTGACGTGTGTCGCTTGTTCAGAGACTGCAGTGCTCTTAAATGTATTGACATTGTTATTAGAAACGTTTCTCCCTCATTTTGGCAGTTTGTTGTTATATAGGGTTAGATTTTTAAAATGCATAAGGTGCCTTTTTTTCTCTCCGTGGTTTAATATTCATGTGTCTGTAATTTGAGACCTTTATCTGCAGGTCTGTAAATGTTTTTGCAGACCTGTAATTTGCAGGTCTTGTGTTTTATTAGTTGTCTCCCCACAGCATCATTTTGTGGGGCTTTGCAAATCTGTATTAACTCTAGTGTGGAATTTTTCTACAATATTCACTCATCGTGACAGTAAATTAGGGCGTTATAAGTCAATCTACTGCAGTATTTTCTTTCTCAATCAGTAGAAAATGTGGTTAACAACCGGTCATGCATGGGGAAAAAATACAGTGAAACTGGTATAATTTTGAAAAATACCGTGATATAACTTTCTGGTCATACCGCCCAGCACTAGCTACCAGTTTATCTGACCAATGGCAGATCTGATGACCATATATGGTCATGCAGTGTCAAAAGGGGCGGGGCCGGAGCAGCAGGTGAGCTTAAGTATATATATATATATATATATATATATATATATATATTTGGGGTTAAAACGGAGAGTGCGGTGCTTCCGTCAGTCTGCAGGGAGCCTTAATTTACACCATTAATAACCCCCATCTTCATCTGGGACTGGGGGAGATGTTGTCACGGGGCAAAGTGAAATGTATGGTTTGTAATTACAGGAGTGTGAGGAGCTGAGTTCCACCTGACCAGCCCCACGCCGCTGCTCTTGCCCCCGGCTGCCCTCTGCCGCCCTTGCCTTACTCACTCCGTCTTTGACCCCCAAGTGGCCTCGGCTAAATCCCAACGTCATTTTTCATTGTGCCGCAGGTTTGCAACGGTCACGGCGTCCCCACGGCAACCCCTCGCGCCAGCCTGCGGGCTCGGCCCCTGATAGCCGTGAATCCGACCGGGAGCGCCGTTAATTCCATCACTGCCATTGTTAAAGAGAGAGAGAGAGAGAGCAAAGAGTCGTCATGCAACTTTAATATCTCTGCACTTGGAACAATAGTAAAAGCGAAGCGATCCATAAACCACTTGAGTTCACATTCAAGCGCTCCGAACCGTTTTAAAAAGCTTCCCTCCTTTAAAAGCCAGTAAAAGGCCTTAAACACACACATATATGCATTCTGGCCGCTCACCCGGGTGGTACTGAGGGCGTAATCATTATCGAACCTTTTATCCCCAGCTGTAATTCTCTTGCATGTTACATGAGTTTTTTCCGTGCTTTGTGAATTTCATCCAAGGTTAATAATGCTCAATAATTTGACTAACCAACCATACCTGGTGTTCATTACAGAGCCGATAAACAGATTCATCAAAACGGGACATGAAACACACATTAAAAGCCTCAGATTCTATTTCCTCTGACACTCAATATCAATAACAGGCTCCACAGGCGCACACAAGATTAAAGAGCCACACGTTTGGGGTTTTGCACTTGTGGATAGTTCTGGTCCTGAATACTTTATAAAAGATAGTATGAGAAATATTCTGAATACAGTATCTCGACTATATTATTATTATTAATCAATGTTGATAACAGGTTTTACTGCTTAATATTTTTGTGGAAACCATGATACACTACAATATAATGTTTGGGGTAAAAAATCTTTCTATTTATCAAAGAATCCAGAATAAAATGCATCACAGTTTCCACAAAAACTGTGGAATATGAAGAGGCAGATTAACAGTTTTCAACACTGATAATAATCATAAATGTGTCTTGAGCATTAAATCGTCGTATTAGAATGATTTCTGAAGGATCATGTGACACTGCTTTTTTTACTTTAAAATAACTTTTTAATTAAATTAAAAAAACAGAACAATGAAAATATAATTAATAGTGCCGTCAATCAATTAAAAAATGTATTAATTAATCGCATTTTCTGCAATTAATCATGATTAATCACACTAACATTAAAGTTTATATTGTAATAATTTCACATTTAATCTCCAAATTAATGAAGACAACAAAGACAGTATATTTGAAATATTTGTTTAATGGCATCACCGATACTAATACTGCCACCGATCTCTATGAAACTGATTTTTTTCTCAATTTTTGCCCTTAATTTTAGGCATTCAGCATTACAGTATAATCGAAAGCTATAAGCAGTATTTTTGTGTTATTTAAAGAGTGTGTTAGTAATATGAGCCTATAGGCAGTGCACACTCTGCTTATTACACACGCACACACACGTTCAAATATGAAAAATAAAAAAGGATTAAAAAGTAAAAGATTATTATTGTGTACATAAATATAAAAATGCCTGCATGTCATATGCACAGGGAGCTTTGGTAGAATCCGGCTTGTCCAGTAGATGGTTTTAACCTCGCGCACGAGCAGATCCTCGCTGGAGAAGCGTTCAGTCTTTAGAAATACTGATTCCGCTCATGGCGCGAGCACAACTGGCTTTTAAAGGGAAAGGGAGATGAGACTCTGATTGGTTTATTGCACGTTACACCCAAAACACACCCATGACTCATTAAGAGACGAGGGCATCCCTTTTGGACCATGCACCGGGTGCGCCGACCGTTTTCCCGTTGTTAAACTAGCAAAAGTGGATTCGGACGCCCTATGTGCACCTGCGCTTCAGACCATGAGCTCAGATCAGTAAAATAGGGCCCATAATGTCACATTTACCTGCTCTTCAATATATCAGTTTTCAGTTTTTGTCTCAGACCGGTTCAGATTTTTACTTGCCCTGTCAAAATGCACAAAGAGTTATTGTTTTTGTTGTTTTTGACCCATGTGACCTTGTAAACAGTGCTGTAAGATTTTCATGTAGGCCGAATATCGGGTATATACAGAAATTGAATAAAGTGATCAAACACTTCACAGTCTTCACTGCGTACATTATAAATGAACCGTATATTAATCCCTAATGAAGCCACAGAAGTGATTCAGTCAAGAGCAGAGAGTGATACTCTTGTCTGATTATCATTAATCACAGACGGTAGCAGGTTTATTAGGCTGCTGTCACTTTAAGAGCTCTTTATATTCATTCAAGACTTCATACTGTGCTTGCAAGAATACTCGACAAAACGGGCATTTCAGCATAATTGTGATTTTGTCTGGTCAGGCTTTGTGTGTGTCACACAAACAGGAGATTCACACACACCGCGCTCTCTTTTGTGTCTTGTCGCGCTTGAATGGTTTAAAAGCCTTTGCATGAATAAGAGCGTGATCATATAATGTAACGCTAGCCAAAGGATGACAGGAAAAAACTGAGCTGCAATAATTGCGTTAAATATTTTTAACACGTTAAACTGGAAACATTAATTGCATGCGTTAACGTGTTAATTTTGACAGCTCTAATATTTAATAAAACAATTAATACATTTGATATGGGTTGAACGAAACAACCCCTTATATCATCATTGGTTGACTGGAAAGTGCTGCTCATCTTGACTCAACCACAGCCAATCAGAATATATTTAATGCTTCCTGTTGAGTTATGCAGAGATTCTGGACCAATGACATCTGACAGCTTTACTTCAATCACTAAAATACTGGAGTATGTACGTCAGATTCACGGTTGACTTGTTTGATACAGAGATCTGAATGAGTTACGCTGAACAAACGCGCCTCAATCTACCGGTTCACCACAAAACACCGACTGTACGCTTTATCTAGAGAAAGAGGACCCACAGAATGACTTTAGCTGAGAGAAGGAGACGGAGAGAGGCCAGCGACACGACCCTGGTGAGAGGGCACAGAAACAGTCATACGGCCATCAAAATTCAATTAAACTGGAAACACATAGCGGCCATGGCATTTATCAAGGCACATAAAACTGAAGATTTCCCGTCAGAACGGCTTGTTATTCATCCCCTGTGCCACCTTATGCACTCCATTTCCTGTTCTGACACCGAGCTTTCTGCAAAACAAAACAAAGGATATGAGCTTGGGAGCCAGCTCTCGGACACGGACGAGATGTTATATTATATTATGCTGCGAAAAGCAATAGTTAGAAATATCACAACACCACCCGTGCTTATAAAAGTGAGGGTATTATTTATACGCTAATTTACACTAGTATAGTATTTGTGCTTCCTTTTCATTTCAAGTCTTAGTAATTTATTCTTATTTCTATTTAGCCTTATTTATTTCAGTTTAGTTCTAGTATTTTTAGTCAAATTTAAACATTTTAAATAAAAATATATATATTTTATTTCAGTTCTCTCATTTTTGATTGTAAAGTTTTTCATCTAATTATATATATATATATATTTTAGTTTATTTCAGCTTTATTTCAAACATGAATCAAAAACGATTTTTAATAGTTTTAGTTTTGGTTAACAATAACACCGGGTACAACAGGGTTATGAATGAACGATGAAAATGAACGATTAAATCATAGAGAAATGTTTTTATTATAAAGCAGGTAAAAATAAACAGGCAGGTTTTTGAATGTTTGTTTTGATCTTTTAGGTTTAAAGGCGAAGTGGAACTGCAGAAATAATGATGTTTTCAAAACAGGTTTCCCTGAACACCCCCCGCTGCCATTGGTCAGCCTTACTGATAACCCCGCCCCCAAACTCACGCTATTGGTCGAGCCAGAGCTGCTGTGTCAGATTACTCAAACAATTAAAGCAATGTTCTGAAAGCGCAAAGACACAGTGTTTACACTTTTCAGGGTAATAACTTATTTAGGAAGGAAAAAATATTTAGATATACAAAAAGCCCACAATAGACCTTTAAATAAGTTGTTTTTCCAGCGTGTGTTGCCTCGAGTGAATAACAGTGGCATCAGTGACTGCCTCATCCATTAGAACTGATGAACTGAAAATAGCAAGAGAATAAATATAGAAGGCCATAAACGTACACATGCATCCACGTCTGCGGCGCTGAGAGTCAGAGAGACAAACAGAGGCCCGTTAGAGCGGCGTGACGCCACACAGCATCCATCAGCATCTCCAGCTACACCTGCTCTACCAAAATAACCTCACGACACACCAGACCTGCCATCAGCCACGCCACAGATTTATCATTCATTTATGACTGCCTGCTGGGAGAAGAAGAGGCTTCTTATACGGAGAAAAATCTGGGAGGTCTAAGAGGCTTAGGTACGACGTTGTGCTTATTTCTCGCCAGTAAAAATATGAAAAGTGTGATGCATTGGCAGGATGCAGGACAAAAAAAAAAGCACAAAAAAAAGAAAATGTGATTCACCCATTTTCTAAAAAATTTATATTAAACAGACAATTAATTTGGAAATCTGATAGTCACTAATGCATTTGTTAGAAAAAAATAAAATAAAAGTGCAATTAAAAGAATACATAAGAAATACATTCACACACTTTTCTAACTACTAAAAATAAAAATAAAATATGACAAAAGTGGGGGGGAAAAATTGGAATATCTCAGATTTGTCTTTATTTTGTACATGGTCTTTATAATAAAATTAGACAATTCACCTGTAAGTGTTTAATTCTCTGATGTGTGAATGATAATCTCAGAAAAAAATATATTAATAAATATAATTAATTAATTAATTTAATATAAATTAAAATAAATTAAAATATAAATTAAATTAAATAATAAATTATATAAATACATATAAAATATAAATATAATACATGTATGTATATATATATATATATATATATATATATATATATATATATATATATATATATATATATATATATATATATATATAAATAATGTGTAAATGTTAATCAGTGTATTTATGATAATCACATAATATATTTATGATATAAATGTATATACAGTATATATATATATATATATATATATATATATATATATATATATATGCAAATATTTCTTAAATATATACATGCATGCGTGTATTTATATATACATAATTATACACAGCACACACACATATATAATGTAAACACAAACTTTTATTTTGGATCCGATTAATCATTCCACAGCTCTAATATATATATATATATATAAAAAAAATATGAATATAATATCAAATAAATATAATATCAAATATTATATATATAAAAAGGACAAATATTTAAATAAATAAATACAACACAATAAAATATTAGTAATTTCTTTGTGTTATTCAGTGTGTGGAAACAGCAGGTCTCAGGTCAGTGTGAGTCTCGGGTTGAGTGAAGTGAGCGGTGCTCGAGACGGTAAATAACTTTTAGTTGGTTCAATAGAGGAGAATTAAGGAAAGCGGCCGAGTCGCTAATGGGAATGAATGGGAGGCATCAGCCGGGGTCAAACACGCACCGCAGGATCAATGTACGGGTGCAGGTGCAAACCCAGAAACACACACACACACACACAGAGAGAGAAAGAGAGGATCCGTTTCCATTACACGTGCAGGACACACTGATGAAACACACCAAGAGAATCGCTCTAATAAAAGCACAATAACCCCTCCGACTGTAATGAGCGCATAATGAGCGGCCACAGAATCACACATTAAACCGCTTCATGCTTTCACATCAACGACAAAACTATTATTACACAGAGCGGCAGACAATTATGATGATTGAACACATTCATAATGAGCAAGTGTCTTACACACACAACTATTGTTTGGTGATATGCTGTTAAATATGGTCATAAATCTAGTGTATAATTCACAATTATAGCGTGCAATAAATACTTGTGTCAAGCTGACATTAATAATCCACAGATATTCAACAAGAGGCCGTTTGGGTTAAATATATACAATATAAAAGTGTATCATAACATAAATTAATGAATGTATATGTGCAAATCTGACCTACTGACAGTTTTTAAAAAGAAATAACGGTAATATATTGACCAAATTAACAGTCATACAACATAATGATCGTCATGTAATATCGCCCTATTCAGCAATATCATAATATCATAATTTTCTACAGTGTTTTTCATATTTCTGCTGGCCTGCGGCGCGCGGAGCTCCTCTGCCCTCTAGTGTTCATCACACGTCACGACTGCTCGTGCCCTTATAAGAGTTCATCTTCATTATTATGATTATGTAATGTATTTATATATTTCATATGTAGTAAGCAAGACGTGTAAAGATTTACATGAAGGCCAAGCCATTGTTATTAAGCAATCTGGTATCGTTTTTAAGAACTGAATAACATTATGTGGCATGATGGCTGTAGATTGAAACCACATGAATGTGTGAATGTTCATCAGTGTTTCCTGTTTTTATAGCATGTCTGATTCTTTTTCTCTGGACTGTATTTTCCTTTTAGACAATCCAGATGTGCTGGAAACACAGACAATACAGTAAAAATCATTATTACCAGGGTTGTTATTAATAAATAAAATTAACTGACAATAGGCTGAAATAAAATGTTAAAAGGAAACCGTATTTCTGTTAGTTGCCAGGTTTTTAAATGCAAGTACTAAAATTACTAAAACACAGCTAAATATAATAATAATGATGATGATGATGATGAAAGCATAAAACAAACTAAAATTAAAATGAAAACTGAACATATAAAAATAAAAGCTTTTTATTACTATTATGTGAATATATAGTAAAGTGTAATTTATTCCTGTGATCAAAGCTGAGTTTATCATCATTACTCCAGTCTTCAGTGTCACATGACCCTTCACAAATCATTCTCATATGAGGATTTGCTGCTCATTTATTTCATTCATTTAAATGATTGGTTAGATCTAGTTTATAAAGTGCACTCTATGGAGATGATATCATGAAAATAAGAGCAAAAGATCACATTTTGAAAAGATATGGCACCTCTAAAATCAAAGAATATAAAATAAAGGAATACATATTACATTAAATCACATACACTCACCTAAAGGGTTATTAGGAACACCATACTAATACTGCGTTTGACCCCCTTTCGCCTTCAGAACTGCCTTAATTCTACGTGGCATTGATTCAACAAGGTGCTGAAAGCATTCTTTAGAAATGTTGGCCCATATTGATAGGATAGCATCTTGCAGTTGATGGAGATTTGTGGGATGCACATCCAGGGCACGAAGCTCCCGTTCCACCACATCCCAAAGATGCTCTATTGGGTTGAGATCTGGTGACTGTGGGGGCCATTTTAGTACAGTGAACTCATTGTCATGTTCAAGAAACCAATTTGAAATGATTGGAGCTTTGTGACATGGTGCATTATCCTGCTGGAAGTAGCCATCAGAGGATGGGTACATGGTGGTCATAAAGGGATGGACATGGTCAGAAACAATGCTCAGGTAGGCCGTGGCATTTAAACGATGCCCAATTGGCACTAAGGGGCCTAAAGTGTGCCAAGAAAACATCCCCCACACCATTACACCACCACCACCAGCCTGCACAGTGGTAACAAGGCATGATGGATCCATGTTCTCATTCTGTTTACGCCAAATTCTGACTCTACCATCTGAATGTCTCAACAGAAATCGAGACTCATCAGACCAGGCAACATTTTTCCAGTCTTCAACTGTCCAATTTTGGTGAGCTCGTGCAAATTGTAGCCTCTTTTTCCTATTTGTAGTGGAGATGAGTGGTACCCGGTGGGGTCTTCTGCTGTTGTAGCCCATCCGCCTCAAGGTTGTGCGTGTTGTGGCTTCACAAATGCTTTGCTGCATACCTCGGTTGTAACGAGTGGTTATTTCAGTCAAAGTTGCTCTTCTATCAGCTTGAATCAGTCGGCCCATTCTCCTCTGACCTCTAGCATCAACAAGGCATTTTCGCCCACAGGACTGCCGCATACTGGATGTTTTTCCCTTTTCACACCATTCTTTGTAAACTCTAGAAATGGTTGTGCGTGAAAATCCCAGTAACTGAGCAGATTGTGAAATACTCAGACCGGCCCGTCTGGCACTAACAACCATGCCACGCTCAAAATTGCTTAAATCACCTTTCTTTCCCATTCTGACATTCAGTTTGGAGTTCAGGAGATTGTCTTGACCAGGACCACACCCCTAAATGCATTGAAGCAACTGCCATGTGATTGGTTGATTAGATAATTGCATTAATGACAAATTGAACAGGTGTTCCTAATAATCCTTTAGGTGAGTGTATATATAAACCCTCCCTCCTTTTTAATTAATTAATTTATTGTTTTATTTATCTAATTACTTTTTATTATTATTGTAATTAGAAATAATATTCTTTGAATTACTTTTAATTAATGAATTTACTTTTTAATTATTAGGAATTATAAGAGTTGGATAGAATAAGAAGTTAAGTTTTAATTTTGTTTAATTTCATATGTAAAAGTTTCTAATTATGCATTTATTGGTTATTGTTCTAATTATGTGTTTTTATGTGTTGGTGGGTATTATCACAAAAGAAAAAAGAAAGGAAAAACATAATTATGGGGGGAATATCTCTTTAATGGAAATGTCTACTTGTATAATTGTTGTTTTTGAATTTAAAGGCATAATAAAGTTAAAAAAAAGAATCATTATGGTTATTAATGTTGAAAACAGTTGTGCTCCTTCATATTTCTGTGGAAACCATCATACATTTTATTTCTCAGGATTCTTAGAAAGTTCAAAAGAACAGCTTTTATTTGAAATAGCATCTTTTGTAACATTATAAATGTCTTTACTGTCACTTTTGATCATTTTAATGCGTCCCTGCTAAATAAAAGTATTTATTATTTTTTTTAATTAACTAATAAAATAAAATCTCTCCAAATTTCTGAAACAAACCTAAAAATACCAATAAAATCCACCAATGAAACAGCATCGTATGTCATTAATACACTGAAGGAATATGAGCTTCTGTTTGGCTGAAATTTAGGGGGAAAAGTCAGTAATAACACAGATGTGAGGACTCTTATCATAACAGTGTTGAAATATTACATTGCTCTGATAATTCTTCAGATTGAAAGACAACAATTATTAAATATTAAAGATAGCATGTGAAATTTAAGACACTCTCATCTGCTCATTTCAAGGCTAGTGCTGACTGAGGTTTGGGTGAGAGCACAAATAAATGATGCTGTAGCTCCACCTACAGGACAGACACTGAACACGGCGCAGGAGCCTGATGGTGTTGTGCAGGCGTTCACTCACCGATGCCGCTGTTGGCCCCCGTGATGAGCACCAACCGGTCGGACAGGTCGCGGCCGTGCAGCACCTCCAGAGCCGTGCTGTTCCCGTCGAAGCGCTTGGGCTTCAGCTGCATGTCCTCCACCGTGAAGGCCTGCCGCGGGTCGAAGTACGTCCTGCGCTTGTTGATGTGACTGAACAGCACAAGACACATTCATGCTTTAGATATAATAGATGTCATAGATGTCATATAATACATCTTATCAGAGAGAAAATGTACTGTACAAAATTACACCGATCAGGCATAACATTATGACCACTGACAGGTGAAGTGAATAACACTGATGATCTCTTCAACACGGCTCCTGTTAGTGGGTGGGATATATTAGGCAGCAAGTGAACATTTTGTCCTCAAAGTTGATGTGTTAGAAGCAGGAAAAATGGGCAAGTGTAAGGATTTGAGCAAGTTTGAAAAGGACCAAATTGTGATGGCTAGACGACTGGGTCAGAGCATCTCCAAAACTGCAGCTCTTGTGGGGTGTTCCCGGTCTGCAGTGGTCAGGATCTATCAAAAGTGCTCCAAGGAAGGAACAGTGGAGAACCGGCGACAGGATCATGGGCGGCCAAGGCTCATTGATGCACGTGAGGAGCGAAGGCTGGCCCGTGTGGTCCGATCAAACAGACGAGCTACTGGAGCTCAAATTGCTCAAGAAGTTAATGCTGGTTCTGATAGAAAGGTGTCAGAATACACAGTGCATCTCAGTTTGTTGCGTATGGGGCTGCATAGCCGCTGACCAGTCAGGGTGCCCATGCTGACCCCTGTCCACCCCCGAAAGCGCCAACAGTGGCACGTGAGCATCAGAACTGGACCACGGAACAATGGAAGAAGGTGGCCTGGTCTGATGAATCACGTTTTCTTTTACATCACGTGGATGGCCGGGTGCGTGTGTGTGGCTTACCTGGGGAACACATGGCACCAGGATGCACTATGGGAAGAAATCAAGCCGGTGGAGGCAGTGTGATGCTTTGGGCAATGTTCTGCTGGGAAACCGTGGATCCTGCCATCCATGTGGATGTTACTTTGACACGTACCACCTACCTAAGCATTGTTGCAGACCATGTACACCCTTTCATGGAAACGGTATTCCCTGGTGGCTGTGGCTCTTTCAGCAGGATAATGCTCCTGACACAAAGCAAAAGGAATGGTTTGCGGAGCACAACAACGAGTTTGAGGTGTTGACTTGGCCTCCAAATTCCCCAATCCAATCGAGCATCTGTGGGATGTGCTGAACAAACAAGTCCGATCCATGGAGGCCCCACCGCGGATCTTCCAGGACTTAAAGGATCTGCTGCTAACATCTTGGTGCCAGATACCACAGCACACCTTCAGGGGTCTAGTGGAGTCCATGCCTCGACGGGTCAGCAAAAGGGGGACCAACACAATATTATAATGTTATGCCTGATCGGTGTATAATACAATAAATGTGGTTCTGAAATGGGCTAACAATGAGCAATATTAATATATAGTTAATGTTAATTTCAACAAATCAAAAGCTTTGATTATAATATTTAACTGAATTGAGCTAACATGAACAGCTGTATTTTTATTATTATTACCTAACATAAATAAATGCTGTAACAAAAAAAATTATTGCTCATTGGTAGTTCATGTTAGAATGAAACCTTATTGTAAAGTGTTACCAGTTAATGTGTTATTAATTAGCCTGAAAGCTGAGAGACACAGACAGACAAACTTCACTTCTGATTGAAGGGAAACTATAATATATTATATGATTGATTTCAGCAGATTCAACTCACTCAACATAGATGATCTGGCCTTTATCATCCACCTCTTGCTCCCATCCATATGGCAAAGCTAGAAATTAATATAAATAAGTGATTTTTATTTATTTATCATTGTTGCATATGAAAAACATCTTCTGAAAGCAATGCACACTTCAGTAAAGTGTATTAAGATTGAGATGTTTAACAGAACTATGAGGGTGAAGTGATCGCTTATTGTGAATAAATCAATCCTCAAACCTCCAGCACAGCGCTTCTTCTTCCCAGTTTTGGGATGCTCCCATTGAGTCTTCATTTCCTCATGGCTGAAAAAATGTCAGGTGTCATTCACTGCATAAATCACAGCACAGATACTCTACACACTCATTATTAGCACTGATGCTCGTCTCAAACCTGTGTGTTTGTGTGTGTCAAACACTCACTTGGCATAATAAACCCATCCGTCCTTCGTGGATCTCTCTTCCCAGCCGGGAGGAAGCTCGTCCTCACTGTCGGTATCGTCCATCCCGGCGTATTTAAGAGCTGCCATCGCCGAATGATTGTTTGGAAATAATATAACTCATTCAACTTCTCACTGAAATTTCGCTTAACAGCAAATTCACGTTGCGATAATTCCGCTGGACCACTTCCGCAATCACAACATTACGTCACACGAGTGGGCGGGGCTTATCGACCTGAACGTCTCTAATTGGTCAGGTGCGATGGCTCTACATAAAGTTTATTAGTGTCACTTTTCAAGTAACGTAATAATTTGCCTTTATGATTCATGTTTGCAAAAGAAAATGAATAGGGGTAACGTTTACCTGACAAAATACCATACACACAAATAGAAATAATAACTTAAAGATAATTAAATTCAACTAAAATCTCAAATCAACTCGACATATGTGGCGTTTTAGACATGTATATGACATATAATACTAGCCTTATCGGAGTCGTTTTAACATATATAAAAGCAAATACACAGTTACTCAAAACAGAATTTAACAACAAAAATAGAATTATGAACAGTATACAGAGAGGCAGTAAAATAAAAAAACATTGAGCCAGGGGTAACATATAATATAATTTAAAATAAATACAATTCAAGAGAGCGAGACAGAGAGAGTCTCTAAAAAGAGGTTTGACAAAAAAAAATTGCACTTATGTATAAAAAACAAATAGATTTATAAGAAAATACTATTTTTACTACATTTATACTAGATACTAAATACTAGATTTTTGTCAGTTATAAAATCCAAATAAGACATCCTTAGGGCCTGTTCACACTAAACACCAAAGAAAAATGGTCTAAAAGAAAGAAACGCACGAACTCCTCAACAGTCTTCCATGAAAAAACACAAACATATGTCACGTGTCACCTGTTACTTTTCTCAGCGCCAACGTTTTTTTCTTTCTTTCTTTCTTTCTTTCTTAATTAGGTTATAGGCATAATTTCCTTTTCTATCTCATGTACGAATCGTTGTAATTAATAGATTTAAACTAAATTACTTAGCCTGTAAATAATGTTAGTAAGATAAAAGCCGTTGATATGTTAATGAGTCATTTGCCGCCTTGAGGAATTCAAAACTTAACGGACAACGATATTTAACGGACATTTAAACACGCCTTCAACTTTCTCAACACTTATTTACATGAGTTAAAGTATATTACAACTGCGAAACATGACATTTAACTCACATTTGGGATAGTTTCTCCCCATAATTACCATAAGCTTTGTTTAAACAAATATCGATATAAAAAAAAAAAAAATCATAGACCTTTGTACATTACTTTATTGCTTCAGTTTCATTTGAGTATTTTTTTCTCTTTCATAACAGATTTGCAGAGTTTTGTTGGCAGCAAACAGGTAAATATTAATTACACAATCATACGCCTGACTGTTTTCACATTAATATGCATGGAAAACAACCAGGACAAGTAATAATAATAATAATATCATTGACAGTGTTATTTTATTGTGGTGATCAAACTTTCCATAGCAGTTTCAGTGTGTGCGTATATTCTGGAGTCAATATCTAGAGAATCTATAACAAATGACAATATCTAGCTAACAATGAGTATCTTCACAACCTCTAAATCCAAACTTCTATTAGCCAACATAAAACATAAAATCAGTTAATCTAAGGCCTCGGTTCAAACAATCATAAATAATGGCAAATCCCATAATCCCCAGCAGTAAATCACAATTCAAATGAGATTAACTATGAACTATTCTTAACGAAAAACATTTTCTCTCTCGCTCGTCCTTCGCCGCAGCACTAGAAGTGTGATCATTCATCTTTGGGAATCCATGTTTCATGAGTTCATTATTCATTTCAGATGGCAAGTACAAAAATAAATTCACAAGCAGAAGAACGGTTCACAGTGATCCGGCACTCGGTGTCATATCATACTTTATATTTCTCTTTTGCGCTGTCGCTTAATACACAGATATGCTGAAAGATATAAAGAGAAACAGAGAGAAAGTGTCAAGACATAATTCTGATCAGACAAACAGATATTATATTCTCAATATACACCTGGCTATGTACATTTAAAACACTTACACTCAAATCCCTGAAATATTCATTGTAGTCTAAAGCGTATCCCACGAGGAACTTGTCAGGAACTTCAAATCCGATATCTAAAAGAAGAATGCAAGACATTTAAACATGTACACGCAAGGGAAAAAATGACATTATATTCAGCAAGAAGAAAGCTAAGATGTTTTGCATTATTTTCAAATTAAGCACATTCCAAAAAAATATATTAATATTTAATAATATAATTTCATACTATAATTAGAAATATAGATTATTTTAATGAGAATTAAGCACATGACTTAAAAATATATAAAACCTAAAAATCAATTATAATATTAGAATTAGAATTATATTACAATGCTTAATAACAATTAAGTACATTCCAAAAAAATAAAAATTAATTCTAATTATTTAATATTATATAATATTTTCATGACAAGCAGAAAAAATAAATATTATTCAATATTATAATTCTGACAATTAGTAAGCATATCCCAAAAAGTTATTTTTATAAAATAAAATATTTAATATTATTCACTACTATAATTCTATAATATTATTTTCATGACAACTGAGCACATTCCAAATAAATATTATATATATATATATATATATATATATATATATATATATATATATATATATATATATATATACACACACTCACCTAAAGGATTATTAGGAACACCTGTTCAATTTCTCATTAATGCAATTATCTAATCAACCAATCACATGGCAGTTGCTTCAATGCATTTAGGGGTGTGGTCCTGGTCAAGACAATCTCCTGAACTCCAAACTGAATGTCAGAATGGGAAAGAAAGGTGATTTAAGCAATTTTGAGCGTGGCATGGTTGTTGGTGCCAGACGGGCCGGTCTGAGTATTTCACAATCTGCTCAGTTACTGGGATTTTCACGCACAACCATTTCTAGAGTTTACAAAGAATGGTGTGAAAAGGGAAAAACATCCAGTATGCGGCAGTCCTGTGGGCGAAAATGCCTTGTTGATGCTAGAGGTCAGAGGAGAATGGGCCGACTGATTCAAGCTGATAGAAGAGCAACTTTGACTGAAATAACCACTCGTTACAACCGAGGTATGCAGCAAAGCATTTGTGAAGCCACAACACGCACAACCTTGAGGCGGATGGGCTACAACAGCAGAAGACCCCACCGGGTACCACTCATCTCCACTACAAATAGGAAAAAGAGGCTACAATTTGCACGAGCTCACTAAAATTGGACAGTTGAAGACTGGAAAAATGTTGCCTGGTCTGATGAGTCTCGATTTCTGTTGAGACATTCAGATGGTAGAGTCAGAATTTGGCGTAAACAGAATGAGAACATGGATCCATCATGCCTTGTTACCACTGTGCAGGCTGGTGGTGGTGTAATGGTGTGGGGGATGTTTTCTTGGCACACTTTAGGCCCCTTAGTGCCAATTGGGCATCGTTTAAATGCCATGGCCTACCTGAGCATTGTTTCTGACCATGTCCATCCCTTTATGACCACCATGTACCCATCCTCTGATGGCTACTTCCAGCAGGATAATGCACCATGTCACAAAGCTCCAATCATTTCAAATTGGTTTCTTGAACATGACAATGAGTTCACTGTACTAAAATGGCCCCCACAGTCACCAGATCTCAACCCAATAGAGCATCTTTGGGATGTGGTGGAACGGGAGCTTCGTGCCCTGGATGTGCATCCCACAAATCTCCATCAACTGCAAGATGCTATCCTATCAATATGGGCCAACATTTCTAAAGAATGCTTTCAGCACCTTGTTGAATCAATGCCACGTAGAATTAAGGCAGTTCTGAAGGCGAAAGGGGGTCAAACACAGTATTAGTATGGTGTTCCTAATAATCCTTTAGGTGAGTACTGTGAGTACAGTACTGTGCAAAAGTCTTAGGCACGTTGGTGTTTTCACACGAAAAATGTTTTTAAGCCAGTTATTTATATCTTTTGCTGTAGTGTGTCAGTAGGAAATATCAGTTTACATTTACAAACATTCATTTTGCAATAATCCAGTGAGATTGTTTTTTATTTATTTTTATGCACAAGAAGTCTGACAGCAGCCGGTCTGATCTGATCTCACCATCATCGAGTCTGTCTGTGATTACATGAAGAAACAGAAAAAACTGAGACAGACTAAATACAAAACTACAGCACTGGGAAAAGTTTAGGCACTTGTCAGAATGCTTTAAAATGAGAATGCTGTCAAAAATAATAACATAAATAGCTTTTATTTATGAATTAACTTCTATTAACTAAATCAAATGGATATTTGGGGTGACCACCCTTTGCGTTTAAAACGGCTTTTGTCGCCTGCATCTGTTCCTACACCTATTCATGGAGTTTTGCCGGAAGGTTTCCTCAAGTGACTGGGAGACGCTGCCTCAGTTCTTCTGGATTTAGTCCATCTCAGTTTTTTCTGTTTCTTCATGTAATCACAGACAGACTCGATGATGGTGAGATCAGATCAGACCGGCTGCTGTCAGACTTCTTGTGAATAAATAAAAATCTCACTGTATTATTACAATTAATTGCAAAATGAATGTTTGGAAATGTAAACTGATATTTCCTACTGACACACTACAGCAAAAGATATAAATAACTGGCTTAAAAACATTTTTCGTGTGAAAAAACCAACGTGCCTAAGACTTTTGCACAGTACTGTATATATATATATATATAATTATAATTAATGGAGCATATCAGTGAACAGCTCTTATCAGTTTTCCACCAGAATTCAATTGAATCTCACAAGGAAATGTCAATCATATTTTACCCAAAAATAAGAAAAAAGAGGAAGTTACATTTTGCAGATTTCTTGCCTTTTTATGACAATTAAGCACATTTTTTTAAGAGTAATTATGTAATATATTTTTTCAATATTGTAAGTATACAAAATTAAGCTAGTTTATGTTTTTTTTGGGGGGGGGCTTAAAATATGTTTTTGACAGATCCTTCACAGCCCAACAATACGCATGTGGCCCGTATTTAATGTAATCTGGCTGTTTGTTGTGTTCAGGCAAACTGTCATGTGTCTACAGGAAACAGATGAATCGATGCCCGTGGAGTATCAACCTTTGACCTCAACAATTCCGTTCATTTTGCTACACTACAAACGCATGATGGTTGTTTGCACTTTATTATTTGCATCCGAACAGAGCTCGTGGTGCCCTGTAGAGGACATTAGTTGACCATCCCGAAACAGCAGATCAGTGGTTCCCAACCTGGACTCTGTATGTCAAAAAACCTGTAGTTTCTGCACACGATCAGCCACTCCCTCATCCTGCCGATCACACTGTTATGGCGTGTTCGAGGACTGGAGGTCGGAGCCGCTGAGCTGGAGGATTCCTCGACTTCCTGATAACAGACTGGCTTCAGCTCGAGAGTGGAAGTCGAGAGCGAAAGAGAGTGGCGTTTGTGCTTGGAGGATGGATGGATATAAAGAGCTTATCAGCTTTCGGTCTAAAAGCATTGCATAACTACTCTGAACACAGACAGATGAGCGCGTGTCTGATGTGTCCAACAACATGAATGCAGGGAGTTTTATTTCTCTAAGTGATGTGGATTAAGCACAAAATGTTCATAATATCCAATAAAATCCACTGATGAGAAACTCACAGTCGGGACGGTATCCTGAGCTCCTGGGCGTCCTTTTCACGAGTAAACTGGAATTAAATGACACTGAACTCAGTATTGTGAGATACATTCAATAAAAAGAACGACGTTCGAATAAACACTATTTTAATTTTAAACACTAATTTTAATTGTAATTCTCATTTTAAACACTAATGCCCATTAAAAGCCATTTAACCGTGAATGAACACTTCTCTAAAGGCCCGTTCACACCAAGAACGATAACTATATCAGCGTCTGTCCACATCATGCACAATATCGTTCTGTTTATTATAAGCATGCTGATTGGCTGTCAGTGTTTTTATTGTTCATCAGCTGGAAAAAAGTTGTGATTGTTAGAGTTGTGCTGTGAACTCTGATATTCTTTTATATTTCGAACTATTTTTCGAACTATATCATTATAGTTATTGTCCTTGGTGTGGTGTTAATGTTAAATGTACTGAATAAACGCGCGAGTAACAAATGATGGTACGCCTCACCTGACAACTTTCACCATTTTAGGATGGCATTCGTTTAATAGTTTGAGCAGCGTTTCCATAGTTCTTCCTGTCTCGACAATGTCCTTGGGGACAAACAGAGAATTCAGCATCAGTGTTTTTCTCTCACAGCACACGTGATGGTGCAAACACAAATTTGACATGAAACTATATTGAATCAAAAACTGAACCTCACCTCAACTATGAGCACATTCTGTGAGGAAAGAGAGGAGACAAATGAACAATAAATAAATGCAGCCTTGGTGAGCAGAAGAGACTTCTTTCACAAATCTTAACGACCCCAACCGTTTCATACTGTAAACAATAGAAAACTAAACAAAACCGTGCTGAAGGTTCAGATCCAAACTCACTTTGCCAGAAAGAGCAGATAGCTCATCTCCTCCGATGACCTTCACACAGTTTGTGGACTGGTCATTCTGGAGGGAAATCAGATCAGAAATAAAGACTTTAAGGTGCACTATGTAACATTTTTGCAGTAAAATATCCAAAAACCACTTGGTATATTTTGTTCAATTGAGTACTTACAATATCCCAAATGTTTCCAACTATTTGTAAATCGTGAGAAAATTGCTATTTTAACCGAGGAACCGGGACGTGTGAGGGAGTCGCCTGTCAATGGCGTCATATCCGCGTTACGCTCGGTTTCTGGTTTTATTCAGCAGAAACGGTTTACTCTCACTGCAGTGTGCAACACGTGTCATAGCAGCCGCCGAGCGAACGCACAGAGTAACGTCATAACATCATTTTCAACACACTCAAATGCATCTAATATGATACACAGAGCTGCGTTACCTCATACTCATGACCGGGAAAGCGGAAATGGCGCAGGCGACTGTGGCATAATAAAAGTCCCGCTGCTCGAGGCGTGTGTTGTGTTCATCTTATTAACAATCGCTCCAGCGGCCTCGCTCAGCTCCCACAACACTCTGCTTCATACTACAGTAACGTTAATAATCCATGAACATGACTTCTGCCCGAGTCCTATCCCGATTCTTTTCCACCGGCTGTGAGGTGAAGACCACATGTCCCAAGATTCTGCACTCAAACGTCATCAAACTACGCCTTTGTTTTGAATAGGCGACCTCTAGCGGACAGAAAAGTTACATAGTGCACCTTTAATATAAATAAACAACTGAAGACTCAGTAATGTCACATGCTTACAGTAATGCCGAGATTTATGTTATTTGAGCTTTAAAGTTCCTTTGAGGTGGAACTACTTTTCTATAGAATAAACTTATAGCTATATATGAATACACAGCTAATTAAATTCTGCCCAATACCAATAAACCAATGATTACCTTCATATTATGGTAATTAAATGATAAACACTAATAAATGCTAGTAAATTATACAGTATTAGTCTAAAAAGATAACACTAAAATAAATATTTTCAAATGCTAGTAAAAGTTCAGGCATCACCTGTATGAAAATGGACATTAATAGTATCATGTTCTTAGTTTTTGAAGTCGACATGAAAATGTAAATTCATTTATTTTCTAAATGCAAGTAATTAAACTTTGTGAATGATTCATTAATGCACAAG
>CM077216.1:29501755-29811755 GCA_039654625.1 Rhinogobio ventralis
AGAATTTACCGCATTAATTGAACAAGTTTACAATTAAAAGCAGGCACGTGCTGGGGGGGGGGGGGTGCTCCAGCCTTTTTCCAAAATAATCAAAAGTGCTCTGACAAATATCAATGATACTATTTGTGGTCAATAAAACAAAATAAATGTGACTTATAATAACACGACAATGTGTACAATAGTAACTGTTTATAGACCTTTCACGCAAAAACCGGAAATACGTAATCGTTGCGGAACCGGAGTTCCTGTCGAGCGTCAACACATCAGAAAAACATACCCGGCAAAAGAAACTTCGCTAACGGATTTGCCAAATATTACATTTGATGGAAATTAACAATTACATAAGTGTCAGATTACGCAGCTATAAAGAGTCGTGACACGTGTTCCTTGAGCAAGATGATATCTTGTTTGACTGGGGCCTGTACCATGATGGTAGTTTAACAGGATTAGTTTTGAGTTGACAAAACCAAACCAAACCAATCCGGCTTTGTTGGTACCATGATGCTGATCATCAGCTTTCTCTGTCAACTCGGGCTTTGATCCTGAGTTTGTGGAGCGCGCGCACATGAAAGTGTGACATCAGCAGTGACCAGCCAATCACATGCCTTTCAACAGGATTCACTTCTCGCGAGAGAACATAACCTGTGTTAGCCGTGGAGCGCAAGTTACTATGATGATGAACACAGCTAAAAGCCAAGCCACCTTCATGGTACCTAAAACCCAGGATTGGCGCAATCTAAACTGAAACTTACCTGGCTAGCCAGCGAAACCGGCTTCATGGTACAGGCCCCTGGACTGGCTACAGTTCAAAATAGTTTAAACATCACACAGTGTGCACAATTCAATTTTTTTAACATACAACATAATACTTTTTATAAAATTATAGATATATTTTTATTTTAAAAGACAATCTATAATAATATATTTACAACTTTTTTTAGAAGAGGCATAGCACTGAATAAATGCTAAATATTAATAGACATGAAACAAAGTATAATAAAAAAAATAATGTTGTTAAACATCACGGTTATATATTTTAAAACAAAGTGAATTTTGCTTAATTTGATCATGTTAGAGTATACACACACACACATATACACTCACCTAAAGGATTATTAGGAACACCATACTAATACTGTGTTTGACCCCCTTTCACCTTCAGAACTGCCTTAATTCTACGTGGCATTGATTCAACAAGGTGCTGAAAGCATTCTTTAGAAATGTTGGCCCATATTGATAGGATAGCATCTTGCAGTTGATGGAGATTTGTGGGATGCACATCCAGGGCACGAAGCTCCCGTTCCACCACATCCCAAAGATGCTCTATTGGGTTGAGATCTGGTGACTGTGGGGGCCATTTTAGTACAGTGAACTCATTGTCATGTTCAAGAAACCAATTTGAAATGATTCGAGCTTTGTGACATGGTGCATTATCCTGCTGGAAGTAGCCATCAGAGGATGGGTACATGGTGGTCATAAAGGGATGGACATGGTCAGAAACAATGCTCATGTAGGCCGTGGCATTTAAACGATGCCCAATTGGCACTAAGGGGCCTAAAGTGTGCCAAGAAAACATCCCCCACACCATTACACCACCACCACCAGCCTGCACAGTGGTAACAAGGCATGATGGATCCATGTTCTCATTCTGTTTACGCCAAATTCTGACTCTACCATCTGAATGTCTCAACAGAAATCCAGACTCATCAGACCAGGCAACATTTTCCCAGTCTTCAACTGTCCAATTTTGGTGAGCTGGTGCAAATTGTAGCCTCTTTTTCCTATTTGTAGTGGAGATGAGTGGTACCCGGTGGGGTCTTCTGCTGTTGTAGCCCATCCGCCTCAAGGTTGTGTGTGTTGTGGCTTCACAAATGCTTTGCTGCATACCTCGGTTGTAACGAGTGGTTATTTCAGTCAAAGTTGCTCTTCTATCAGCTTGAATCAGTCGGCCCATTCTCCTCTGACCTCTAGCATCAACAAGGCATTTTCGCCCACAGGACTGCCGCATACTGGATGTTTTTCCCTTTTCACACCATTCTTTGTAAACTCTAGAAATGGTTGTGCGTGAAAATCCCAGTAACTGAGCAGATTGTGAAATACTCAGACCGGCCCGTCTGGCACCAACAACCATGCCACGCTCAAAATTGCTTAAATCACCTTTCTTTCCCATTCTGACATTCAGTTTGGAGTTCAGGAGATTGTCTTGACCAGGACCACACCCCTAAATGCATTGAAGCAACTGTCATGTGATTGGTTGATTAGATAATTGCATTAATGAGAAATTGAACAGGTGTTCCTAATAATCCTTTAGGTGAGTGTGTATATATATATATATATATATATATATATATATATATATATATATTTTTTTTTTAATAGCCTCATTATTAAATCAAATATCATACATTTTGAAAATAAAAAAAATATTTAAGCATGCGCGTTTATTTTAGTTCCGTCAGTGAAACAATACTACAGCCTGTAAAACATTTAAATAGATATCAGTAGATAATGGTAATATAAATAATATAAGTAAAAAAAAAATATTCGTTTTATATTTCCCCACAGAGGTGCGTCATATGCCGCTTTGCGCTGACAGGGATGTAGGACACGAGCAGGAAAGTTTGGTCCTTCATCCCGCCGGATAGCCTGAATCCATTTCCGTCAAACAACAGGGAAGGAATGAAACGACAGATATGGCTGCTTTTGGGAATAACAAGAACAGCCCGGTAAGCTACAATCACTCTTGCTCGTTGCTTGCGCCATTTGTTTACCTGTTGCCCTGACCGGTGGGGAAGATTACCACGATTGCATATTTCTGGTCACAAATACGGAAGTTGTGTGAAAGGTCTATTTTTACATCCGCCGGTCTGAGGCGTTGCTATGGGTTGCGCTGATTTTCCACAGTCTGCTCGGAAACGGCTCTCGAGCCATATATGGTTCTTTCAGAGAGTGTCTCGTGGCTTTACGGGGGAAAAAAATAATCAAAGCTAATGTGTCGATTTAATTAAAAATCTATGTGTGCGGTGGAAAATTACATGGACAGACGAACTAATGTTTGTGGAACGATTTGCTGCGGTTTGTCTCATTTTATAAATCAAATTGCATCGCTGACAAAATAGATGTTAACTCAATAACTGACAACAAACAAAGCACTGCACAAAACCATGCAGCGCCAACAGTCGCGTTCATGGCAAGTAGTGTTAAAGTCACTTCTATTGATGTATATTGATTACATAAGTTACCGAAGCCCAAGTGCCGCCGGCGCCACCGGTGACGTGAAAGGACTTATTACTATTACCATTTTTGATAATTATGCAGCATTATGAAAGAAGTCTCTTATGCTCATTAAGCCTGCATTTATTTGATCAAAAACAGCAATATTGTGAACTATTATTAAATAACGGTTTTCTATTTTAATATACTTTAAAGTGTAATGTATTCCTGTGATCAAAGCTGAGTTTATCATCATTACTCCAGTCTTCAGTGTCACATGACCCTTCAGAAATCATTCTCACATGAGGATTTGCTGCTAATGTTGGAAACAGTTGTGCTGCTTAATATTTTTTGTAGCCTGCTGTGATACTCTTTTCAAGATTCTTTGATTAATAAAAAGTTAAAAAGAACATCATGTAATAATATTTCACAATATTAGGCTACTGCTTTTTTCTGTATTTTTGATTAAATAAATGCAGGCTTGATGAGCATAGGAGACTTCTTGCAAAAACATAAAATAGTACTTTTCACACACACACACATATATATATATATATATATATATATATATTTTTTTTTTACATATTGCCCCTTTTTGACATTTGAGCCCCTGCCCCATAAAGAACTCTAGGCATGTCCCTGATTAAAAGCACCATTTTCTTCTTGAGCATCGTGTGTGTGTGTGTGTGAGAGAGAGAGAGAGAGAGAGAGTGTGTGTGTGTGTGTGTGTGAGAGTGAGAGAGAGAGAGAGAGTGTGTGTGTGTGTGTGTGTGTGTGTGAGAGAGAGAGAGGATCTGTGTGTGTCAATATTATCTGCCTGCAATACCGGAGGATGCACTTTTAGGGCCGCCGCAGTTTCAGGACTGCATTTCTAGGGCCCTAGTTTTTTTTGTGACAGCGCGATCTAGCCAACTGTACTCCAACAGAGGAGACCTGATTCAAACTTTTTACACCTTATTTTTAACAAAACAGCAGGCACGGCTTTTTAAAACTTAATTACTTAAATTAGTTTAAATATTTCAACAGGGTTACCAATGGGTAGGTTTAGGGCTAGGGGTTGCTTAGATATATATCACAATATATCAATTAAACAACTAAATCATTGCTAGGGTCCTACGCTACGCGCGCGCGTGTGTGTGTGTGTGAGAGAGTTTATTTCCACAAACACAAACTAGTAAATAATTCATATTCCTCATCAGATTCATGTGATGAAAGTCTGAGTGCCACTTGTCCAACTGAACACATTTACACCCCATGCGCCGTGTTTCCTTCTGGAGCATCGGCTGTGTTTGAGTCCCTCCGTCGTCCTCAGATCTCAAATCCATACAGTCACTGCTGGAAAACCAGTGATGTTCCTGAAGAACAGCGGGCGGTTAAACAACGGTCACTAAACATTAAAACAGATCACAGAGTTATAACAAGTGTGTGTAAACTTTTAAACCGGTTCATTTGTGTAAATTCAAAACAAATTGCATGAAATAGTTTATTCAGGACAGTACTTTTTTTATGATCCCTCTTATTTTGTTCAAATTATTGACATCTTCCAAAACTGTACACACACCTGATCTACAAGAAAACACGATTCATCAGGCCAAACCGTCTTCCATTGCTCCATGCAGCTCTTCTGTGGGATCGGAGCGGACGGAATAGCCTTCGTTCCCCATCACTGAGGCCTGGGCGTCACTGAGAATCACTGCACACTGGGAAAACTCAGATCTTTACACTTGCGCATTTTTCCTGAAACACGTTCCACTTTCCAATTGTATCATCTGTCATGGCGCAATGATACGGAATTGTTAGGACGTCATTTTTGGCCAAGTGGTCATACAAGATTGCACTCATCAATCATTGTGCTTTTGTTTTATCAGTTTTACTGGTAGTCACTGTGTGAAGAGTTTTTGGGTGTAATATGTCACAGTTTACTTTATTTTGCTCTCCTCACATACAGAAATGAACTGTAGTGTCCTGCACACACTAGTGAAACATTATATCTGTGTCTGGATCATTTTTGGTTTGACTGTACGCTGTTGAAATGTCTAACCCTGGTCAAGTGGTTTTGGATATTGCTCTTGTGCCGGTCACAATGTCCACAGAAGTGTTTCGAGCACTACCACACAGAATGAAAGTGCTGTGGCTGGGAACACTAGGAGGATGAACATCACCTGAATGTGGACCACCTCAAGACAGCTTCTAAAGACCTGGATGAGACTCCATCCTCCAGTTTCATCTCGAAACGGCTACAAGAGGCTGGATTAACCACTAAAGAAACCATTTATTCACTTTATCTACTGCAAAAAACACCTTGTATTTGCCAAAGAACATAAGGACTGGAGTGTGGAAGATAGCACTGGATTGGATGGTGTTGACTGGAGTGTTTAATACCAAGCACAATGGTGCTGGGACTGCTGAAAACAATGGAGGATGTTTGGAGAGCAAATGTGTATTTTCCAACATGATAACGATCCCAAACGCAGAGCTGCACTCAATGAAAGTGTTCACACTCAGCATTTTGAAGTCTTCAGGTGGCCTGACCTTAAAGCCATCGAGAACCTTTGGGAAACGATGAGTCTGAACTGTCATGCAGGTCTTCCATGAAATCCAGGAGGATTGGGAAGAGGTTCAACACGACTACACAACGTTAAGTGGGAGAGTGGCTGCTGTAAAAACCAACAACATATCAATAACTGATTACACTGTAGTCAGCATATGCTTTAAAGAGTTTTGCTTTTCTATGCCTTTTTTGCACAATACAACAAAACTCATATTTATATGCTGGAGTTTGTCTTTCTTGCCAAATTATCTTCCCAATATGAGTGTGTATTGTGTGTATTGTGTGTGAGTGTGTGTGTGTGTATGTGAGGGAGTGTGTGTGCGTGTTAGTATGTATGTTTGTTGTGAATGTATGTGTGAGAGAGTGAGTGTGTATGAGTCAGTGAGTGAGTGCATGCGCGTGTGTGTGTGTGTGAGTGAGAGTGCATGTGTGTGTGTGAGTGAGTGAGTGCATGCATGTGTGTGTGTGTGTGTGTGTGTGTTAGTATGTATGTTTGTTGTGAATGTATGTGTGAGAGAGTGAGTGTGTATGAGTGTGTGAATGAGTGAGTGCATGCATGTGTGTGTGTGTGAGTGTGTATGTGTGAGTGAGAGTGAGTGTGCGTGTATGTGTGAGTGAGTGTGAGAGTGCGTGTATGTGTGAGTGGGTAAGTGTGTATGTGAGAGTGAGAGTGCGTGTATGTGTGAGTGAGTGTGCGTAAGAGAGTGTAAGTGAGTGAGTATGTGTGAGTGAGTGTGTGTATGTGTGAGTGAGTGAGTGAGTGAGTGCATGCATGTGTGTGTGCGTGTTAGTATGTATGTTTGTTGTGAATGTATGTGTGAGAGAGTGAGTGTGTATGAGTGAGTGTATGTGTGAGTGAGTGCATGTGTGCGTGCGTATGTATGTTTGTTGTGAATGTATGTGTGAGTGAGTGCATGCATGTGTGTGTGTGTGTCAGAGTGAGTGTGTATGTGTGAGTGAGAGTGAGTGTATGTGTATGTGTATGTGTATGTGTGAGTGTGCGTAAGAGAGTGTAAGTGAGTGAGTATGTGTGAGTGAGTGCATGCATGTGTGTGTGTGAGTGCATGTGTGTGAGTGCATGTGTGTGTGTGAGTGAGAGTGAGTGAGAGTGAGAGTGAGTATGTGTGAGTGAGAGTGTGTGCGTGTATGTGTGAGTGAGTATGTGTGTATGTGAGTGAGTGAGTGTGTGAGTGAGTGCATGCGTGTGTGTGTGTGTGTGTGTGTTAGTATGTATGTTTGTTGTGAATGTATGTGTGAGAGAGTGAGTGTGTATGAGTGAGAGTGAGAGTGAGTGCATGTGTGTGTGTGTGAGTGAGTATGTGTGAATGTGCGTGTATGTGTGAGTGAGTGTGCGTAAGAGTGTAAGTGAGTGAGTATGTGTGAGTGAGAGTGAGTGTGCGTGTGTGAGTGAGAGTGAGTGTGCGTGTATGTGTGAGTGAGTGCGTAAGAGAGTGTAAGTGAGTGAGTGTGTGTGTGAGTGAGTGTGCGTGTATGTGTGAGTGAGTGAGTGCATGCATGTGTGTGTGCGTGCGTGTTAGTATGTGTGTGTGCGTGTTAGTATGTATGTTTGTTGTGAATGTATGTGTGAGTGAGTGCATGCATGTGTGTGTGTGTGTGAGTGTGTATGTGTGTGTGAGTGAGAGTGAGTGTGCGTGTATGTGTGAGTGAGTGTGCGTAAGAGTGTAAGTGAGTGAGTATGTGTGAGTGAGTGTGTGTATGTGTGAGTGAGTGAGTGCATGCATGTGTGTGTGTGTGCGTGTTAGTATGTATGTTTGTTGTGAATGTATGTGTGAGAGAGTATGTGTGAGTGAGTGAGTGCATGCATGTGTGTGTGTGTGTGTGTGTGAGTGAGTGTGTATGTGTGAGTGAGAGTGAGTGTGCATGCATGTGTGTGTGCGCGTGTTAGTATGTATGTTTGTTGTGAATGTATGTGTGAGAGAGTGAGTGTATGTGTGAGTGAGTGAGTGCGTGCGTGCGTTAGTTAGTATGTATGTTTGTTTGTTGTGAATGTATGTGTGAGAGAGTGAGTGTGAGTGAGTGAGTGAGTGCATGCATGCATGTGTGTGTGTGTGTGTGTGTGTGTGTGTGAGAGTGAGTGTGTATGTGTGAGTGAGAGTGAGTGTGCGTGTATGTGTATGTGTATGTGTGAGTGTGCGTAAGAGAGTGTAAGTGAGTGAGTATGTGTGAGTGAGTGCATGCATGTGTGTGTGTGTGTGTGTGAGTGCGTGTGTGTGTGAGTATGTGTGAGTGAGTGCTTGTGTGTGTGTGAGTGAGAGTGAGTGTAAGTGAGTGAGTATGTGTGAGTGAGTGTGTGTATGTGTGAGTGAGTGAGTGCATGCATGTGTGTGTGTGCGCGCGTGTTAGTATGTATGTTTGTTGTGAATGTATGTGTGAGAGAGTGAGTGTGTATGAGTGAGTGAGTGAGTGCATGCATGTGTGTGTGAGTGCATGTGTGAGTGAGAGTGAGTGCATGTGTGTGTGTGTGAGTGAGTATGTGTGAATGTGCGTGTATGTGTGAGTGAGTGTGCGTAAGAGAGTGTAAGTGAGTGAGTATGTGTGAGTGAGAGTGAGTGTGCGTGTATGTGTGAGTGAGTGCGTAAGAGAGTGTGAGTGAGTGTGTGTGTGTGAGTGAGTGTGCGTGTATGTGTGAGTGAGTGAGTGCATGCATGTGTGTGTGTGTGCGCGCGTGTTAGTATGTATGTTTGTTGTGAATGTATGTGAGAGAGTGAGTGTGTATGAGTGAGTGAGTGAGTGAGTGAGTGCATGCATGTGTGTGAGTGCATGTGTGTGAGTGCGTGTGTGTGTGTGTGAGTGAGAGTGAGTGAGAGTGAGTGAGTGAGAGTATGTGTGAGTGAGAGTGTGTGCGTGTATGTGTGAGTGAGTATGTGTGTATGTGAGTGAGTGAGTGAGTGAGTGAGTGAGTGAGTGCGTGCGTTAGTATGTATGTTTGTTGTGAATGTATGTGTGAGAGAGTGAGTGTGTATGAGTGAGTGAGTGAGTGCATGCATGTGTGTGTGAGTGCATGTGTGAGTGAGAGTGAGTGCATGTGTGTGTGTGTGAGTGAGTATGTGTGAATGTGCGTGTATGTGTGAGTGAGTGTGCGTAAGAGAGTGTAAGTGAGTGAGTATGTGTGAGTGAGAGTGAGTGTGCGTGTATGTGTGAGTGAGTGCGTAAGAGAGTGTGAGTGAGTGTGTGTGTGTGAGTGAGTGTGCGTGTATGTGTGAGTGAGTGAGTGCATGCATGTGTGTGTGTGCGCGCGTGTTAGTATGTATGTTTGTTGTGAATGTATGTGAGAGAGTGAGTGTGTATGAGTGAGTGAGTGAGTGAGTGCATGCATGTGTGTGAGTGCATGTGTGTGAGTGCGTGTGTGTGTGTGTGAGTGAGAGTGAGTGAGAGTGAGTGAGTGAGAGTATGTGTGAGTGAGAGTGTGTGCGTGTATGTGTGAGTGAGTATGTGTGTATGTGAGTGAGTGAGTGAGTGAGTGAGTGAGTGAGTGCGTGCGTTAGTATGTATGTTTGTTGTGAATGTATGTGTGAGTGCATGCATGTGTGTGTGTGTGAGAGTGTGTATGTGTGAGTGAGAGTGAGTGTGCGTGTATGTGTATGTGTATGTGTATGTGTATGTGTGAGTGTGCGTAAGAGAGTGTAAGTGAGTATGTGTGAGTGAGTGCATGCATGTGTGTGTGTGTGTGAGTGCGTGTGTGTGTGTGTGTGAGTGCGTGTGTGTGTGTGTGTGTGAGTGCGTGTGTGTGTGTGTGTGTGAGTGCGTGTGTGTGTGAGTATGTGTGAGAGTGAGTGAGTGTAAGTGAGTGAGTATGTGTGAGTGAGTGTGTGTATGTGTGAGTGAGTGAGTGAGTGCATGCATGTGTGTGTGTGCGCGTGTTAGTATGTATGTTTGTTGTGAATGTATGTGTGAGAGAGTGAGTGTGTATGAGTGAGTGAGTGAGTGAGTGCATGCATGTGTGTGTGTGTGAGTGCATGTGTGTGTGAGTGAGAGTGAGTGAGAGTATGTGTGAGTGAGAGTGTGTGCGTATATGTGAGTGAGTGAGTGAGTGAGTGAGTGCGTGCGTTAGTTAGTATGTATGTTTGTTGTGAATGTATGTGTGAGTGTGCGTGTGCGTGTATGTGTGCGTGTGCGTGTATGTGTATGTGTGAGTGTGCGTGTATGTGTGAGTGTGCGTGTATGTGAGTGAGTGAGTGAGAGTGAGTGAGAGTATGTGTGAGTGAGAGTGTGTGCGTGTATGTGTGAGTATGTGTGTATGTGAGTGAGTGAGTGAGTGAGTGCGTTAGTTAGTATGTATGTTTGTTGTGAATGTATGTGTGAGAGAGTGAGTGTGTATGAGTGAGTGTGAGTGAGTGAGTGAGTGCATGCATGTGTGTGTGAGTGCATGTGTGAGTGAGAGTGAGTGCATGTGTGTGTGTGAGTGAGTATGTGTGAATGTGCGTGTATGTGTGAGTATGTGTGAATGTGCGTGTATGTGTGAGTGAGTGTGCGTAAGAGAGTGTAAGTGAGTGAGTATGTGTGAGTGAGTGTGAGTGTGCGTGCGTGTATGTGTGAGTGAGTGTGCGTAAGAGAGTGTGAGTGAGTGTGTGTATGTGTGAGTGAGTGAGTGAGTGCATGCATGTGTGTGTGTGTGTGCGTGTTAGTATGTATGTTTGTTGTGAATGTATGTGTGAGAGAGTGAGTGTGTGTGTGTGTGAGTGAGTGTGTATGTGTATGTGTGAGTGAGAGTGAGTGTGCGTGTATGTGTTAGTGAGTGCGTAAGAGAGTGTGAGTGAGTGTGTGTATGTGTGTGTGTGTGTGTGTGTGAGTGTGAGTGAGTGAGTGAGTGAGTGAGCGTGCGTGCGTGCTAGTATGTATGTTTGTTGTGAATGTATGTGTGAGAGAGAGTGTGAGTGAGTGAGTGAGTGCATGCATGTGTGTGTGTGTGTGTGTGTGAGTGAGTGTGTATGTGTGAGTGAGAGTGAGAGTGAGTGTATGTGTGAGTGGGTAAGTGTGTATGTGAGAGTGAGTGTGCGTAAGAGAGTGTAAGTGAGTAAGTATGTGTGAGTGAGTGAGTGTGTGTATGTGTGAGTGAGTGAGTGAGTGAGTGCGTGCATGCGTGCGTGTTAGTATGTATGTTTGTTGTGAATGTATGTGTGAGAGAGTGAGTGTGTGTGTATGTGTGAGTGAGTGCATGTGTGCGTGTGTGTGAGAGTGAGTGTGTATGTGTGTGAGTGTGTGTGTGTGTGTGTGAGTGAGTGTGTGTGTGTGAGTGTGTGTGAGAGTGAGTGAGTATGTGTGAGTATGTGTGTGTGATTGTGAGTCAGTGAGTATGTGTGAGTGAGTGTGTATGTGTGTGAGTGTGTGCATGTGTATGCGTGTTAGTATGTATGTTTGTTGTGAATGTATGTGTGTGTGAGAGTGAGTGAGAGTATGTGTGAGTGTGAGTGCGTGCATGTATGTTTGTTATGAATGTATGTGTGAGAGAGTGAGTGAGTGCATGTGTGTGTGTGTGTGAGAGTGAGTGTGTATGTGTGTGTGTGTGTGTGAGAGTGAGTGTGTATGTGTGAGTGAGTGTGTGTGAGTGCGTGCATGTATGTTTGTTGTGAATGTATGTGTGTGAGAGTGAGTGTGTATGTGTATGTGTATGTGTGAGTGAGTGTGTATGTGCGTGTATGTGTGAGTGAGTGTGTATGTGTGAGTGAGTGTGTGTGAGTGCGTGCGAGTGCGTGCATGTATGTTTGTTGTGAATGTACGTGTGAGAGAGTGAGTGAGTGCATGTGTGTGTGAGTGAGTGTGTATGTGTGTGTGTGTGTGTGTGAGAGTGAGTGTGTATGTGTGCGTGTGTGTGTGAGAGTGAGTGTGTATGTGCGTGTATGTGTGAGTGAGTGTGTATGTGTGAGGGAGTGTGTATGTGTGAGTGAGTTTGTGTGAGTGTGTGCATGTATGTTTGTTGTGAATGTATGTGAGAGTGAGTGAGTGCATGTGTGTGTGTGTGTGTGAGAGTGAGTGTGTATGTGTATGTGTGTGTGTGAGTGAGTGTGTATGTGTGAGTGAGTGTGTATGTGCGTGTATGTGTGAGTGAGTGTGTATGTGTGAGTGAGTGTGTGTGAGTGCGTGCATGTATGTTTGTTGTGAATGTATGTGTGAGAGTGAGTGAGTGCATGTGTGTGTGTGTGTGTGAGAGTGAGTGTGTATGTGTATGTGTGTGTGTGAGTGAGTGTGTATGTGTGAGTGAGTGTGTATGTGCGTGTATGTGTGAGTGAGTGTGTATGTGTGAGTGAGTGTGTATGTGCGTGTATGTGTGAGTGAGTGTGTATGTGTGTGTGTGTGTGAGTGAGTGTGTGTGTGTGAGAGTGAGTGAGTGCATGTGTGTGTGTGTGTGAGTGAGTGTGTGTGTGTGAGAGTGAGTGAGTGTGTAAGAGTGTGAGTGAGTAAGTATGTGTGAGTGTGTATGAGTGAGTGTGTGTGAGTGAGTATGTGTGAGTATGTGTGTGTGATTGTGATTGTGAGTCAGTGAGTATGTGTGAGTGAGTGTGTGAGTGTGTATGTGTGAGTGTGTGTATGTGTGAGTGAGTATGTGTGAGTGAGTGTGCGTAAGAGTGTGAGAGAGTGTGTATGTGTGAGTGAGTATGTGTGAGTGAGTGTGAGAGTGAGTATGTGTGAGTGAGTGTGTATGTGTGAGTGTGTATGTGTGAGTGAGTATGTGTGAGTGAGTGTGTGTATGTGTGAGTGAGTGTGCGTAAGAGAGTGCGAGTGAGTGTGTATGTGAGTGAGTGAGTGAGTGTGTATGTGTGAGTGAGTGAGAGTATGTGTGAGAGTGTGTATGTGCGTGTATGTGTGAGTGTGCGTAAGAGTGTGAGTGTGTATGTGTGAGTGTGTATGTGCGTGTATGTGTGAGTGAGTGTGTATGTGTGAGGGAGTGTGCGTAAGAGAGTGTGAGTGTGTGTATTTGTGAGTGAGTGTGAGAGTGAGTGTGTATGTGTGAGTGAGTGTGCGTAAGAGTGTGAGTGAGTGTGCGTAAGAGTGTGAGTGAGTGTGTGAGTGAGTGTATATGTGTGAGGGAGTGTGTATGTGTGAGGGAGTGTGTATGTGTGAGGGAGTGTGTATGTGTGAGGGAGTGTACGTAAGAGAGTTTGAGAGTGAGTGTGTATGTGTGAGTGAGTGTGCGTAAGAGTGTGAGTGAGTGTGAGTGAGTGTATATGTGTGAGGGAGTGTGTATGTGTGAGGGAGTGTGCGTAAGAGTGTGAGTGTGTGTATGTGTGAGTGTGTGTATATGTGAGTGAGTGAGTATGTGTGAGTGTGTGTATGTGTGAGTGAGTGTGAGTGAGTGTGCGTAAGAGTGTGAGTGAGTGTGTATGTGTGAGTGTGTGTATATGTGAGTGAGTATGTGTGCGCGTGTATGTGTGAGTGAGTGTGCGTAAGAGTGTGAGTGAGTGTGTATGTGTGAGTGAGTGAGTGAGTGTATGTGTGAGTGAGTGTGAGTGTGTATGTGTGAGTGAGAGTGAGAGTGCGTATATGTGTGAGTGGGTAAGTGTGTATGTGAGAGTGAGTGTGCGTAAGAGAGTGTAAGTGAGTAAGTATGTGTGAGTGAGTGAGTGTGTGTATGTGTGAGTGAGTGAGTGAGTGAGTGAGTGCGTGCATGCGTGCGTGTTAGTATGTATGTTTGTTGTGAATGTATGTGTGAGAGAGTGAGTGTGTGTGTATGTGTGAGTGAGTGCATGTGTGCGTGTGTGTGAGAGTGAGTGTGTATGTGTGTGAGTGTGTGTGTGTGTGTGTGTGAGTGAGTGAGTGAGTGAGTGAGTGAGTGAGTGAGTGAGTGAGTGTGTATGAGTGAGTGTGTGTGAGAGTGTGTGAGTATGTGTGTGTGATTGTGATTGTGAGTCAGTGAGTATGTGTGAGTGAGTGTGTATGTGTGTGAGTGTGTGCATGTGTATGCGTGTTAGTATGTATGTTTGTTGTGAATGTATGTGTGTGTGAGAGTGAGTGCATGTGTGTGTGAGTGTGTATATGTGTGAGTGTGAGTGTAAGTCAGTGAGTATGTGTAAGTGAGTGAATGTGTATGTGCGTGTATGTGTGAGTGAGTGTGTATGTGTGAGTGAGTGTGTGTGAGTGCGTGCATGTATGTTTGTTATGAATGTATGTGTGAGAGAGTGAGTGAGTGCATGTGTGTGTGTGTGTGAGAGTGAGTGTGTATGTGTGTGTGTGTGTGTGTGAGAGTGAGTGTGTATGTGTGAGTGAGTGTGTGTGAGTGCGTGCATGTATGTTTGTTGTGAATGTATGTGTGTGAGAGTGAGTGTGTATGTGTATGTGTGTGTGTGTGAGTGAGTGTGTATGTGTGAATGTGTATGTGCGTGTATGTGTGAGTGAGTGTGTATGTGTGAGTGAGTGTGTGTGAGTGCGTGCATGTATGTTTGTTATGAATGTATGTGTGAGAGAGTGAGTGAGTGCATGTGTGTGTGTGTGTGAGAGTGAGTGTGTATGTGTGTGTGTGTGTGTGAGAGTGAGTGTGTATGTGTGAGTGAGTGTGTGTGAGTGCGTGCATGTATGTTTGTTGTGAATGTATGTGTGTGAGAGTGAGTGTGTATGTGTATGTGTGTGTGTGTGAGTGAGTGTGTATGTGTGAGTGAGTGTGTATGTGCGTGTATGTGTGAGTGAGTGTGTGTGAGTGCGTGCATGTATGTTTGTTGTGAATGTACGTGTGAGAGAGTGAGTGAGTGCATGTGTGTGAGAGTGAGTGTGTATGTGTGTGTGTGTGTGAGAGTGAGTGTGTATGTGTGCGTGTGTGAGAGTGAGTGTGTATGTGTGCGTGTGTGTGTGAGAGTGAGTGTGTATGTGTGAGTGAGTGTGTATGTGCGTGTATGTGTGAGTGAGTGTGTATGTGTGAGTGAGTGTGTGTGAGTGCGTGCATGTATGTTTGTTGTGAATGTACGTGTGAGAGAGTGAGTGAGTGCATGTGTGTGAGAGTGAGTGTGTATGTGTGTGTGTGTGAGAGTGAGTGTGTATGTGTGCGTGTGTGAGAGTGAGTGTGTATGTGTGCGTGTGTGTGTGAGAGTGAGTGTGTATGTGCGTGTATGTGTGAGTGAGTGTGTATGTGTGAGTGAGTGTGTGTGAGTGCGTGCATGTATGTTTGTTGTGAATGTATGTGTGAGAGAGTGAGTGCATGTGTGTGTGTGTGAGAGTGAGTGTGTGTGTGTGTGTGAGTGTGTGTGAGAGTGAGTGAGTATGTGTGAGTATGTTTGTGTGACTGTGATTGTGAGTCAGTGAGTATGTGTGAGTGAGTGTGTATGTGTGTGAGTGTGTGCATGTGTGTGTATGCGTGTTAGTATGTATGTTTGTTGTGAATGTATGTGTGTGTGAGAGAGTGAGTGCATGTGTGTGTGAGAGTATATGTGTGTGTATGTGTGAGGGAGTGTGTATGTGTGAGTGAGTTTGTGTGAGTGTGTGCATGTATGTTTGTTGTGAATGTATGTGTGAGAGTGAGTGAGTGCATGTGTGTGTGTGTGTGTGAGAGTGAGTGTGTATGTGTATGTGTGTGTGTGAGTGAGTGTGTATGTGTGAGTGAGTGTGTATGTGCGTGTATGTGTGAGTGAGTGTGTATGTGTGAGTGAGTGTGTATGTGCGTGTATGTGTGAGTGAGTGTGTATGTGTGTGTGTGTGTGAGTGAGTGTGTGTGTGTGAGAGTGAGTGAGTGCATGTGTGTGTGTGTGTGAGTGAGTGTGTGTGTGTGAGAGTGAGTGAGTGTGTAAGAGTGTGAGTGAGTAAGTATGTGTGAGTGTGTATGAGTGAGTGTGTGTGAGAGTGAGTATGTGTGAGTATGTGTGTGTGACTGATTGTGAGTCAGTGAGTATGTGTGAGTGAGTGTGCGTAAGAGTGTGTGAGTGTGTATGTGTGAGTGTGTGTATGTGTGAGTGAGTATGTGTGAGTGAGTGTGCGTAAGAGTGTGAGAGTGTGTATGTGTGAGTGAGTATGTGTGAGTGAGTGTGAGAGTGAGTATGTGTGAGTGAGTGTGTATGTGTGAGTGTGTATGTGTGAGTGAGTGTGAGTGTGAGTGTATGTGTGAGTGTGTATGTGTGAGTGTGTATGTGTGAGTGAGTGTGTATGTGTGAGTGTGTATGTGTGAGTGAGTGTGCGTAAGAGAGTGCGAGTGAGTGTGTATGTGAGTGAGTGAGTGAGTGTGTATGTGTGAGTGAGTGAGAGTATGTGTGAGAGTGTGTATGTGCGTGTATGTGTGAGTGTGCGTAAGAGTGTGAGTGTGTATGTGTGAGTGTGTATGTGCGTGTATGTGTGAGTGAGTGTGTATGTGTGAGGGAGTGTGCGTAAGAGAGTGTGAGTGTGTGTATTTGTGAGTGAGTGTGAGAGTGAGTGTGTATGTGTGAGTGAGTGTGCGTAAGAGTGTGAATGAGTGTGCGTAAGAGTGTGAGTGAGTGTGTGAGTGAGTGTATATGTGTGAGGGAGTGTGTATGTGTGAGGGAGTGTGTATGTGTGAGGGAGTGTGTATGTGTGAGGGAGTGTACGTAAGAGAGTTTGAGAGTGAGTGTGTATGTGTGAGTGAGTGTGCGTAAGAGTGTGAGTGAGTGTATATGTGTGAGGGAGTGTGTATGTGTGAGGGAGTGTGCGTAAGAGTGTGAGTGTGTGTATGTGTGAGTGTGTGTATATGTGAGTGAGTGAGTATGTGTGAGTGTGTGTATGTGTGTGAGTGTGAGTGAGTGTGTATGTGTGAGTGTGTGTATATGTGAGTGAGATTGTGTGCGCGTGTATGTGTGAGTGAGTGTGCGTAAGAGTGTGAGTGAGTGTGTATGTGTGCGCGTGTATGTGTGAGTGAGTGTGCGTAAGAGTGTGAGTGAGTGTGTATGTGTGCGCGTGTATGTGTGAGTGAGTGTGCGTAAGAGTGTGAGTGAGTGTGAGTGAGTGTGTATGTGTGCGCGTGTATGTGTGAGTGAGTGTGCGTAAGAGTGTGAGTGAGTGTGTATGTGTGCGCGTGTATGTGTGAGTGAGTGTGCGAGTGAGTGTGTATGTATGTGTGAGTGAGCGAAAGAGCGTGAGTGAGTATGTGTGAGTGAGTGTGAGTATGTGTGAGAGTGTGTATGTGCGTGTATGTGTGAGTGTGCGTAAGAGTGTGAGTGTGTATGTGTGAGTGAGTGTGTATGTGTGAGTGTGTATGTGCGAGTGAGTGTGTATGTGCGTGTATGTGTGAGTGAGTGTGTATGTGTGAGTAAGTGTGTATGTGTGAGTGAGTGTGCGTAAGAGTGTGAGTGAGTGTGTATGTGTGCGCGTGTATGTGTGAGTGAGTGTGCGAGTGAGTGTGTATGTGTGAGTGAGCGAAAGAGCGTGAGTGAGTATGTGTGAGTGAGTGTGAGTATGTGTGAGAGTGTGTATGTGCGTGTATGTGTGAGTGTGCGTAAGAGTGTGAGTGTGTATGTGTGAGTGAGTGTGTATGTGTGAGTGTGTATGTGCGAGTGAGTGTGTATGTGCGTGTATGTGTGAGTGAGTGTGTATGTGTGAGTAAGTGTGTATGTGTGAGTGAGTGTGCGTAAGAGTGTGTGAGTGTGTGTATGTGAGAGTGAGTGTGTATGTGTGAGTGAGTGTGCGTAAGAGTGTGAGTGAGTGTGTGTGTGTGAGTGAGTGTGCGTAAGAGTGTGAGTGAGTGTGTGTGTGTGAGTGTGTGTGAGAGTGAGTGAGTATGTGTGTGTGACTGTGATTGTGAGTCAGTGAGTATGTGTGAGTGAGTGTGTATGTGTGTGAGTGTGTGCATGTGTGTGTATGCGTGTTAGTATGTATGTTTGTTGTGAATGTATGTGTGTGTGAGAGAGTGAGTGCATGTGTGTGTGAGAGTATATGTGCGTGTATGTGTGAGGGAGTGTGTATGTGTGAGTGAGTTTGTGTGAGTGCGTGCATGTATGTTTGTTGTGAATGTATGTGTGAGAGAGTGAGTGAGTGCATGTGTGTGTGTGTGTGTGAGAGTGAGTGTGTATGTGTATGTGTGTGTGTGTGTGTGAGTGAGTGTGTATGTGTGAGTGAGTGTGTATGTGCGTGTATGTGTGAGTAAGGGTGTATGTGTGAGTGAGTGTGTGTGAGTGCGTGCATGTATGTTTGTTGTGAATGTACGTGTGAGAGAGTGAGTGAGTGCATGTGTGTGTGTGTGTGTGAGAGTGAGTGTGTGTGTGTGAGAGTGAGTGAGTGTGTAAGAGTGTGAGTGAGTAAGTATGTGTGAGTGTGTATGAGTGAGTGTGTGTGAGAGTGAGTGAGTATGTGTGAGTATGTGTGTGTGACTGATTGTGAGTCAGTGAGTATGTGTGAGTGAGTGTGCGTAAGAGAGTGTGTGAGTGTGTATGTGTGAGTGTGTGTATGTGTGAGTGAGTATGTGTGAGTGAGTGTGCGTAAGAGTGTGAGAGAGTGTGTATGTGTGAGTGAGTATGTGTGAGAGTGTGAGAGTGAGTATGTGTGAGTGAGTGTGTGTGAGTGAGTGTGTATGTGTGAGTGTGTATGTGTGAGTGTGTATGTGTGAGTGTATGTGTGAGTGTGTATGTGTGAGTGTGTATGTGTGAGTGTGTATGTGTGAGTGAGTGTGTATGTGTGAGTGAGTGTGTATGTGTGAGTGTGTATGTGTGAGTGAGTGTGCGTAAGAGTGCGAGTGAGTGTGTATGTGTGAGTGAGTGAGTGTGTATGTGTGAGTGAGTGAGAGTATGTGTGAGAGTGTGTTTGTGCGTGTATGTGTGTGTGCGTAAGAGTGTGAGTGTGTATGTGTGAGTGTGTATGTGCGTGTATGTGTGAGTGAGTGTGTATGTGTGAGGGAGTGTGCGTAAGAGAGTGTGAGTGTGTGTATTTGTGAGTGAGTGTGAGAGTGAGTGTGTATGTGTGAGTGAGTGTGCGTAAGAGTGTGAGTGAGTGTGCGTAAGAGTGTGAGTGAGTGTGTGAGTGAGTGTATATGTGTGAGGGAGTGTGTATGTGTGAGGGAGTGTGTATGTGTGAGGGAGTGTACGTAAGAGAGTTTGAGAGTGAGTGTGTATGTGTGAGTGAGTGTGCGTAAGAGTGTGAGTGAGTGTGAGTGAGTGTATATGTGTGAGGGAGTGTGTATGTGTGAGGGAGTGTGCGTAAGAGAGTGTGAGTGTGTGTATGTGTGAGTGTGTGTATATGTGAGTGAGTGAGTATGTGTGAGTGTGTGTATGTGTGAGTGAGTGTGAGTGAGTGTGCGTAAGAGTGTGAGTGAGTGTGTATGTGTGAGTGTGTGTATATGTGAGTGAGTATGTGTGCGCGTGTATGTGTGAGTGTGCGTAAGAGTGTGAGTGAGTGTGTATGTGTGCGCGTGTATGTGTGAGTGAGTGTGCGTAAGAGTGTGAGTGAGTGTGTATGTGTGCGCGTGTATGTGTGAGTGAGTGTGCGTAAGAGTGTGAGTGTGTATGTGTGCGCGTTTATGTGTGAGTGAGTGTGTATGTGTGCGTGTGTATGTGTGAGTGAGTGTGCGAGTGAGTGTGTATGTGTGAGTGAGTGTGCGAAAGAGCGTGAGTGAGTATGTGTGAGTGAGTGTGAGTATGTGTGAGAGTGTGTATGTGCGTGTATGTGTGAGTGTACGTAAGAGTGTGAGTGTGTATGTGTGAGTGAGTGTGTATGTGTGAGTGTGTATGTGCGAGTGAGTGTGTATGTGCGTGTATGTGTGAGTGAGTGTGTATGTGTGAGTAAGTGTGTATGTGTGAGTGAGTGTGCGTAAGAGTGTGTATGTGTGAGTGTATGTGTGAGTGTGTATGTGTGAGTGTGTATGTGTGAGTGTGTATGTGTGAGTGAGTGTGTATGTGTGAGTGAGTGTGTATGTGTGAGTGTGTATGTGTGAGTGAGTGTGCGTAAGAGTGCGAGTGAGTGTGTATGTGTGAGTGAGTGAGTGTGTATGTGTGAGTGAGTGAGAGTATGTGTGAGAGTGTGTTTGTGCGTGTATGTGTGAGTGTGCGTAAGAGTGTGAGTGTGTATGTGTGAGTGTGTATGTGCGTGTATGTGTGAGTGAGTGTGTATGTGTGAGGGAGTGTGCGTAAGAGAGTGTGAGTGTGTGTATTTGTGAGTGAGTGTGAGAGTGAGTGTGTATGTGTGAGTGAGTGTGCGTAAGAGTGTGAGTGAGTGTGCGTAAGAGTGTGAGTGAGTGTGTGAGTGAGTGTATATGTGTGAGGGAGTGTGTATGTGTGAGGGAGTGTGTATGTGTGAGGGAGTGTACGTAAGAGAGTTTGAGAGTGAGTGTGTATGTGTGAGTGAGTGTGCGTAAGAGTGTGAGTGAGTGTGAGTGAGTGTATATGTGTGAGGGAGTGTGTATGTGTGAGGGAGTGTGCGTAAGAGAGTGTGAGTGTGTGTATGTGTGAGTGTGTGTATATGTGAGTGAGTGAGTATGTGTGAGTGTGTGTATGTGTGAGTGAGTGTGAGTGAGTGTGCGTAAGAGTGTGAGTGAGTGTGTATGTGTGAGTGTGTGTATATGTGAGTGAGTATGTGTGCGCGTGTATGTGTGAGTGTGCGTAAGAGTGTGAGTGAGTGTGTATGTGTGCGCGTGTATGTGTGAGTGAGTGTGCGTAAGAGTGTGAGTGAGTGTGTATGTGTGCGCGTGTATGTGTGAGTGAGTGTGCGTAAGAGTGTGAGTGTGTATGTGTGCGCGTTTATGTGTGAGTGAGTGTGTATGTGTGCGTGTGTATGTGTGAGTGAGTGTGCGAGTGAGTGTGTATGTGTGAGTGAGTGTGCGAAAGAGCGTGAGTGAGTATGTGTGAGTGAGTGTGAGTATGTGTGAGAGTGTGTATGTGCGTGTATGTGTGAGTGTACGTAAGAGTGTGAGTGTGTATGTGTGAGTGAGTGTGTATGTGTGAGTGTGTATGTGCGAGTGAGTGTGTATGTGCGTGTATGTGTGAGTGAGTGTGTATGTGTGAGTAAGTGTGTATGTGTGAGTGAGTGTGCGTAAGAGTGTGTGAGTGTGTGTATGTGTGAGTGAGTGTGAGAGTGTATGTGTGAGTGAGTGTGCGTAAGAGTGTGAGTGAGTGTGTATGTGTGCGCGTGTATGTGTGAGTGAGTGTGCGAGTGAGTGTGTATGTGTGAGTGTGCGAAAGAGCGTGAGTATGTGTGAGTGAGTGTGAGTATGTGTGAGAGTGTGTATGTGCGTGTATGTGTGAGTGTGCGTAAGAGTGTGAGTGTGTATGTGTGAGTGAGTGTGTATGTGTGAGTGTGTATGTGCGAGTGAGTGTGTATGTGCGTGTATGTGTGAGTGAGTGTGTATGTGTGAGGGAGTGTGTATGTGTGAGTGAGTGTGCGTAAGAGAGTGTGAGTGAGTGTGTATGTGTGAGTGAGTGTGAGTGTGTGTGTGTATGTGTGTGTGAGTGTGTATGTGTGAGTGTGTGTGTGTATGTGTGAGTGAGTGTGTATGTGTGAGTGTGTGTGTGTATGTGTGAGTGAGTGTGCGTAAGAGAGTGTGAGTGAGTGTGTATGTGTGAGTGAGTGTGTGTATGTGTGAGTGAGTGTGCGTAAGAGAGTGTGAGTGAGTGTGTATGTGTGAGTGTGTATGTGTGAGTGAGTGTGAGTGTGAGTGTGAGTGTGTATGTGTGAGTGTGTATGTGTGAGTGTGTATGTGTGAGTGAGTGTGTATGTGTGAGTGTGTATGTGTGAGTGAGTGTGCGTAAGAGAGTGTGAGTGAGTGTGTATGTGAGTGAGTGAGTGTGTATGTGTGAGTGAGTGAGAGTATGTGTGAGAGTGTGTATGTGCGTGTATGTGTGAGTGTGCGTAAGAGTGTGAGTGTGTATGTGTGAGTGTGTATGTGCGTGTATGTGTGAGTGAGTGTGTATGTGTGAGGGAGTGTGCGTAAGAGAGTGTGAGTGTGTGTATTTGTGAGTGAGTGTGAGAGTGAGTGTGTATGTGTGAGTGAGTGTGCGTAAGAGTGTGAGTGAGTGTGTGAGTGAGTGTATATGTGTGAGGGAGTGTGTATGTGTGAGGGAGTGTGTATGTGTGAGGGAGTGTGTATGTGTGAGGGAGTGTACGTAAGAGAGTGTGAGAGTGAGTGTGTATGTGTGAGTGAGTGTGCGTAAGAGTGTGAGTGAGTGTGAGTGAGTGTATATGTGAGTGAGTGTGAGAGTGAGTGTGAGAGTGAGTGTGTATGTGTGCGCGTGTATGTGTGAGTGAGTGTGCGAGTGTGTATGTGTGAGTGAGTGTGCGAAAGAGCGTGAGTATGTGTGAGTGAGTGTGAGTATGTGTGAGTGTGTATGTGCGTGTATGTGTGAGTGTGCGTAAGAGAGTGTGAGTGTGTGTATGTGTGAGTGAGTGTGAGAGTGAGTGTGAGAGTGAGTGTGAGAGTGAGTGTGAGAGTGAGTGTGTATGTGTGCGCGTGTATGTGTGAGTGAGTGTGCGAGTGTGTATGTGTGAGTGAGTGTGCGAAAGAGCGTGAGTATGTGTGAGTGAGTGTGAGTATGTGTGAGAGTGTGTATGTGCGTGTATGTGTGAGTGTGCGTAAGAGTGTGTGTATGTGTGCGCGAGTGTGCGTAAGAGTGTGAGTGAGTGTGTATGTGTGAGTGTGTGTATATGTGAGTGAGTGAGTATGTGTGAGTGTGTGTATGTGTGAGTGTGCGTAAGAGTGTGAGTGAGTGTGTATGTGTGAGTGTGTGTATATGTGAGTGAGTGAGTATGTGTGCGCGTGTATGTGTGAGTGAGTGTGCGTAAGAGTGTGAGTGAGTGTGTATGTGTGCGCGTGTATGTGTGAGTGAGTGTGCGTAAGAGTGTGAGTGAGTGTGTATGTGTGCGCGTGTATGTGTGAGTGAGTGTGCGAGTGAGTGTGTATGTGTGAGTGAGTGTGCGAAAGAGCGTGAGTGAGTATGTGTGAGTGAGTGTGAGTATGTGTGAGAGTGTGTATGTGCGTGTATGTGTGAGTGTGCGTAAGAGTGTGAGTGTGTATGTGTGAGTGAGTGTGTATGTGTGAGTGTGTATGTGCGAGTAAGTGTGTATGTGCGTGTATGTGTGAGTGAGTGTGTATGTGTGAGTAAGTGTGTATGTGTGAGTGAGTGTGCGTAAGAGTGTGTGAGTGTGTGTATGTGTGAGTGAGTGTGAGAGTGAGTGTGTATGTGTGAGTGAGTGTGCGTAAGTGTGAGTGAGTGTGTATGTGTGCGCGTGTATGTGTGAGTGAGTGTGCGAGTGAGTGTGTATGTGTGAGTGAGTGTGCGAAAGAGCGTGAGTGAGTATGTGTGAGTATGTGTGAGAGTGTGTATGTGCGTGTATGTGTGAGTGTGCGTAAGAGTGTGTATGTGTGAGTGAGTGTGTATGTGTGAGTGTGTATGTGCGAGTGAGTGTGTATGTGCGTGTATGTGTGAGTGTGCGTAAGAGTGTGTGTATGTGTGCGCGTGTATGTGTGAGTGAGTGTGCGTAAGAGTGTGAGTGAGTGTGTATGTGTGAGTGTGTGTATATGTGAGTGAGTGAGTATGTGTGAGTGTGTGTATGTGTGAGTGAGTGTGAGTGAGTGTGCGTAAGAGTGTGAGTGAGTGTGTATGTGTGAGTGTGTGTATATGTGAGTGAGTGAGTATGTGTGCGCGTGTATGTGTGAGTGAGTGTGCGTAAGTGTGAGTGAGTGTGTATGTGTGCGCGTGTATGTGTGAGTGTGCGTAAGAGTGTGAGTGAGTGTGTATGTGTGCGCGTGTATGTGTGAGTGACTGTGCGTAAGAGTGTGAGTGTGTATGTGTGCGCGTGTATGTGTGAGTGAGTGTGCGAGTGAGTGTGTATGTGTGAGTGAGTGTGCGAAAGAGCGTGAGTGAGTATGTGTGAGAGTGTGTATGTGCGTGTATGTGTGAGTGTGCGTAAGAGTGTGAGTGTGTATGTGTGAGTGAGTGTGTATGTGTGAGTGTGTATGTGCGAGTGAGTGTGTATGTGCGTGTATGTGTATGTGTGAGTGAGTGTGCGTAAGAGTGTGTGAGTGTGTGTATGTGTGAGTGAGTGTGAGAGTGAGTGTGTATGTGTGAGTGAGTGTGCGTAAGAGTGTGAGTGAGTGTGTATGTGTGCGCGTGTATGTGTGAGTGATTGTGCGAGTGAGTGTGTATGTGTGAGTGAGTGTGCGAAAGAGCGTGAGTGAGTATGTGTGAGTGAGTGTGAGTATGTGTGAGAGTGTGTATGTGCGTGTATGTGTGAGTGTGCGTAAGAGTGTGAGTGTGTATGTGTGAGTGAGTGTGTATGTGTGAGTGTGTATGTGCGAGTGAGTGTGTATGTGCGTGTATGTGTGAGTGAGTGTGTATGTGTGAGGGAGTGTGTATGTGTGAGTGAGTGTGCGTAAGAGAGTGTGAGTGTGTGTATGTGTGAGTGAGTGTGAGAGTGAGTGTGTATGTGTGAGTGTGTGTGTGTATGCGTGTGTGAGTGTGTATGTGTGAGTGTGTATGTGTGAGTGAGTGTGAGAGTGAGTGTGTGTGAGTGAGTGTGTATGTGTGAGTGAGTGTGAGTGTGAGTGTATGTGTGAGTGTGTATGTGTGAGTGTGTATGTGTGAGTGAGTGTGTATGTGTGAGTGTGTATGTGTGAGTGTGTATGTGTGAGTGAGTGTGCGTAAGAGAGTGCGAGTGAGTGTGTATGTGAGTGAGTGAGTGTGTATGTGTGAGTGAGTGAGTGAATGTGTATGTGCGTGTATGTGTGAGTGAGTGTGCTTAGAGTGTGTTTGAGTGTGCTTAGAGTGTGTGTGAGTGTGAGTGTGCGTAAGAGAGTGTGAGTGAGTGTGTATGTGTGAGTGAGTGAGTATGTGTGAGTGAGTGAGTGAGTGTGAGTGAGTGTGAGTGAGTATGTGTGAGTGAGTGTGAGTGTGTATGTGTGAGTGTGAGTGTGTGTGTATGTGTGAGTGAGTGAGTGAGTGAGTGAGTGTGTGTGTGTGTGTGTGTGTGTGTGTGTGAGAAAGTGAGTGTGTATGTGTGAGTGAGTGTGTGTGCGTGAGTAACAGAATTATGTATAATTCACACATAGAGCAAAACATACAAGACACAGGGGAAGAACTTCATATCTATCTTTATTCATATAGCAGCACATCTTACAGAAATATAACTGCAGGAGGATACAAATGCACTGATTAAAGCAAAGACAAACGTCAGATGTCATTAGTTCACGTTTCTTCACGATACGGAGCGTCATTCTCACACACTCATGAGTGAACGGTCGAGTCCCTGTAACAGTGGTTCTGAACCAGGGTCAGCAGGGGGCGGCACACGACTTACAGGCGGCTCGTTTTAAAATAAGTTATAACGCCATTTACATCTGAAAACAGGACGTGCGGTGTGCCAATCCAACACCAGACCATAATGTAGGGATTTGGTCCAAGCTAACCGGAGCCGGAGACACTTAGATTTAATGTGTCCCATTAACAACTGCAATCACAAAATAAAACAGAATAATTGATTCAATCGGTTGAGAACCACTGTCCTGTCACAACTTTAAAAGCAATGGACGTTAATCACATCAAACTAAAGCAAACAAAATTCAAAACGGAGTGCATTTAAAATGCGCCCCTCTCACACACACACACACACACACACACGGATAACAGCTGGTGATTGGGCACTCTTCAAACCTCTTTTAATTTAACAAGTACTAACAAAAATTCTTCACACACCCACTGCCCAAACAAACAGAAAACCTTGATCTTACACACTTCAAGAGGCAACAACCACCAGTGGATGAGTGGATGATAAAGTCTAAATAAACGTGAGTCGAGGCTGCATAGCAGTTTCATGATATCAGTGTTCAGATGTATTTGAGACTACACTGGTTAAAGACATACTGTCAATGAAAAACCAAACCAAACTGTAGTCTTTGACTGGTGGATTAAGAACTAGTACACACTACATCGAAGTCTTTCATTATATACAAAGGTCCTTTAGGAGTCGGAGAAAAGGCTTGCAAAGGCACAAAGTACTTTCAATCAAAAAAAGCACAATATGATGGAAAGTAAAAAAGAAAAAAATGTTAATGATGGATTTGTGCAGAAATATGACTGGAGAATCAGTACCAAAAAAAAAAAAAAAAAAACGAATAGAAAAATGATCACTTTAATGAAAAGTCGTTGATTTTGCTGCCTTGTTTTGAGAAAATATTCTTCTTAATTGGTCCTTAGGTTAGATGTCGAGCGAATCTATATGAAAGCACACATTCTTCCAGTCTCGGTTTCTTGTTTTATGGCTTTGCGTCATGGAAGTTCCAGAACATTAGCCTATATATCGGACGAAGGAGGTCTTATTTCACCCCAAAAATTTAAATCAAAACTCCTGTAACAGCCATAAAGATTTGATTCAGTACAACAAATAGTGTCAATATGTATACAATTTACGATTTAAATTAATCATCTTTTTTTCATATTACAATGATTTTTCAGGGAATTAAATGTGCTTGACTATCATCTTTCTTTTGATTTTGAGGTGAAATATGACCAAAAAAAATAAAATAATAATAAAATCACAGCCTGTGTGAGATTCACCCACAACCAAAACCAGTCTTTTTTTTTTTTATCGTTTACAAATTGACAATATTTGAATTTCACTTACCAAACACATAACAATCTCCATTTTGTAACACAGCGATGGGGACAAAACCCATCGTTTCCACCGCTCTGAATATTGACATATGAAGAAGTACAGTACTGCAGAAGGGACAATTCACTTTTAAATGGTTAAAATGTACATAGTACATTTGGAAATTCAGTCTTACAAAAATACTGTATGTACGCCTCTCACCTGCAGGTGAGATATTATGTTTTTTACTACAAAGAGAGCACGCTTTTAACAAACTGCTACCTCACAAAGGAACAGCACACGTCAAACAGCCAATCTACTATTTACAATTTGTTATGCAAATTTTACATAAAGCATATATTTTTTCAAAAAGAATAAAGGATATAAAGACAAGTAAAGGTATGATGTAATCAAAGCAAATGTGTTTATGAAGATTTTTAAATACAACCGCATGAGAATATGGTCAATGCAAAAGCTGCAGAATAGAGTACATTGAAAATACGTTAAGTCTTAAAAAAGCTTTTTAAAAAGACTCTATGAACAAGTAAATGTGATTTAATAAAAAAAGATCTCCTCAGTAAGGGCGTGATAAATACTTAACAGCTCAAACCATTTAAAAACTGAAGACTGATGTAAACAACCCATCAGTATCTGAAAACCCTGTATGAGTAAATTACCCAGCGTACACCTCGCTGAAATCTTCCAGTTCGCATGAAATGCATGATTTCTGAGTGGCATGAGCTTTCATTTTTAAAACGTGCTTGACGAGATTGTCGCGCAGTGACGGTATGAAGCAGTCTCTTCATTAGTTTGGGATTTGATCTGATTTCTCCTCTAAGAACCGGGCCTTGACTCTCTATCTGATCAGAGATGGGGTTCATTGTAACTTTGGGGGGGGTTGAATGCAAACCGATCCCTTCTTAATCCCTCTTAAAGTAAAATATGGACCAAACTGCCATTTTAAGCTGCCCAAAAACACTCTCATAGCTCACATCAACAATAAATATCCTGTCATTATTTGTGTCTTCCAAAATCTGTGTGATCTTCTTTCTCCTGTGGAACGCAAAAGGAGAAACTCAAAAAAAATGCATTCCTCATAAAGCGAAATATCTTCAGTTTATGTGTTTGTTTGGTTGTTTTTTAAGCCCCACAGATGAAAGAAGCTCATACGAGTCTGGGACGACATGATGCACCATCACAACCAATCCTCTTCCAAGCTTGTGCTTGTTTGAATAATCTCCGTAAACCACATATAACTCAAAATCAAAAACATAGCTGCATCTCATATAGTACAAACAGCGACGCGCTCCACGTCTTTTTGCCGACAAACACACGGTAGACCCTCTGCTGGTCAGTTCACATATCTCAATGGCAATGTTGCACATTTTCACATCCCTGATAGGAATTCATGTCTTGGACCTCTTGTTCATTTAAATAAAATTAAATTAAATAAAACTAAAACAGAGGAGTGATTTACACTTGACGCTAAATGTCATGTGAAAACAGAGAGATTAGGTGGACATGTCAAACATTCAAACAAAAAAAAACATGGCTCATAAAATAGGCTATATTCAGAAGAGTAAGGAAACACAAACACTTTTTTTTGTTTTTAGAAAAGCGTTATGACTATCAAAACATGAAAAGCTTTGACAGCCAAGTAGACATATATGGGTTACAAAGCTAAAAGGGAGAATCTCCCTAAAGTGCTAAATATATTTCAAATTCATTCACAATGTATTAGTATCTCAACGGCAACAGAGAGTTTTTGATTTTAATATACTACTAGGTTGGTTTCTACTGAAAAACAGATTAATGATGGCAATAAAATGGAGAAATGGAAGTCAAGAACACAATACAAAGTAGCAAAGTGCCAATATACTCAATGGCTTAATGGGTCACATGATATGCTGACATGCCAAACAGTGGCCTCAATAAAGTGGACCCTTGTATGTCCATCAAGAAAAGGAGCTGTGGCGAGATCCGTAGCTAACATGTCCCACCAAAAAACAACACATTACAAGCGTTCAGAAACATAGATATAAGTGAAGACGCAAGATGTAGAGGAACACGACAAGCGGTGTGGACGGTGGTCTACTGAAGTGAGGTTTCAGACTACTTATCTTTAATGGTCCAAGAAATCCCTAGGAAGCGTCTTTCCCTGCTCCTGAAAACGCTCCAGAAGTTCGTCTATCTTGTCGTCAAGGTTGTTGGACTGGTCCAGTAAGGTTTGAATCTGCGCATTAGTCTGAAGCTGGGTCTGATTCTGATCCGAACCAGGATGACCCATGGTGACAAGCTGATCTGACAACGCCGGACCAGGAGAATTTATTAGCGGCCCACATTCTAATAAAAGAGAGAAAGATTAGGCTTTTTGAGGCTGTGAAAGGCACATTCTGCAATAAAACCAATTTAGAAAGGTCTGCACATTGATTCATGAGAAATACATGTAGGACAGACTTGGGTTTAACCATCAGGAATTCACTGGATCATTAAAAGTGGGCCTTCCACAGTGGAGGACTACTCCAATACCAGAAGCCACTTTTTAAAGTGCCACTATTATGCTCATTTTGTCTACAACAGGTTTACATGCATCAAAGGTCAAAAACACTTTCATTTTCTCATAATATACATCACGTTTTTCAGTGATTCTCAAACGACTCGACGGATGAATCAGTCTCTCTAAATCCCTCCTTTCCACGAGCTACTCTGCTCTGATTGGCCAAATACAGCCCATTACCATAACTGAACTTCAGCTCCGGAGGCTTCCTAAAGCTCAGCGATTGTACACACTATAAAGACAGTAATGATGGCGTCGATTTTACCATATCAATCTGAGTGCGAGTCCGATCATGAAGCATTAGAAGAACTAGTTATTCAACCCGAACCTCCATCGCAAGGGTGACTTGAGCAGGACGTTTCTCAGTGATGCGCTACTCATTTTGAAGTACATTATGGGATGTTGCAGCTGTATTTCCTCACCATCAGCATTAACAAGAGAACGTCCATAAACAAAGCCATGTTTCTCATTTATTGCGGTGCACATGTGGGAACTGTATCACTAACGTGAATGACTAATGTAACAAACGTTTGTAAAACAAATCTTGCTCCATCCTGTCGTTCTTACTACTTGGAGTAAAGATAATCTGCATTAATAGACACAGTTTTAGGTAATAGTGGCCCACGGCTGATTAGCAGAAGTGTTTCAGTAAGACAGTAATAACGCGAGTTAGCCGAAAACTTACACAATATGAAACACAAAACGATGTATTTGGTAACACCCGGTAGAAAATATATACATCAATAATTGATCATACTTACAGGTTGTGATACTGAGGAGCAAGCTGGTCCAAATAAACTGGGTACTGACCCATCTTTCCAGAGCAAGTGTTTTGCGAATCCCGAGATTTGAGAAGCAGCCATCAGTAAAATCTCGTATTGAAGGGCGGGTATTATGCAAATGTATCTAGTGACATAGAACTGTAACTCATTGGGATTCAAATTACAGACGACTCGTGTAGGCGGTTCAGAGACGATTCTTTCTTTTGGGAGGCAATAACTTTATTTATTGTGCACTTTCGACTTTACAACTTTGCAGAACGTTTACATTCACAAACAGCTGTATTATACACTGCATGAAAGGGAGTATCTGAAAAACCATAATAGGGGCACTTTAACAGGGACTGGGTCAGGGGTGTCCAATCCTGCTCCTGGAGGGCCACTGTCCTGCAGAGTTAAGCTCTAATCCCAATTAAACACACCTGAACCACTTAATCAAGGTCTTACCAAAAAGGTCATACTAGAAACTTCCAGGCGGGTGTGTTGAGGCAAGTTGGAGCTAAACTCTCATGGACAGTGGCCCTCCAGGAGCAGGTTTGGACACCCCTGGACTGGGTCAAGAATAAAATCATCTTTCAGAAGATCTCAACATGACCCAATGGTATTTTTATTCTGCAGTCATTTGATAAGATTTTAACTCTGATTTAATGTTGACTTGATAACACAGGCCATTGGGAATCTCCAAAAAAACTTATTTTGATCCCTCACAACTGCATATTTTGGGTGTCTCCCTCATCTAACACACCTAATTCAACTCACTTAAAGGGATAGGTCACCCAAAAATGAAAATTAGCCCATGATTTACTCACCCTCATGCCATCCTAGGTGTATATGCCATTCTTCATTCTTTGATTTCAGACGAACACAATCAGAGTTATATTAAAAAAGTCCTGGCTCTTCCCAGCTTTATAATGGCAGTGAATGGCAGTGAATGGCAGCTCAAAATTTGAAGCCCAAAAAAGTGCATCCATCCATTATAAAAGTAATCCACACAGCTCTGGGGGTTAATAAATGCCTTCTGAAGTGAATCGATGGGTTTATGTAAGAAAAATATCCATATTTAACACTTTATAAAGTAAAATATCTAGCCTCCAGCGGACCACCTTCCGTATTCAACTTACAAAGAAAGAGTAACGCCTCTCGCAGTTCAAACACTTAGCATCCGTCATCATCGTCGCGCCAGTTACGCTTTTTTTGCATTTTATGGATACACTTTTTTTTAGGCTTTAAATTTTGGGCTGCCATTATAAAGCTTGGAAGAGCCAGGACATTTTTTAATATAACTCGAATGTATTTGTCTGAAAGAAGAATGTCATATACACCTAGGATGGCTTGAGGGTGAGTAAATCATGGGGTAATTTTCATTTTTGGGTGAACTATCCCTTTAATAGAGACCGCAAGACCTAAATAAGGTGTGTCCAATGAGGGAGACATACAAAATGAGTCTCCAGGACAGGGCAGGACTGCTCCAGAACATGTCTTAATGGTACCCAGTTTTCCCCACTCAAATCTATTGTTTTTGCTATGACTGCAACTCTAATTTCATGTTGACTTATTTGCACTTACCAGTGGGAATCTCAAAGAGAAAAAGGCCTGCTTGTCCTGGCTGTCCAGGCTGGCTGAGAGTTCCCCCAATAGCTGTCTGAAAGAGTTGGCTGGGAGGTTGCTGAGGGGTGGTAGGTGTGGAGCTCTGTAGACTGCTCACTGCCACGCCACCCTGTCCACTAAATATGGTGGCTGCTGCGGCAGTTGGAGGTAACTCCTGAGAACTTACACCACCTTGCAGGGCTAAAATTGCTGACTGAGGCAAAAAATTGTTGACAGAAGGTTGGTCCGTAGGAGAGACAGGGGTTACGCTGGTGGCACTGGGTACAACCTGCATAGGTTGCTGGTCCTGAAAAAGTTCTGTCCGTGTTGAAGGCATACTGGCAGACGAGTCACTCACAACGGTGCTCTGGTCTTGAAAAGACATGGGCTCTGCCGAGTCTTGTTGGGTAACACTCACAACACTGGCTTGTGGGAAAATAATTGATGGATTCGGGGTTGGCTGGGCTGCTGGGACGGTGGGTTGGTTTGAAGGGTTGTTCACAGTAACGTTTTCAGAGCTGGGAACAACTTGCATGGGTTGCTGCTCCTGAAAGATATTTTCTGGGAGGCGGTCACTTCCTAGTGACGCTTGGTTCTGGCCACTGAATAACAGAGCCTGGGGCAGATCATGGGGATTAATGGTTGTGGTACAGAACAATATGCCTGTCTGTGTTTGTTGTTGATTTGGGGATATTGTGGCAATATTTGGGAAAAGAGGGGCTTGTTGGGGTGTTGCCATTTGTTGTTGTTGAGGAGACTGTTGTTCCATTGGGGTGGACAACTGTGTTTGTCCCTGAAAAAGTGAGACAGTCTGGGTGTCTGTTCCAGAGGTCTGCATGGGTGTGAGGAAGGTTATCTGTTGCTGCTGCTGGTTCTGGTTATTATCCGATGGTAGCTGGCTAGGCAACACACTTTGCGTAATAAACAGACTAGCTGAAGGAGCCTGCTGTTCTGTGGGTAGACTGGTGCTTGCTAGCATCGTCATGGTACCAGGAAATAAGGCTGCTTGAACCTGTGGTGACTTTGTAGATCCAAAGAGTACTGTCTGCGAGTCTTGTGTTTCAGTCAAGGGGTTATGACTCTGAAAAAGCGGCTGAGGAGGTGAAGGCTGAGAGGATGGCTGCTGCAGAAAGCTAGATGTCTGAATGGTCATTAGACCTCCAGTCTGTTGGAAAAGTGCAGTCTGCTGCTGTAACTGCTGCTGGGGTGGGTTCTGGAGGAAGCCTTCAGAGGGCTGCGATAGACTATTAGTCTGTGAGGAGCTTTGCTGTTCGCTTGTGAAGCTAGGGGTGCACTGCATTGGAATCTGTGTCTGCAAGAGCTCTGACTGCAATTGTTGCTTTAGGCTCTCTAATACTTCCTGATGCTGAAGAGTTTCTAAATTTATCTGATGCTGTTGCTGCTGTTGAAGATTATCAATGACTTTTTGATGCTGCAGAGTCACTATAGAACTTTGTTGCTGAATGTTCTCAAGAACTTTCTGGTGCTGTTGTTGATGCTGCAGATTCTCCAAAACTTTGTGTGTTTGCTGCTGCTGCTGAATGTTGCCAAGAGCCTGTTGCTGGAGGTTTTCCAAGACCTTCTGATGTTGCTGTAAATTTTCAAGGACTGTTTGTTGATGTTGTAGATCCACTAGTGCCTTCTGTTGCTGTTGATGCAGATTCTCCAATATATTCTGCTCTTGCTGCTGCTGTTGCTGGTTGGTTAGAGTTGTCTCGTTTCCACCCAACCTTAAACTGTTCATGTTTTCCTGGACGTGTTGCTGAAGGCTCTCTGCAGATGGTGCTGGGCTGTAAAGTACAGAATTAAGCTGCTGTTGTGCTTGCAGCTCTCTTACTGCTCTCTCTAGCTGTGCAACCCCATCCTGGGGCAAAAGCGCCTGAACCTGTGGCCGCTGGGATGGAGGATTCCGAGAGTCTATGCCCACCAATACCATTCCACTCCCATCTGTACTGTTGTCTTCTGGAGACAAAGTTTCTGGGGTTTCCCGCAAGAACTGCTGAGGGACCTGAGGGGGAACAGGCTGGAGAACTGTTGTGTCTTCTGACAAGGACACTTGGAACGATGCAGGCGAAGGAATGTCCTGCTTCTGAATGGTGGACAAGGTTTCTTGAGTCGTAAATATTTGAGCCGATGACTGTTGTGAGTCCACGGGTTGGAGAGCCACAGGGCTTGGAAAAGACTTTGTGGCAGAGGGAAGGACAGTGCTTATCTCCAAGATTTGTTGGGTTGAACTCAGGGCCTCTACAGGCTGCATTGCGGAAATAAGAAAACAATCTGTTAATTTTCATGCCCCATTCATAAAAATAATACTTTGCTTCTAAAACTAAAGAATTCCAAGGCTAAAACTGGAACATTAACTCAAAATGGATAAGCTTTTTTCTTAAAATGATAGTACCTTGAAAATGTCTGAAGGTGTTGCGTTGCAGGAGACTTCCATAGGTTCTTCTCGTTTGACCATAGGTAACATTAGGACGTTGTTTAGACAACTGGTCTCAGTTTGCATTGCTGTAAACAAAGTCATGAAACATTTGAGTTTAAACTTTAAAGCTATTCGGCAGCAAAACATCAAAGTATTTTTGATAAATGCCACACCTTTTATCTGCTCTTCAAAGGTACAAGCCTTAACTGTGGCTGGCAGTTCTGACTTCACTGGTAGTTCAACTTTCTCTGTATGAAAAGAGTTAAAATATGTGAATGAAATAATGAATCTACTAGTGCGATCTTATTCTTTGTCCCATTAAGGAGTGTCACCAAAACAAAATTTCACAAGGAAAATTGACGATATTTAATAGCAATATTCACAAAAACAATAGCCTGTAATCTTTAGCCAAAGGTACTTAGTAGGGATGTAACGATTCAGTCGGAGCCGATACAAATGTGTGACGACTTAAGTTGGTTGAGATGTTAAATGAATCGCGATACACGTTTTAAACAACAGGGACACTGAAACCATAAACTGTGACCTCACTTTACAGGCACGATAGCAACGAGCAAGTTGTAGCTAGCGTTACGGACTGTGCGTGCACACTGGCGCGAAGAAGAGTGAAATCAGTGAATGTTTTCAGTTCATTCATATGGAAGTTGGGCGCGAGCGCATCCGTGTGCACGCACCGTCAAACAGAAGCATGGCGACGGCAAGCGCGTAGTTTACGCTGACTCATTAAAATCTGAGGTGAGGCTCCAGTCCCCTCCGTCTGCATATAAAACATAACAGGCCAAACCACTGACCGGCGCATTTGCAGCCCCACTCGCGGGGTCGAGGGCGAGTGCCATGGAGATCACAAGCATCAGTGTTTTCACAGCGAAACATACAAGGCTGTTTTCTGCCGTAGTAAATTAATTCAAGGCCCTTCCTCATCAAGAGAAAGACCAGCACGAGGATGTGTTCACAGACAGAAGGAGAAATCTGTGCTGTTGGAGAACCAGCTGTTGTGTATCTCTTTCTCTAAATGTGTACATGGATTTTTTTTTCCAATAATTTGTTGATTATTATGGCATATTTATCTAAATGTGTAATGATACAAATTATAATTAAAATCTTGATGTGAACAATGTGAAAGCCCTGACCCTCTTGTACTTAAACTTGACCTAGTCTTTTTATTTCTGCTCTTCCTCCGTGCAGGACGAGGGTGAAGAAGCTGAAACAACCTCCTCCCAAGAAAACCCCACTGGAAGATATCCTTGAAGGGACTTTTTGAGGATTTGTTTTAAAATTTCAATTGAGTTATTATTTGACATAAAATATAAATGTAAATTTTTACAAAGAAATATGCAGAATTTTGTCTGAGAAATAAAAGGACACTTTCATTTTATAATCTCTTAAATCTCATTTTGTTAAAAAAATCGTGAGAAAATCGTATTGTGAAATTAGTATCGTGAACCGTATCGCATCATGAGTTGAGTGAATCGTTACATCCCTAATACTTAGACATTGTTCTTGATGTTTTTCTTTTCAACTAGCAGCCGCAGCAGTACTATTCATCCTGGATTTCTGTCGCCTGCTCTGTCAGATAGCATTCAGGTAAATGGACACTCCAGGAGAGTTACAAATCACCATCAGCATGACCAAATTAACATCAAGCAAAAATTCACGATTCCATACATGCTTTACCAAAGTAACTTTGCTTGATGTACCCAAGTATACTTTACCCAATTTACCCAAGACAGACAAGACAGGTCCTGCAAGACATTCTTTTCAAACAAACAGTATCCCTACCTCCAGAACTGTAACCCAACCCTTACAATTAAACCCAAGTGACTGGATGTTTAAGCCCCTAACCCCAGCCATTTCCTCTAAAATTTGTCAGGTTCCTACTGTATGTCTGGGACTTTCCAAAGAAGAAAATGACACCCCTTGTTTACAGTCAACACATCTTTGCTGGACACCAACCTGTAAGAGGAGTGTAGGTAAAAGGCTGTAGATCATGCGTTCTCCCCGCGTTTGTCACTACAGCAATCCCAATAGACACTGGGGAGGCCACTGTCTGGTCATGATATGGGGGAACCTTCACCACTAGATGATTCTGGATTGAATTATGTTGAGAAGATGCTTTAGACAAGATATTTTTGAATGACAAGCATTATCAGAACTGTAATACCATGTGTCCTGCACTTGCCTGATGAAAAAGTTCCATGTCAATTTCTGCTTCAGCTTGCCATCCACTCTCATCTGAAAGTAAAAATAAAAACATGAAGGAAAAGATGCACTTTGGTGCAAAATAAATTCTACACACATTGGACAAATAAGTAGTATGTTCATCATACTAGCTATGCAAGCTAAGTTTCATGTGTCATTGCATTCTGAAAGTGTAAATATGGGGCATTATACTAATACCCAATGTAAAGGTATTGTTTTTTATGGTATAGTCAAGTCACCTTCATTTATATAGCGCTTTTTACAACACAGATTGCTTAAAAGCAGCTTTACAGAGATAATAGGAAATACATTTTTTTTTGATGAAAAGTTTTTGATTAATTTCTGTTGTAAAAACTGATTAGTTATTTAATTTGGTGCCATTTAAACAACACCATCTTCAATCAAAACAGAAATACGAGACGTATAAGACAGGGTTCCTCAAACTTGAGTTTGATCAGGGTTGGAGCTAAACTCTGCAGGACAGACAGGGTTTCTCAAACCAGGACAGAGTTTGGGAAACCCTGGTATGAGATATCCATGCATGCAGTACCTGTAGAATTTTCCTGAAAAAGAACTTTGGTTCCTTTGAGAAAGTTCTTGCCGATGATAAAGACCTCCTCTCCTCCTGCGACAGAACAACTGTGAAGACTCTTCTTAAGGATTTCTGGCACCCCAGCAGGTTGAGCTGAAAATGTGACAAAGAATACAGTCACAACCACTGACAGACGTGGAAAATAAAATCCTTTAAAGGATTAGTTCACTTCAAAATGAAAATGTCCTGATATTTTACTCACCCCCATCTCATCCAAGATGTTCATGTCTTTCTTTCTTCAGTCGAAAAGAAATTAAGTTTTTTGAGGAAAACATTCCAGGATTTTTCTCCACATAATGGACTTCAATGGGAACCAACGGTTGAAGGTCCAAATCAATGCAGTTTCAGAGGAAGGGCTTCAGAGGCTCTGATGATCCCAGACGAGGAATAGGCTCTTATCTAGACAAACCATTGGTCATTTTCTTAAAAAAATAAACATTTATATACTTTTAACCACCAATGCTCGACTTCCGTGTTCCGCTTTTGCATGACGTATGACTAGGCCTGCACGATTATGACAAAAATCATAATTGTCGATTATTCCCTTGAAATTGTAATCGCGATTATTAATTTCGATTATCACAATTTACATTGAATGATGTTTTGAATAGCTTTATACCATTGTTTGAAGCAACTATCAAATAAAAAAACAAGCTAAAAACACCCTTCCTAAAATAACATTTATTGCTTTTCTACAGCATTAAGCCTCAAATGTCAACTATACATTGGTTTGGTTTCTTCTTTAAAAAAAATATGCATGGTACAATAATAGGGGCTTTTGCACCGGGTAGTTATAGGAACTTAGAGAACTAAAGGTTCCTATAGGAACATTTTCCTGGTTGCATTCGCACCAACAGTAGGAACTCTGACGTAAGTCGCTCTTGTTGTTTTGACGGAGTGGCGGACATTTACTTTGAGAGCGCCAGAGCCTGAGCACACAGCGCTCACATTCTCCGTCTTCATCAGCTCACGATCTGTTTAACAGTCCTGTCTAATATGTTATTAGGTAGAACTATTATACAGAGAAAGTAGACCGTATGTGAAGAAGTGTTAACGTTAGCGTTTGTCGTGTGGTTGATGTGACTAGCTGAGCAGAAATACATAATCATGTTTCGCTTGGTCCCCTCAAAGCTGTGTTGGATTTTCTCCTTAGCATGAAGTTTGAGAGGTCCATCTATCACTGTTTTCCATGTTTGTAGAGTTAGTTCGTGCAGTTAATGTATAGGTTGTGTGCACAGCTTTATAAAAATGGCAGATGCTGGTGTTTCGCTTGCGTTCGACCAGTCCGCGTACACTTAACGTTACGTCACTGGTAGTTCCTGTTGTGCTGGGTTAGTCCCTAATCTGCAGTAGTTGTGATTCGCCTCTCACAACGTAACATGCTCTAAACACACCTCTTAAGCACGCAGAATAATGTAAGTGGATTTTTTTTTGTAATCGCGGCTTTGAACGATTACATAATCGTGGCATCCGTAATCGTAATCACGATTAGAAATTTGATTAATTGTGCAGCCCTACGTATGACGTCATCGCGTTGAAAAGGTCATGGCCGTGACGTACGTGGAAGTACCGACCCAGTGTTAAAATGAATGTGTAAAGACTAAATCAAACGCCCTTTACAAAAATAAAGGTAAAACAGCGATGTCGAACGATTTTAAAGTTGGAGGAGAACATGAGATGGAGTTTTTCGTCATGGGCGTGACCTTTCCGACGTGATGACGTCATACATTGTGAAGAAGAACAACACTGAAGTCGAGCATTTGAGGTTAAAAAGTATATAAATGTTTATTTTTTTTAAGAAAATGGCCGATGGTTTGTCTAGATAAGACCCTATTCCTCCTCTGGGATCGTGCAGAGCCTCTGAAGCCCTTCCTCTGAAACTGCATTGATTTGGACCTTCAACCGTTGGTTCCCATTGAAGTCCATTATGGGGAGAAAAATCCTGGAATGTTTTCCTCAAAAAACTTAATTTCTTTTCCACTGAAGAAAGAAAGACATGAACATCTTGGATGAGATGGGGGTGAGTAAAATATCAGGACATTTTAATTTTGAAGGGAACTAATCCTTTGAAATCAAATCTATACCCTGCTCCCCTTTGTACTTACTACATAAGATAGGAGAGGAGAGAGTCTGGAGGGTTAGAACAGATCCGTCAGGTCTTGGGATGTTGACTCTGAAGGCCAAACGAGCTCGAGTGCTCTTCTTTTTGGAGCCAGCGACCCCTATACGAGCTTCAACATCGGCGTTCCTCAGCTTCAAGATGCCCACACAGTCCACGCTGCCAAGACACGTCACATTAGACTTTAACAAAACAAAACACATGAACTAAAAGAGAATAGAAACAACAGACTGATCCTTACGGTAGGGTCATAGAGTTGGTCGGCTCAAGGTTCACTTCAATAACTGTGGTCCCCTCGATATCCACTTCCTTACATGCTGTTGTGTTGCGCCCCGTCACTCTGCAGGCTTGATAAAACCCATGAGGCTTCACACGTCCAGCGTCATTAGCCACAAATACTTGGAGCATCACTGGTTCACTGACTCCCTCTAACTGATGTACCATATTTAGAAGCATTACCATATAAACTGCATTCCTTCCATAAATGCATATTGGTCCAGATAATATAATGTTTATTAAATTCTTACTTTGATTGTAGGGAATCCTTGCTGGGTACGGTCTTTGACGGATCCTCTACTTCCCTCTGTGAGGTATCGAGCTCTATGCTGTGTCTCTGGCTGAATCAAAATCTTCAGCTCCTTCCCTTCGCTCTTCTGCGGGTACTGAATGGAAAGAATCCCCCCTTTCTGATTGTTTGACACTTCCAGGGAGCTAAAGGTAACATAAAAGAAAGAATATTTAAAAAGAAAATCTTTGATACACCCCTTCTATTCAAAATGAAAAAATGCAAGGACACCAACCTCACTTTGGGTGTGACTTTGGTGTCTGAACCCAGTTGTGAAAGAACAAAGTGTGGCGCTTTAGCGCTGTCCGCATCAAACACATCCATGCCGGCTTCCTCCCGGGCCGCAGGTTTCGGCCCCGGCCGCTGGCGAGGAGTTCTCTTTCGAGATTTTCTGGGCACTTCAGTATTGTCGTTGTACGAACTACTGCTGCCCATGCTAAAGTTGGACACGGAGTCATCCATCCACATGCTGCCGCTCTGCTCCGAGTCCGGGTTGGGAAGCAGATCATCCTGGCAGGACATGCGGCTGTCATCTAGCAAATCCTCCGGAGGTGGAGAGATGCTCAGGACGGTCCGTCGCTTGGAGGGGGTCGCCTGGCTCTGTGTGGCTCCGACAGCGTCACCCACAGCTGCCGCACTGATAGCCACCACTGAACCAGGCTCCACACCCATTCTCTCCGGCATCCCCTCTGTGGCGGGACCGCTGTGGAGCCTGGAAGCCTGCTCTTGGGCTGAGGTAGCAGAGAGCATGCTGGGACAGGAAGGAAGTGTACTGCTGAGTCCTCCAGGGGAGGAGGCAGCGGCGCAAGTGGCAGCAGCATCTGTAGTGTGCACAATGCAGAACAATTAAAAAACCGGTCCCTTCACATCTGGCTAGCAGTCCCGATCAAGCAGTGAAACTCGACATGGTATCTGGTCAATGCCCTTTATCTGTCTTGTTGATACTATATTAGGCCTAATTAAGCTGATACATTGTCCAATACCTTCATATTATTTTGTATAATCTCAATAATAGCCCAATAACTGAGTCCTACCATAAAAAAGCAAAGAATATACATGCATAGGGGGTATACAGAGCATTTGTTGTTCTGCATAACCCAGTGCTGAACTATTCAAATCTATCTATTCAAGCCTTTCACAGACAAATTATATTGGCCAATGATAACTCTGAGACTAATGCATGCCAATTGGGCGAACTGCTTTGGTTCTGGTAGAAAATCCTGAGCTGATCTATTCAAAACAGCCTCTCATAGACACATAATATTGGACAATGAAAATTCTGAGGTGTTGACTAATGCATGCCAATTGGACAATTTGGTTGGGACTGAACGTAGCCATGGAGACAGAATAAACAAGCTTCTGACCTACGAAGCAGAGAACTGCAGACCATTTTATATGCAGACTCTCCCTGATTCAGAGGGAACTCCCTGGAATAAAAACGACAAATGACAGCGAATAAACAATAAGTGCTGGTCATCCAATGTAGATATCTGCAAATTTTGGTCAGAATCATTTGAGCAAAAAATCATCATTTTCATAAAAACATCTGTTTTTATAAAATTACAAATTTATTGGGCCAGTTTTTATACAGAAATGGTTTTCTCACTGTCCTAGTTTGGTGCTGGATTTGGTTTTTACCTCAAATGTATTGGTGCATAAACACTGATATTTGTCTGTGCTGCTTGGCTTAAAGATCCCTCAGCTTCCTGTCAAAACAGGACGTAGTGTAACATTAACCAGGCTACTTGCAAACATATTTGCATTCAGAGTATTGCCTTTTAATTAGGACTGGGCAATATATGTGATGTTATTTTGTTGTTGAAGCAAAGTTGTGAATTAAAACAAAGACGAGTACCAGAAATTTGATTAATTTCTGCAAATGTATTAAATTAACCAAAAGTATTTGTTTACATCATCACTCTAGAAGGTCATCCTTGTGTGGCACTGGATTTATCATGTGCCAAATGATTTAAAGGGGACCTATTATTCCCCTTTTCTACAAAATAAGTCTCAGGTGTCCCCAAAACGTGTCTGTGAAGTTTCAGCTCAAAATACACACAGATCATTTATTATACCATGCCTCAAATGCCCTGTTTTGGTGGAATAAACAACACGCTGTGTTCTTGAGTATATCTTTAAATGCAAATGAGCTGCTGCATCCCGCCCCCATTTCCAGAAGAGGGCGGAGCCTTTACAGCTCATGCCTCGGATACTCCGGCAAACAACAATACAGAAAATACGCAAGGTGACACTTTTTAAAAGTTATTTTAACTTGAGCGCTGTTTTTAGAACACCATTTCCTGTGCGCATTTACATAGAAAAGCAATGGAAAAGTAGAGCAGTGGAATGGAAAAAAACGTTCTGTACAGCCAACAACAGAACATGTAAATTGTTTATCCCGTAGCTGAGATACTCTTGTATCTCCACTGCTCTAGTGTGGAGATAAACATGGCGAATTGTGACAGCTCACTCAGGGGAGGAGCCAAGCTAACAGGGCAGATTCCGTCAGCAGTCGTGGGCGGGGCCTCTTACAGTGTGACGTCAATGAACGACTCGTTTTATATTTATGGGGAATATAAAAAAGGAGTGGGGTGGTTGTGTACACACACTACCAACACATTTATGTTCAAACACCATGTAAAAGTAGTGGTCGTCAAAAATACAGACCGCGATACCAAGTCGGTACTGAAATTTAAAAAAACGCGAAGCTTTAAGCGCTGTTGAATATGTCTGTGATTGGCTACAATGATCAACGCACGGGAGCGTTTGAAAGCACAAGCAGGCGTCTATCAGCGGACCGGTCAAACACTCCCGTGTGTATCTGTGTTAGCGCCCGGTGAAAAGCGTCATTGATGTGTCTTTACAACATGATTTTGAAGCGTTGATCATTGTAGCCAATCACAGACATATTTGATGAGCGTGTGAGCACAATGGGCAATCAGAGGGGTTTGCGATTCCCGCTCAAAGAGTCACTTTTTTTACATTTTAGTATCGACTTGGTATCGCGGTCGGGACTTTTGACAACACTATGTAAAAGTGAATTTTGCATAATAGGTCCCCTTTAACACAAATATATTTCATTGAAGTCACCATAAAATGGAAGTTGAGAACTACTTTAATACTGTATTGTGCTGTATTTCTGAGTAAAACGGCAAAATGCGTAGGACAGGACTTGATTTTATCCATTGGTATTTGACTAAAAATGAGCGCTGCATCCAGAAATGTAGGCTGAATGCGATCTGACCGTGATTGGCTTAACTGCAGCGCAGTCTTTCATGTGTCAGCAATTGGAGCATATCACAAGTCATGATTACAAAGATTACGAAGTCAATGAGTTCTCATTAAAAAAGCACAGATGAGTGAATCAATAAGAAATAAAACAATTTAGATTCCATCCAGACTATTAAATATTGTATTAAGCATTATGCTGTTAATATCCAATTATTATATTGGTGCATTTTACTACATTTTATTTCTTGCATTACATTAATTTACTTGAGAACAATGGCTTTTAAAAGCTTTTTCAGAGCAAATGCATGCATACACGAGACTGCAAATACTTTAGAATAGAGTCATATTTAAACATTGGGTTTCTTTTTTATGCTATATTGCCCAGCCCTACTCTGATTACAAGCCATTTAATCATTAGTTGAAAGCAGCAAAGGCCTTCCAAAAAGAAGAGAAAAGAGAGAAGCCCCAAATTAGGCCTAACGCCAATATAGTTGTAGACAAAGATGAAAAATGGCTTCTAATGTAATTATTTCAGGTGTCATCTAATGCGCTAAGGACCGCTGCTCAACCATAACATGCCCTCAACAGGCAGAGACTCCAGAACATGGACTGGGGAAAATCAGGAAATCACTCGACCTCAATAACAGGAAGCTCTTTTTAACAGGTTTAATGGGACAGGTCAAGTAAAACACTCAAAATGAGTTAGTCTGCAAAATCATGAAATGACCTAAACAGCCAAAAGGAGAGAGAGAAAAAAAGTGGAATGTGAAATGCAAAAGAAAAACTAAAAAGGTCAGGACGTGCAGATGGGTTTTAAAAAAGTGAAACAGGAAGCACAGGTCTGAAAGGAATGTGCACAAACCCATATGCTGAGACAAAAATTAAAATTAAAAACCAATTAAAAAGATAATAACACCACACCACCAGTAAAGACCCAGAGACAAAAGAATCAGAGGAAGTTTTGCTTCACAGGAAGTCACTTCAACATCACGCACACAGACCGTGAACAGAGGTGAGCGAAACCGAGTCTTTCTAGCTTAAACAGAAAGATGGCCGAAACAGGACAGGGAGGGTAACAGCGGCGATGTGAGGAGTGTCGTACCTGAGGCCAGGGCGGCAGCAGGAGGAGGGCCGGCCTCTCCACCGCTCTTCTGGCTCATGGTGGGGTTGTCCTGCTGTACGACCGAGGGCAACTGCAGCTCTTTAGGGAGCAGGTCATACACTGACTCTGAAACAGACAGAGGGTCAGGGTGAGGCGTCAACTTGCTGTCAAAGGCAAAGAACAATACAACATTGAGCAATAGGGTCAACCAAATTTCAAAATCTTCCCCGGCTCAAAGGTTAGATTTTGTTCATATTTTTTTGTAGAAAGACAAACATAAATAGTGATGAAAGTCAAAATATTGTCATGAAATGTCATGAATGTATATTGACTGAGCAATCCACTGTTTTGTAGAGGGGGGGGGGGGGCAAAATGACAATTTTCACATGAGATTGAGCCAATTTTCAAGGGTGTAAAAACAACTTTAGAAAGATGGCAGCATCATGATTTTATTTTCACACAGAGATTGGCAGGTCTATTAGTGAAATCTGGTGACTTTAGCAATCTTTGTCTCATTATATGCCAACGGTGACCGTTCAAAAATGGGGGAAAAGCACTTCTTGTGTTTTTTGTCTCAAGTTTAATTGCCTGGAACTCAAGTATTATTAAAGATATCTTAATATCCATCAAACGTTTCTTTTGGTGTCTTCATTTTAAAGGCCCTAGGTTTAATCCCAGAGATATAGAGATCTTAATGCAGCCAAATTTTCAGTGGTCGAAAACCAAATGTGGGTCACTTTGCAGACAGCTGATACTTTTTTTCTTTTAAAGAGGAATATCTGAAAATGTGAAATGTGAATCATGTTTTTCTATCAACACAATTGCATAGAACATTCCTGTCTGAGTGCCATATATTATTTTTCTAAAGTTGGCATGCCTGTAACTCAAAGTATTCAAGATATCTCAATATCCTTCTAGAGTCTCATTCTTAATGAACTTTCCTTTTGAAATCTTCATTTTCAAGGTCCTATACAGTTCAGTGCCAGAGATATTGGGATCTCAAACCAGCTCCATGTTCAAATTGTTGAATTTTACCTACTTTCAGTGATCGAAAACCAAATGTGGTTCACTTTGCACACAGCTAAAGGGGAATCTCTGAAGAATAAATTGTTTAAACTAGAAATGTGTATCATGTTTTTCTCTATGAAAAGAATTGTATGAAACATAACTCTCTGAGTAACAAAAATACACAGAAATGAGTTAAGTTGAGGCACATTAACTTACTCTCAAACATGTATTTATAAGATTCTATATTTGATATTTGGAAGATGGGATTTTGTTCATTTTAACAGCTTCTGAAGCCACCAAGAGTTCAAATACGCAGTATCCTAACTACACGGCACCGCATTGACAATCCTATATCTCTGGGATTGAACCATATAGGGCCTTAAAAATGAAGATTACAAAAGAAAAGTTTCATAAGAACAAGAAAAATCTAAAGTGACATTAAGATACCTTTACCCCTCTGGGCCTCTTCGTTTAGGGGTCACACTTGTCTTCTTCGCAGTCAAAAGTGACTGAAGCCTTAAAATGTAACTTTTTCCCCGGAAAACCAATGTAATATATTTTAGTTCAATAATATTTTTTAATTATTATTTAGAATTTTAAGGGTATTTTACGATACTATGCAATATTTATACAAATTTGATAAGCTATTTTTCCCCATTGAAAATAATAAAAATGTATTTTCTAATATATTTTTCAATTATTTTTCAATTAAAGCAGTATTGCATGTTAAAATAGAGACGAGGCATTCAAAATCCAATTTTTGACGGCAGATTAGTGCCGTCTGGTGGGAGTAAAAAAAGAAAAACTGATGTAATGCCCTGTTGTGACCACTAGATTCCTATATAACTCTATATAAAGTGGCTTATAGATTATCTAGTGTTTTTAGACATAAATACTACTTGTTAAGTTGTGGATTTGGATTTATACTACTTTCTGTCAAGGTTTTACATTTTTTATGTTGATTTGAAAATGTCAGTTTTTGCATTAATTTGATTACATTCAAACCTGAGCAGAGAGGAGAACATTTTGAATATATAACATCAAAATTTAAAAAACATGTAACAATTAACAGGTATGTTTTATCAAAGCATAATATATCTGATTTTAACCTCTTATTTGAGACTTTTGGCTCAATTTTACCACATTGATACAGCCACACCAGTTCATTTGTGTGCATATATTGTGGTTTGTGTGTGTCTGTGAGTGTGTTTACATGAGTGTGTGTGTGTCTGTTTTGAACTGTTTTGATGTTTTAGAGTCTAACCTCTTCCTTGCTGTATGTTTTTTACTGCATTGTGGCTGAATTATTGATTTTGTTTCACACATTTGCAAAAATGTGCTCTGTGTTATAGTCGCACTAGTTCATATATACACTCACCTAAAGGATTATTAGGAACACCATACTAATACTGTGTTTGACCCCCTTTCGCCTTCAGAACTGCCTTAATTCTACGTGGCATTGATTCAACAAGGTGCTGAAAGCATTCTTTAGAAATGTTGGCCCATATTGATAGGATAGCATCTTGCAGTTGATGGAGATTTGTGGGATGCACATCCAGGGCACGAAGCTCCCGTTCCACCACATCCCAAAGATGCTCTATTGGGTTGAGATCTGGTGACTGTGGGGGCCATTTTAGTACAGTGAACTCATTGTCATGTTCAAGAAACCTATTTGAAATGATTCGAGCTTTGTGACATGGTGCATTATCCTGCTGGAAGTAGCCATCAGAGGATGGGTACATGGTGGTCATAAAGGGATGGACATGGTCAGAAACAATGCTCAGGTAGGCCGTGGCATGTAAACGATGCCCAATTGGCACTAAGGGGCCTAAAGTGTGCCAAGAAAACACCCCCCACACCATTACACCACCACCACCAGCCTGCACAGTGGTAACAAGGCATGATGGATCCATGTTCTCATTCTGTTTACGCCAAATTCTGACTCTACCATCTGAATGTCTCAACAGAAATCCAGACTCATCAGACCAGGCAACATTTTTCCAGTCTTCAACTGTCCAATTTTAGTGAGCTCGTGCAAATTGTAGCCTCTTTTTCCTATTTGTAGTGGAGATGAGTGGTACCCGGTGGGGTCTTCTGCTGTTGTAGCCCATCCGCCTCAAGGTTGTGCGTGTTGTGGCTTCACAAATGCTTTGCTGCATACCTCGGTTGTAACGAGTGGTTATTTCAGTCAAAGTTGCTCTTCTATCAGCTTGAATCAGTCGGCCCATTCTCCTCTGACCTCTAGCATCAACAAGGCATTTTCGCCCACAGGACTGCCGCATACTGGATGTTTTTCCCTTTTCACACCATTCTTTGTAAACTCTAGAAATGGTTGTGCGTGAAAATCCCAGTAACTGAGCAGATTGTGAAATACTCAGACCGGCCCGTCTGGCACCAACAACCATGCCACGCTCAAAATTGCTTAAATCACCTTTCTTTCCCATTCTGACATTCAGTTTGGAGTTCAGGAGATTGTCTTGACCAGGACCACACCCCTAAATGCATTGAAGCAACTGCCATGTGATTGGTTGATTAGATAATGGCATTAATGAGAAATTGAACAGGTGTTCCTAATAATCCTTTAGGTGAGTGTATATGAGTGAGGGGAGGGGGGGATGATTGTGTCTATTTTGCACTCTTGATATTTTAGAGTGTCACCCCCTACATTGCTGTGCACTTTTTTTCTGCATCATGATTTGTGGTTTGTATCACCAAAAGCAGTACAAATACTTCGTTACTTTACTTAAGTACATTTTTCACGTATCTGTACTTTACTTAAGTAGAATCAATAGTGCATACTTTTGACTTTTACTTTGTTACATTTTGCAGCAATTATTATACTTTCTACTCCACTACATTTCTACAACGTTCCGTTACATTTTCTGATCAGTTTCAGGGCTCGACATTAACGCTTGTCCGGACTGGATTTTTTGAAGGGGCAAGTGAAAGTGAATTTCACTTGCCCGACCGGACAAGCTGATTAAAATGTCAATATAACAATATAATTTTATATTTATAACATATAATACAATTAAAAAACATCACACGACCAAGAGTGTTTTCCTGAATACCATCACGACTGAAAATGTGACCCTGATTTCATATGACAGTTCCATAAACAATTAATCAACATCAAGCCACTTACATTTTAGATGCAATATTGACTGTTTTTGTTCTTTTTCAGCAGCGAAAGTATTTCCAAGATCACATCAGAACTGTAGCGCATCTCACAGCAGCAGTGTGTTAGTGAATTATTCAGCGTTTGAATGAATCGGTTGAATCAAAGATTCAATGACCTGTTCATAAACGACTGCCTTATGAATGAATCAGCCGAACGAATCGACTCAATGACTCACTCATTCAGACGGTCACTGCGCCACCTACTGGCAGTTTAGTTTCATGTTTAAACATTCTTTCCAACATTTCTTATTTGTACTTAAAAAAATATATATTTAAAACAATCTCATGACATTATTTAATGCAGCTGTAATTTTTCAGTGTAAATTATTTCATTTGATTGGTAACAGCCCTATAGTGTCTTATTCTAATTTAATTTATTGATCAAATTTAAGAATATAAAATTAAAGCTGAAGCATAGCCTACATTTAATAAGATTAGGGGAAAAATGCCCTTTATAAAAAGGTAAAAATATCATAAATATGCAGATTTAAATACATCAAAGCTGATTGAACACTGGTGAGAATATTGCTTCAGAATAATGATATTTAACTCTGCAGATCACACTGATAGATAACCAGAATTGTAAGTCAGAATGGGCCACAGATGGTAAGCACAATTACATTAAGCCAAAACTAACTTAATTAAAATGCCACAGCCCATACTGTTTTTAAAAAAAAATATATATTATTATTATTAGAATATAGACATTAAGAGAAAAAAAAAAGTTATGCAAGTACTTTTACTTTTAATACTTAAAGTACATTTAAAATCAGGTACTTTTTACTTAAGTAGGGTTGTCATTGTAGTACTTCTACTTTTACTAAAGTAACTATGTCTCTGGTTATTTGTACTTTTACTTCCTCCACCACTGACCAAAAGGTTCCCTGAGTTTTTGTATTTTTGCGTATTTCCCATTCATTTCCTATGTCTGTCATTTTTGACCGCGAAGGAGACAAGTGTGACTATTTTTTTTCCGACCCTTTAACATAACCGAATCATCTCCATGATTTTTTTGTGTGTTCACGTAGCTAATGCGACAAAAGTCACCAAGTGTCATCCCATTCCGATGAAGCAAAATTTAATTAAAAAAACATTTAAATTAAAATTTCAAAACGTAAAATGTTTCGGGCGGTTAGAACCAGAGGGTTAAAACTTGTAAAGACATGTAAACTTCGGAAAAATGTTTGTTTTTGGTCATGCTGTATTCGATTGATTTGATAGATACATCGCTAGTTTCAGCATTATTTGTTCTTCAGACATTCTTCTGTAAACACAATAACTATCAGCTGTTTAATACGTTACCTACATTTAGTTTTTGACCATTGAAAATGGGTAGAATTCAACAATTTGGACATGGAGTCACATTGGGGTCCCCATATGTCTGGCACTGAACTATGTAGGACCTTCAAATTGAAGGTTTCAAAAGAAAAGTTTCATAAGAATGAGAATCTAGAAGGATATTGAGATATCTTGAATACTTTTAGAGTTACAAGCATGCAAACTTTGGAAAAAGAATATTTATGGCACTTTATGCAATTGTGTTGATAAAAAAACATGATGCACATTTCTAGTTTCAACATTATTTGTTCTTCAGATATTGCTCTTTAAAAAAAAATAATAATTATCAGCTGTATGCAAAGTGACTGTATGCATATATTTTTTGACCACTGAAAATGTGTACAATTTACCAATTTACTCATGGAGCCGCATTAGGATCTCCATATCTCTGGCATTGAACCATCAAGGGCCTTTAAAATGAAGAAACCAAAAGAAAACTTAAGAACCATAATCTAAAAGGATATTAGGATATCTTTAATACTTCTTGAGTTCCAGGCATGCAAACCTGAGACAAAAAACACAAGAAGTGCTTTTTTCCCCATTTTTGAATGGTCACCGTTGGCATATAATGAAATAAAGTCACCAGATTTCACTAATAGACCTGCCAATCTCTGTGTGAAAATAAAATCATGATGCTGCCATCTTCCTAAAGTTGTTTTTACACCCCTGTAATTTGGATCCAAATCTCAGGTGAACTGTCATTTTGACCCCCCCTCTACAAAACAATGGATTACTCAGTCAATATAAATCTGTGACATTTAATATTTTGTCTTTCATCACTATTTATGTTTGCCTTTCTACAGAATTTGAGCTGGGGACCTCTGGTTGAGTTGACACAGAATAACCCAATAATGAATAATCTTGCAGCATACAGTGAAACCGATTTTAAGCAGCACTGAAATTGTCATTGTTTATTAATTGGTCCCAATCTGTTTCACTAAGAGTGTTTTCACACTTGGCATGATTAACCCGAGCTCTGGTGTGATTGCTTTGTTAGTGCGGTTCATTTGAATGAGTGTGAACGCTGCCATCCGAACCCAAACACAACAAAAGGTCTCGGCTTGGCCTGCTTCCAAACAAACTCTGGTGCGGTTCGATTGAAATACACTGTATTGCCAAAAGTTTTGGGGCGCCTGCCTTTATATTTACACTTTAATGACATCCCATCCCATCCGTAGGGTTTAATATGGAGAACTCTTCTGGGAAGGCTTTCCACAGGGTTTAAGAGTGTGTTTATAGGAACTTTTGACTATTGGCTGAGGAAAGAAAAACAACCCCCCACCATAATCCCCCCTCCACCAAACTTTACACTTGGCACAATGCAGTCAGGCAAGTCCCGTTCTCCTGGCAACCGCCAAACCCAGACTGTGACCCTCAGCATGCGCTGACCCCTCTCTGTGATTTTACGTGGCCTATCACTTCGTGGCGGAGTTGCTGTTGTTCCCAATTGCTTCCACTTTGTTATAATCCCACTAACAGTTGAGCGTGGAATATTTAGTAGTGAGGAAATGTCAGGAATGGACTTATTACACAGGTGGCAACCTATCACGGTACCACGCTTGAGTTCACTGAGCTCCTGAGAGAGACCCGTTCTTTCACAAATGTTTGTAGAAGCGTCTGCATGCCTAGTGCTTGATTTATACACCTGTGGCCATGAAGTGATTGAACACCTGAACTCAGGGATCTGGAGGGGTGGCCCAATACTTTTGGCAATATAGTGTACGAGCGCAACATGGACCCAAGACATCTAAAATGACGTGATGTCATAAGATGCGACCCTAAAAAGTACAGAATGCTCAAGCACACCTGGTTCTTTTCGTCATAGTCGCGATGTTGCCAATCTTCACAGTTCGGTACAGACTCCTCGCAGCAGATTTGTGTGTGTGACGGTGGGTTTTGCCGCTGTTTTGACTCCTTTACACATTTTATAAGCTCTTCACGGGATCTCAGCTGGTCTAAATACCATCATATGTAGGCTACACACATACAACAGGCGTATTTAGACCATTGTTTTTGATGTTCGGCAAAAAGCCTGTTTTTGTATCTTTAAATTCGGTGTTAAAAATGACAGCTTGAACACTAAACAAACCAAGACTAAGGTGATGATACACGGAGCAATGTTTCCGTCAACGGGCAACCAGGTGAGACACAGGCCCACGACCGATCTAAAGGATCCAGATAGAAATCTGTCGCCCATTCTCTGTGGAAAAGTGCTCAAGCAACATTGCTCAAAAAAGTCATCACCTTAAATGTCTCATTTCCGGACCAAAAGAACCAAGTGAACCAAACAAGTGTGAACACATCCCTAAATCAAGGTACAATAAATATGCATGACAAGACAACTGCACCAAAATATTGGTGTGTGCTACTAAATTACAGTCTGTGAAACATGTAGGTGAGTTTAAAAGCTATCATTATGTTTCTTTAGCACATGCATTGTTTATTAGACAGACTTGGACTGTCACAGACATTTACAAAGATCCCAAAAAGAGCAAAGAATGGAAATATGCAATACATAACGATCCAATAATGACACTGATGTGTACATTTACTACAATGGCAGCAATTACAAACAGATTGCACCTCATATGCTTCATAATAAGAGAAGCTGAGCGCTCACTACAGTTGTATAAGGTATACGCTGATGAGCAGCAGATATTTAATAAGCACAGGAGGTGTTTATGGTTCCCATGTAGGGACACTGCGTCCCCTGGTGCCCTTGTGCTTCGCTCAGGATGTTGATCACAGAAGCACTGGAGCCATTTTACCATGACAGCTTCGCTCACATTACCTGGAAACCCTCGCCAAACACAACCACAGCTACTTCCCATTACAAAACAATCCTTCGCTTTAACTGACAATGGCTTATGTCTGTTAGAGTACATCATACTAATTAAATAACTTTTTTATTTTTTGTTTATTTGCTTCATGGGGCAGGGCTCGACAGAGGGAGCATTTCCCTCGCGTCTGAGACTAAAAATAGATACTGTACAATGTGTTTTAGAGCACGTGTGCGAATAATAAAATCCACACCGATCAGTTGTCTTAAATGTAAGATCATAAAAAGTCTTCAAAACCTTAAATGGTACAACAAGAACCTTAATGATCAATTTAAGGCGTCTTATATTTTGGCGATGGAAAAACATAAATCTCGATTCTGCCTAATGTGATTATTAAACTTCAGAAGGCTTTGATTTCATTAAATAAATGTGAGTGCTTCTCGTTTCAAAGCCTGAAGGTGGCGCTGCTGTGCGTTCGACAGGCTCGCACACATTTATGCCAAACGACACTAATGCTGATCAGTTATGACAGTGTTTACTGTACGGTGTTTATACTGTAGTATGTTGTGTACGGTTGTAAGAATGCATATTTTATCTCCTTCGTCTGAATTTGAATGAGCTCCTGCAATAATAAAGCAAAGGCTAGACATTTCAAAATAAGAGTCCCGGGGTATTTCGGGCTTGTTTATTAAAGAAAAGTCACGCCGTGTGTCCAATTTCCACCCGGTTATTATTTGGTAACACAAACTATATAATATAATTTAATTACCATTTAATAGTAAACTATTGTAGCTTCTGTCAGGGACGCCCCGTCACAGGAAGGAAGGACTAAGAACATTATTTGACACATATTATTAAATATACAGATTTTACTAGTATCAGTGTTATTATAGTTTACACAAACTAAAACCATAAAGTCTCTTTACTTGAAATGAATAAATGTTAAGTGACATAAAATAATTTTCATTTAGTTTCATTAACCTGATAAAACTAAAACTGAAATAAACATTTATAAAAACTATACAGACATGTTTAAAAACTAATAAAATGATAAAAACAGCAAAATTCCTAAAACTTAATTAAAATTAAAATGAAAGCAGAAAATATAAAAATTTAATTCAAAATATTAACAAAAATTATAATAGTATCTCAATGATACTAAAATAACAGCGACTAGTATGGCAATATATATATATATATTCTAATAAAATTAAATGATCTTGCTTGTAAATTTTATTAAGGAATAACATTATTTGCGCCCCTAAAGTTTCTAAATGCGCTCCTAAAATTTCATGTAAATTTTAATTTGTAAATGTACAAATCGGTGTCCCATACATTAAGTCAAATCACAATTTAATGAATAAAATAATCACATTTTTTAAGTTTGCAAATGAGCATTTTGTTCCAAACCGGTTCAGTGTTCTGTCATGCTACTTTTTAGTTAATGATTTTTATGTTCCTATGTTTAAAAATGTTGGTAGAAAACATAAAAATTACACAAGTCAAGGTTTTAAAATAGGTTTACCGATTTTGTTGTAACATTGTTGTGGGGGAAAAAAGCAAACCAATGAATAAAACCAGCTCACATAAAAAAATAGGCTAGTTTATGGAGGCCTGAGTAAAAAAAGTTTTAAATTAAAAAGTCAAACTGTGACTGTTTTAACTGAAAGCATCTTAAAATATGTCTTTGTTTTGTCTCAAGATGCACATCAGTAATGTTTATTTTTTTTATAAGGCACATTTATAAAAGCTACTTAAATGTCCTAATTGAACTAAGGCCTAATCCTGGCTTAATCTAAGAAATTTCCAGTTATGATTAAGCCAAAATAACAAATAATAAAGCTGCGAAAAAATGCACCTCATTCTAGGAGGACGAACAATATTTTCTGACTTTGTTGAAGATAATTGGACTGTTTTTAAGCACTATTTTGTAGCGTATCGATAAGGATCAGAGATGGAGACGGACCCTGAATCCACACTCCCCTGCAGAAACGCTTTGTAAATAAAGGCCCTGGTGCCTGAAGTGAAGCTGAAGCTCTCAATGCCACGTTCTGCATTCCTGCGATCTTAACACTCTGCATCCCCAGACGACAGAGAGATAATGGGATCGTCCGGTTCTCCTTAGCCAAGGATTAAATCTGTTCAAAAGAACCTGAGAGGACAGGAAAACTGCTCTTGAAGCTGGACAGTGTCACAGATGAGGTGTGTAATTATTGTGAACGCTGGCTTTGCAAAACACAGGTGGTGACATGATGAAAACAATCATCTACAAAGCCGTTCCTAGAACTATTAAACCCGTCTGTCATGTGAATCGAACACAAAAGGCCAAGTGTGACCATGTGATCCGGGTCAAACAGCTTGAGACCTATAAATACACTAGATTGTGTCTAGTTTGTCTAATGCGAGTGCTATAGCCCATGCAAACCTCGCCACCATAAAGCCAAGACGTTGTGGGTGGTTTTCAGGGTGTTGCCATGCAATTCGTATGATGAACAATTTAATTGAAATGAACAGCGTTTTTGCCCCCTTATCTTGAGATTTCCAGCTCTAACTGTATTATATTAAAACATATAATTAATTTATAATGTAAATGTAATTTACTAGAGGTTCTGATGAATGTTAATTGCTGCAGTCTATTTAAAATGTTTAATGAATCTGAATTAATTTTTTTTTTGAATGAATGAATGATTCAATGACTCACTCATAAAGACTTCACTTGTTTCATTGCTGGATGAATCAGTGTTTTTGAACAAATCTCTTGAATGAATGATTCAATGACTCACTCATAAAGACTTCACTTGTTTCATTACTGGATGAATCAGTGTTTTTGAACGAATCTCTTGAATGAATGATTAATTGACTCACACATAAAGACTTCAATTGTTTCATTACTGGATGAATCAGTGTTTTTGAACGAATCTCTTGAATGAATGATTCAATGACTCACTCAAAGACTTCACTTGTTTCATTACTGGATGAATCAGTGTTTTTGAACAAATCTCATGAGTGAATGATTCAATGACTCACACATAAAGACTTCACTTGTTTCAGTACTGGATGAATCAGTGTTTTTGAACGAATCTCTTGAATGAATGATTCAATGACTCACTCAAAGACTTCACTTGTTTCATTACTGGATGAATCAGTGTTTTTGAACAAATCTCATGAGTGAATGATTCAATGACTCACACATAAAGACTTCACTTGTTTCATTACTGGATGAATCAGTGTTTTTGAACAAATCTCTTGAATGAATGATTCAATGACTCACTCATAAAGACTTCACTTGTTTCAGTACTGGATGAATCAGCGTTTTTGAACGAATCTCTTGAATGAATGATTCAATGACTCACTCTAAGACTTCACTTGTTTCATTACTGGATGAATCAGTGTTTTTGAACAAATCTCATGAGTGAATGATTCAATGACTCACACATAAAGACTTCACTTGTTTCATTACTGGATGAATCAGCGTTTTTGAACAAATCTCTTGAATGAATGATTCAATGACTCACTCAAAGACTTCACTTGTTTCATTACTGGATGAATCAGTGTTTTTGAACAAATCTCATGAGTGAATGATTCAATGACTCACACATAAAGACTTCACTTGTTTCATTACTGGATGAATCAGCGTTTTTGAACAAATCTCTTGAATGAATGATTCAATGACTCACTCTAAGACTTCACTTGTTTCATTACTGGATGAATCAGAGTTTTTGAACAAATCTCATGAGTGAATGATTCAATGACTCACACATAAAGACTTCACTTGTTTCATTACTGGATGAATCAGCGTTTTTGAACAAATCTCTTGAATGAATGATTCAATGACTCACTCTAAGACTTCACTTGTTTCATTACTGGATGAATCAGTGTTTTTGAACAAATCTCATGAGTGAATGATTCAATGACTCACACATAAAGACTTCACTTGTTTCATTACTGGATGAATCAGCGTTTTTGAACGAATCTCTTGAATGAATGATTCAATGACTCACTCTAAGACTTCACTTGTTTCATTACTGGATGAATCAGTGTTTTTGAACAAATCTCATGAGTGAATGATTCAATGACTCACACATAAAGACTTCACTTGTTTCATTACTGGATGAATCAGCGTTTTTGAACGAATCTCTTGAATGAATGATTCAATGACTCACTCAAAGACTTCACTTGTTTCATTACTGGATGAATCAGTGTTTTTGAACAAATCTCATGAGTGAATGATTCAATGACTCACACATAAAGACTTCACTTGTTTCAGTACTGGATGAATCAGTGTTTTTGAACTAATCTCTTGAATGAATGATTCAATGACTCACTCATAAAGACTTCACTTGTTTCATTACTGGATGAATCAGTGTTTTTGAACGAATCTCTTAAATGAATGATTCAATGACTCACTCATAAAGACTTCACTTGTTTCATTACTGGATGAATCAGTGTTTTTGAACGAATCTCTTGAATGAATGATTCAATGACTCACTCATAAAGACTTCACTTGTTTCATTACTGGATGAATCAGTGTTTTTGAACGAATCTCTTAAATGAATGATTCAATGACTCACTCATAAAGACTTCACTTGTTTCATTACTGGATGAATCAGTGTTTTTGAACAAATCTCTTGAGTGAATGATTCAATGACTCACTTTAAGACTTCACTTGTTTCATTACTGGATGAATCAGTGTTTTTGAACGAATCTCTTGAATGAATGATTCAATGACTCACTCATAAAGACTTCACTTGTTTCATTACTGGATGAATCAGTGTTTTTGAACAAATCTCATGAGTGAATGATTCAATGACTCACTCAAAGACTTCACTTGTTTCATTACTGGATGAATCAGTGTTTTTGAACGAATCTCTTGAATGAATGATTCAATGACTCACTCAAAGACTTCACTTGTTTCATTACTGGATGAATCAGTGTTTTTGAACAAATCTCATGAGTGAATGATTCAATGACTCACACATAAAGACTTCACTTGTTTCAGTACTGGATGAATCAGTGTTTTTGAACTAATCTCTTGAATGAATGATTCAATGACTCACTCATAAAGACTTCACTTGTTTCATTACTGGATGAATCAGTGTTTTTGAACGAATCTCTTAAATGAATGATTCAATGACTCACTCATAAAGACTTCACTTGTTTCATTACTGGATGAATCAGTGTTTTTGAACGAATCTCTTGAATGAATGATTCAATGACTCACTCATAAAGACTTCACTTGTTTCATTACTGGATGAATCAGTGTTTTTGAACGAATCTCTTAAATGAATGATTCAATGACTCACTCATAAAGACTTCACTTGTTTCATTACTGGATGAATCAGTGTTTTTGAACAAATCTCTTGAGTGAATGATTCAATGACTCACTTTAAGACTTCACTTGTTTCATTACTGGATGAATCAGTGTTTTTGAACGAATCTCTTGAATGAATGATTCAATGACTCACTCATAAAGACTTCACTTGTTTCATTACTGGATGAATCAGTGTTTTTGAACAAATCTCATGAGTGAATGATTCAATGACTCACTCAAAGACTTCACTTGTTTCATTACTGGATGAATCAGTGTTTTTGAACGAATCTCTTGAATGAATGATTCAATGACTCACTCATAAAGACTTCACTTGTTTCATTACTGGATGAATCAGTGTTTTTGAACTAATCTCTTGAGTGAATGATTCAATGACTCACTCAAAGACTTCACTTGTTTCATTACTGGATGAATCAGTGTTTTTGAACGAATCTCTTGAATGAATGATTCAATGACTCACTCATAAAGACTTCACTTGTTTCATTACTGGATGAATCAGTGTTTTTGAACTAATCTCTTGAGTGATTGATTCAATGACTCACTCAAAGACTTCACTTGTTTCATTACTGGATGAATCAGTGTTTTTGAACTAATCTCTTGAATGAATGATTCAATGACTCACTCAAAGACTTCACTTGTTTCATTACTGGATGAATCAGTGTTTCTGAACGAATCTCCTGAGTGAATGATTCAATGACTCACTCATAAAGACTTCACTTGTTTCATTGCTGGATGAATCAGTGTTTTTGAACTAATCTCTTGAATGAATGATTCAATGACTCACTCAAAGACTTCACTTGTTTCATTACTGGATGAATCAGTGTTTTTGAACTAATCTCTTGAATGAATGATTCAATGACTCACTCATAAAGACTTCACTTGTTTCATTGCTGGATGAATCAGTGTTTTTGAACGAATCTCTTGAATGAATGATTCAATGACTCACTCATAAAGACTTCACTTGTTTCATTACTGGATGAATCAGTGTTTTTGAACGAATCTCTTGAATGAATGATTCAATGACTCACTCATAAAGACTTCACTTGTTTCATTACTGGATGAATCAGCGTTTTTGAACGAATCTCTTGAGTGAATGATTCAATGACTCACTCAAAGACTTCACTTGTTTCATTACTGGATGAATCAGTGTTTTTGAACGAATCTCTTGAATGAATGATTCAATGACTCACTCATAAAGACTTCACTTGTTTCATTACTGGATGAATCAGTGTTTTTGAACAAATCTCTTGAGTGAATGATTCAATGACTCACTCATAAAGACTTCACTTGTTTCATTACTGGATGAATCAGTGTTTTTGAACTAATCTCTTGAATGAATGATTCAATGACTCACTCATAAAGACTTCACTTGTTTCATTACTGGATGAATCAGTGTTTTTGAACAAATCTCTTGAATGAATGATTCAATGACTCACTCATAAAGACTTCACTTGTTTCATTACTGGATGAATCAGTGTTTTTGAACGAATCTCTTAAATGAATGATTCAATGACTCACTCATAAAGACTTCACTTGTTTCATTACTGGATGAATCAGTGTTTTTGAACAAATCTCTTGAGTGAATGATTCAATGACTCACTCATAAAGACTTCACTTGTTTCATTACTGGATGAATCAGTGTTTTTGAACTAATCTCTTGAATGAATGATTCAATGACTCACTCATAAAGACTTCACTTGTTTCATTACTGGATGAATCAGTGTTTTTGAACAAATCTCTTGAGTGAATGATTCAATGACTCACTCATAAAGACTTCACTTGTTTCATTACTGGATGAATCAGTGTTTTTGAACGAATCTCTTGAATGAATGATTCAATGACTCACTCATAAAGACTTCACTTGTTTCATTACTGGATGAATCAGTGTTTTTGAACGAATCTCTTGAATGAATGATTCAATGACTCACTCATAAAGACTTCACTTGTTTCATTACTGGATGAATCAGTGTTTTTGAACGAATCTCTTGAATGAATGATTCAATGACTCACTCATAAAGACTTCACTTGTTTCATTACTGGATGAATCAGTGTTTTGCAATCTCTTGCAAACACATTAACAGTCTCTTGTCTCCACCTACTGGTGTAACGATGTAATTGATGCAATCTTTATTTGAAGCTTTTGAGAATAACAAAGTCCACACCACAACTACAATGCTAACGAGGGAAAGATATGCACAGAGGAAAGATATTGGTCTTTTCCAGCTGATAATTGATAAAAAATTAAAAAAAAAAACATTGACAGCAAATCAGAATCTACAACTTTAAAGCGGTTAAGCACGTCGCGATAGTCTTTTCTGAAACGCTTCTCAAACAAGAACAAATGTAGGGCGGGGCTTGATTTTGTCCGTGTGCATTTGATTGGATGGTTGTGGTTTGCGATTCATCATTTTTAGTCATGTGACTGACACACTGCAGCACAAGCCTTTCAATATTCCATCTCAAAAGAAGAAAAACTAAATTATGTGAACAAAATGCAAGTTTTGGGCACTTATTATATACAACATTCAGTTTATATTCAAATCTGCATCATCATAAACCCCAAAAAGGGATGTTATCCACTTCCTATTTGCTTACCACAGGACAAGTGTGTATCTGTAACTGTAAAAGCCTGTAACCTGCAGTGTATATGAACATATGAACACCATATGCTATGTGCTTACCTTCTAATTTGACAAACACTGCTAGCTATATTCAGCAACATGTTAGCTGTCAAGCTGAGTGTGTTGAAATATTAATTATGATAGGCTTCATCCACCATGGCATTAGTCCAACTTTAGAGTACTTCGAAGTCAATGTACACAAAACACCACCACAACAACTGTGTGTCTGAAATACGTGTTCGTTGTTCGACAACAAACCTTGGTTGTCTCGGAGCCACGAGTCACTTAAAATGTGTGTAAAGGTAAACACACACACACACACACCCACTCTCGCGCGCGCGCGCTCTCTCTCTCACACACACACACACACACACACACACTCAAATACACACAAACGCACGCACTTATATATAGACTCTCTCACACACACGCATACATATAGACTCGCATTCACTCATACATATACAAACACATTTATAAATACACACAGCTAGCGCGTGCTCTCCTCTCGTGCTAAGTAACGTTAGCAATTCTTCATAATTATACACAGCTAAACGCATCCATAAAGACCGAAATGAATGAAGAAAGGACGTAGTATGATAAAAACACGCTCTTACCTTTGGAATAGAGTGATTTAGGAGAACTGGGGTCGATATCGGCGCTCAGGAGAGATATAAAATCAGAGGGCATGCTAGCATGCTAAAGCCTCATGAGATCAGAGGAAACGACTCTATCACTCTCGGCTTAAAGAGCAATGCATACAGAAAGAGAGATGCTTTCAATCATAAAATCCTTATAAAGGCTTTACAGCACATGTATAGTAGTGAAGTTCACACTCAGGAACATTTTAATGTGTTTTTTCTCCATCTGATTAGCTAGCCAGCCATAAGAGCCATTCACCTTTTTTCAGCGACTCCTCCCCCCTTTCTGCGCATGCGCACGATTTCCGACTGACAGATTATTATTGTTCGACTGTGTGATAGAAAGTGTTAGACTCTGAATTATTATTTATATATGGTTAGTTCTGCAAGTATATGACAGTCTAGACCTGACGGATGACTGTTCTTCTATATCTGACATAACTAAACATTCCTGACACATTCTGTTTACTTTTTTACCAATTCACTATATTTTAGTTATATAAAAAAAAATAATAATAATTTGATATATTATAGTGTATTCTTTTTCATTATTAACGTTACAATGCATTCACTTTAATTAATGCAAAGAAATGTTCACGTATGGATCTTATAAAATGTATAGAGCATTCTGTCACTCCTGATGATGTCACTCCCTCCCTGTGTGACGAGGTCAGCGATGAGGTCAGCTGTATGTCGTCTGTCACTCCTGATGGTGTCACTCCCTCCCTGTGTGACGCGGTCAGCGATGAGGTCAGCTGTATGTCGTCTGTCACTCCTGATGATGTCACTCCCTCCCTGTGTGACGCGGTCAGCGATGAGGTCAGCTGTATGTCGTCTGTCACTCCTGATGGTGTCACTCCCTCCCTGTGTGACGCGGTCAGCGATGAGGTCAGCTGTATGTCGTCTGTCACTCCTAATGATGTCACTCCCTCCCCGTGTGACGCGGTCAGCGATGAGGTCAGCTGTATGTCGTCTGTCACTCCTGATGATGTCACTCCCTCCCCGTGTGACGCGGTCAGCGATGAGGTCAGCTGTATGTCGTCTGTCACTCCTGATGATGTCACTCCCTCCCTGTGTGACGCGGTCAGCGATGAGGTCAGCTGTATGTCGTCTGTCACTCCTGATGATGTCACTCCCTCCCTGTGTGACGCGGTCAGTGATGAGGTCAGCTGTATGTCGTCTGTCACTCCTGATGATGTCACTCCCTCCCTGTGTGACGCGGTCAGTGATGAGGTCAGCAGTATGTCGTCTGTCACTCCTGATGATGTCACTCCCTCCCCGTGTGACGCGGTCAGCGATGAGGTCAGCTGTATGTCGTCTGTCACTCCTGATGATGTCACTCCCTCCCTGTGTGACGCGGTCAGCGATGAGGTCAGCTGTATGTCGTCTGTCACTCCTGATGATGTCACTCCCTCCCTGTGTGACGCGGTCAGTGATGAGGTCAGCTGTATGTCGTCTGTCACTCCTGATGATGTCACTCCCTCCCTGTGTGACGCGGTCAGTGATGAGGTCAGCAGTATGTCGTCTGTCACTCCTGATGATGTCACTCCCTCCCCGTGTGACGCGGTCAGCGATGAGGTCAGCTGTATGTCGTCTGTCACTCCTGATGATGTCACTCCCTCCCTGTGTGACGCGGTCAGCGATGAGGTCAGCTGTATGTCGTCTGTCACTCCTGATGATGTCACTCCCTCCCTGTGTGACGCGGTCAGTGATGAGGTCAGCTGTATGTCGTCTGTCACTCCTGATGATGTCACTCCCTCCCTGTGTGACGCGGTCAGTGATGAGGTCAGCAGTATGTCGTCTGTCACTCCTGATGATGTCACTCCCTCCCCGTGTGACGCGGTCAGTGATGAGGTCAGCTGTATGTCGTCTGTCACTCCTGATGATGTCACTCCCTCCCCGTGTGGCACGGTCAGTGATGAGGTCAGCTGTATGTCGTCTGTCACTCCTGATGATGTCACTCCCTCCCTGTGTGACGCGGTCAGTGATGAGGTCAGCAGTATGTCGTCTGTCACTCCTGATGATGTCACTCCCTCCCTGTGTGACGCGGTCAGTGATGAGGTCAGCAGTATGTCGTCTGTCACTCCTGATGATGTCACTCCCTCCCTGTGTGACGCGGTCAGTGATGAGGTCAGCTGTATGTCGTCTGTCACTCCTGATGATGTCACTCCCTCCCTGTGTGACGCGGTCAGTAATGAGGTCAGCAGTATGTCGTCTGTCACTCCTGATGATGTCACTCCCTCCCTGTGTGACGCGGTCAGTGATGAGGTCAGCTGTATGTCGTCTGTCACTCCTGATGATGTCACTCCCTCCCTGTGTGACGCGGTCAGTGATGAGGTCAGCAGTATGTCGTCTGTCACACCTGATGATGTCACTCCCTCCCTGTGTGACGCGGTCAGTGATGAAGTCAGCAGTATGTCGTCTGTCACTCCTGATGATGATGTCACTCTCTCCCCGTGTGACGCGGTCAGCGATGAGGTCAGCTTTATGTCGTCTGTCACTCCTGATGATGATGTCATTCTCTCCCCGTGTGATGCGGTCAGTGATGAGGTCAGCAGTATGTCGTCTGTCACTCCCTCCCCGTGTGACACGGTCAGCGATGAGGTCAGCTTTATGTCGTCTGTCACTCCTGATGATGATGTCATTCTCTCCCCGTGTGACGCGGTCAGTGATGAGGTCAGCAGTATGTCGTCTGTCACTCCCTCCCCGTGTGACACGGTCAGCGATGAGGTCAGCAGTATGTCGTCTGTCACTCCTTCCCTGTGTGACACGGTCAGCGATGAGGTCAGCTGTATGTCGTCTGTCACTCCTTCCCTGTGTGACACGGTCAGCGATGAGGTCAGCTGTATGTCGTCTGTCACTCCTTCCCTGTGTGACACGGTCAGTGATGAGGTCAGCAGTATGTCGTCTGTCACTCCTTCCCTGTGTGACACGGTCAGCGATGAGGTCAGCTGTATGTCGTCTGTCACTCCTGATGATAATGTCACTCCCTCCCCATGTGACGCGGTCAGTGATGAGGTCAGCAGTATGTCGTCTGTCACTCCTGATGATGTCACTCCCTCCCCGTGTGACGAGGTCAGCGATGAGGTCAGCTGTATGTTGTCTGTCACTCCTGATGATGTCACTCCCTCCCCGTGTGACGAGGTCAGCGATGAGGTCAGCTGTATGTCGTCTGTCACTCCTGATGATGTCACTCCCTCCCTGTGTGACGCGGTCAGCGATGAGGTCAGCAGTATGTCGTCTGTCACTCCTGATGATGTCACTCCCTCCCCGTGTGACGAGGTCAGCGATGAGGTCAGCAGTATGTCGTCTGTCACTCCTTCCCTGTGTGACACGGTCAGCGATGAGGTCAGCAGTATGTCGTCTGTCACTCCTTCCCTGTGTGACACGGTCAGCGATGAGGTCAGCTGTATGTCGTCTGTCACTCCTTCCCTGTGTGACACGGTCAGTGATGAGGTCAGCAGTATGTCGTCTGTCACTCCTTCCCTGTGTGACACGGTCAGCGATGAGGTCAGCTGTATGTCGTCTGTCACTCCTGATGATAATGTCACTCCCTCCCCATGTGACGCGGTCAGTGATGAGGTCAGCAGTATGTCGTCTGTCACTCCTGATGATGTCACTCCCTCCCCGTGTGACGAGGTCAGCGATGAGGTCAGCTGTATGTTGTCTGTCACTCCTGATGATGATGTCACTCTCTCCCCGTGTGACGCGGTCAGCGATGAGGTCAGCTGTATGTCGTCTGTCACTCCTGATGATGTCACTCCCTCCTTGTGTGACGAGGTCAGCGATGAGGTCAGCTGTATGTTGTCTGTCACTCCTGATGATGATGTCACTCTCTCCCCGTGTGACGCGGTCAGCGATGAGGTCAGCTGTATGTCGTCTGTCACTCCTGATGATGTCACTCCCTCCATGTGTGATGCGGTCAGTGATGAGGTCAGCAGTATGTCGTCTGTCACTCCTGATGATGATGTCATTCCCTACCCGTGTGGGACTCGGTCAGCGATGAGGTCAGCTGTATGTCGTCTGTCACTCCTGATGATGTCACTCCCTCCCCGTGTGACGCGGTCAGCGATGAGGTCAGCTTTATGTGACATCATCACTCCTGATGATGTCACTCCCTCCTTGTGTGACGCGGTCAGCGATGAGGTCAGCTGTATGTCGTCTGTCACTCCTGATGATGTCACTCACTCCATTTGTGACGCGGTCAGTAATGAGGTCAGCAGTATGTCGTCTGTCACTCCTGATGATATCACTCCCTACCCGTGTGGGACTCGGTCAGCGATGAGGTCAGTTGTATGTCGTCTGTCACTCCTGATGATGTCACTCCCTCCCCGTGTGACGTGGTCAGTGATAAGGTCAGCAGTATGTCGTCTGTCACTCCCTCCCCGTGTGACATGGTCAGCGATGAGGTCAGCTGTATGTCGTCTGTCACTCCTAATGATGATGTCACTCCCTCCCCGTGTGACGCGGTCAGTGATGAAGTCAGCAGTATGTCGTCTGTCACTCCTGATGATGTCACTCCCTCCCTGTGTGACGAGGTCAGTGATGAGGTCAGCAGTATGTCGTCTGTCACTCCTGATGATGTCACTCACTCCATGTGTGACGCGGTCAGTGATGAGGTCAGCTGTATGTCGTCTGTCACTCCTGATGATGATGTCACTCCCTCCCCGTGTGACGCGGTCAGCGATGAGGTCAGCTGTATGTTGTCTGTCACTCCTGATGATGATGTCACTCCCTCCCCGTGTGACGCGGTCAGCGATGAGGTCAGCTGTATGTCGTCTGTCACTCCTGATGATGTCACTCCCTCCCCGTGTGACGCGGTCAGCGATGAGGTCAGCTGTATGTCGTCTGTCACTCCTGATGATGATGTCACTCCCTCCCCATGTGACGCGGTCAGTGATGAGGTCAGCAGTATGTCGTCTGTCACTCCTGATGATGTCACTCCCTCCCCGTGTGACGCGGTCAGCGATGAGGTCAGCTGTATGTCGTCTGTCACTCCTGATGATGATGTCACTCCCTCCCCGTGTGACGCGGTCAGCGATGAGGTCAGCTGTATGTCGTCTGTCACTCCTGATGATGATGTCACTCCCTCCCCGTGTGACGCGGTCAGCGATGAGGTCAGCTGTATGTTGTCTGTCACTCCTGATGATGATGTCACTCCCTCCACGTGTGACGCGGTCAGCGATGAGGTCAGCTGTATGTCGTCTGTCACTCCTGATGATGTCACTCCCTCCCCGTGTGACGCGGTCAGTGATGAGGTCAGCAGTATGTCGTCTGTCACTCCTAATGATGATGTCACTCTCTCCCCGTGTGACGCGGTCAGCGATGAGGTCAGCTTTATGTCGTCTGTCACTCCTGATGATGATGTCACTCTCTCCCCGTGTGACGCGGTCAGCGATGAGGTCAGCTTTATGTCGTCTGTCACTCCTGATGATGATGTCATTCTCTCCCCGTGTGACGCGGTCAGTGATGAGGTCAGCAGTATGTCGTCTGTCACTCCCTCCCCGTGTGACACGGTCAGTGATGAGGTCAGCTGTATGTCGTCTGTCACTCCTGATGAAGATGTCACCCTCTCCATGTGTGACGCGGCCAGTGATGAGGTCAGCTGTATGTCGTCTGTCACTCCTGATGATGATGTTACCCTCTCCATGTGTGACGCGGTCAGTGATGAGGTCAGCTTTATGTCGTCTGTCACTCCTGATGATGATGTCACTCCCTCCACGTGTGACGCGGTCAGCGATGAGGTCAGCTGTATGTCGTCTGTCACTCCTGATGATGTCACTCCCTCCCCGTGTGACGCGGTCAGCGATGAGGTCAGCTTTATGTCGTCTGTCACTCCTGATGATGATGTCATTCTCTCCCCGTGTGACGCGGTCAGTGATGAGGTCAGCAGTATGTCGTCTGTCACTCCTGATGAAGATGTCACCCTCTCTATGTGTGACGCGGCCAGTGATGAGGTCAGCTGTATGTCGTCTGTCACTCCTGATGATGATGTTACCCTCTCCATGTGTGACGCGGTCAGTGATGAGGTCAGCTTTATGTCGTCTGTCACTCCTGATGATGATGTCATTCTCTCCCTGTGTGACGCGGTCAGTGATGAGGTCAGCAGTATGTCGTCTGTCACTCCCTCCCCATGTGACACGGTCAGTGATGAGGTCAGCTGTATGTCGTCTGTCACTCCTGATGATGATGTCACCCTCTCCATGTGTGACGCGGTCAGTGATGAGGTCAGCTGTATGTCGTCTGTCACTCCTGATGATGATGTCACTCACTCCATGTGTGACACGGTCAGCGATGAGGTCAGCAGTATGTCGTCTGTCACTCCTGATGATGATGTCACTCCCTCCCCGTGTGACGCGGTCAGTGATGAGGTCAGCAGTATGTCGTCTGTCACTCCTGATGATGATGTCACTCTCTCCCCGTGTGACGCGGTCAGCGATGAGGTCAGCTTTATGTCGTCTGTCACTCCTGATGATGATGTCATTCTCTCCCCGTGTGATGCGGTCAGTGATGAGGTCAGCAGTATGTCGTCTGTCACTCCCTCCCCGTGTGACACGGTCAGCGATGAGGTCAGCTTTATGTCGTCTGTCACTCCTGATGATGATGTCATTCTCTCCCCGTGTGATGCGGTCAGTGATGAGGTCAGCAGTATGTCGTCTGTCACTCCCCCCCGTGTGACACGGTCAGCGATGAGGTCAGCAGTATGTCGTCTGTCACTCCTTCCCTGTGTGACACGGTCAGCGATGAGGTCAGCTGTATGTCGTCTGTCACTCCTTCCCTGTGTGACGCGGTCAGCGATGAGGTCAGCTGTATGTCGTCTGTCACTCCTTCCCTGTGTGACGCGGTCAGTGATGAGGTCAGCAGTATGTCGTCTGTCACTCCTTCCCTGTGTGACATGGTCAGCGATGAGGTCAGCTGTATGTCGTCTGTCACTCCTGATGATGATGTTACTCCCTCCCCATGTGACGCGGTCAGTGATGAGGTCAGCAGTATGTCGTCTGTCACTCCTGATGATGTCACTCCCTCCCCGTGTGACGAGGTCAGCGATGAGGTCAGCTGTATGTTGTCTGTCACTCCTGATGATGATGTCACTCTCTCCCCGTGTGACGCGGTCAGCGATGAGGTCAGCTGTATGTTGTCTGTCACTCCTGATGATGTCACTCCCTCCTTGTGTGACGAGGTCAGCGATGAGGTCAGCTGTATGTTGTCTGTCACTCCTGATGATGATGTCACTCTCTCCCCGTGTGACGCGGTCAGCGATGAGGTCAGCTGTATGTCGTCTGTCACTCCTGATGATGTCACTCCCTCCATGTGTGATGCGGTCAGTGATGAGGTCAGCAGTATGTCGTCTGTCACTCCTGATGATGATGTCACTCCCTACCCGTGTGGGACTCGGTCAGCGATGAGGTCAGTTGTATGTTGTCTGTCACTCCTGATGGTGTCACTCCTTCCCTGTGTGACGCGGTCAGCGATGAGGTCAGCTGTATGTCGTCTGTCACTTCTGATGATGTCACTTCCTCCATGTGTGACGCGGTCAGTGATGAGGTCAGCAGTATGTCGTCTGTCACTCCTGATGATGATGTCACTCCCTACCCGTGTGGGACTCGGTCAGCGATGAGGTCAGCTGTATGTCGTCTGTCACTCCTGATGATGATGTCACTCCTTCCCTGTGTGACACGGTCAGCGATGAGGTCAGCTGTATGTCGTCTGTCACTCCTGATGATGTCACTCCCTCCCCGTGTGACGCGGTCAGCGATGAGGTCAGCTTTATGTGACATCATCACTCCTGATGATGTCACTCCCTCCTTGTGTGACGCGGTCAGCGATGAGGTCAGCTGTATGTCGTCTGTCACTCCTGATGATGTCACTCACTCCATGTGTGACGCGGTCAGTGATGAGGTCAGCAGTATGTCGTCTGTCACTCCTGATGATGATGTCACTCCCTACCCGTGTGGGACTCGGTCAGCGATGAGGTCACCTGTATGTCGTCTGTCACTCCTGATGATTATGTCACTCTCTCCCTGTGTGACGCGGTCAGCGATGAGGTCAGCTGTATGTCGTCTGTCACTCCTGATGATGATGTCACTCCCTCCCTGTGTGACGCGGTCAGTGATGAGGTCAGCTGTATGTCGTCTGTCACTCCTGATGATGATGTCACTCTCTCCCCGTGTGACGCGGTCAGTGATGAGGTCAGCTGTATGTCGTCTGTCACTCCTGATGATGATGTCACTCCCTCCCTGTGTGACGCGGTCAGCGATGAGGTCAGCTTTATGTTGTCTGTCACTCCTGATGATGTCACTCCCTTCCCGTGTGACGCGGTCAGCGATGAGGTCAGCAGTATGTTGTCTGTAACTCCTGCCTGCCGTGTAATCGAGTGAAGTACCAAACAGAAAGATGAAGCACAAATATTCTTTTTAATTCCTCAGAAAAAGGAGAAACTGTCAAAGCGCCCACAGTCAGAGAGAAAGTCGTTGGGAGTTATTTCAGAAAACTTGAAAGCAGAAGGTGCGACTGATGAATAACAAGCTGCTCTGGGAATAGTGTAATTTTCACAGAGAAGACAAGAAATATGTAAGAGTATGAGAGTGTCTATTAAGAAATATAAGGTTTAGGTCAAAGATTTCAAATGTTTTCATTCCCCTAGGTGTGGTTGTATGTTGATTTTAAACAGCTGTTTTTAAAATTGTTTATACATTTTTAAATAAATTATTTGAATGAATACACAAGTACACGTTGCATTCTCAGCATTGCCACAAGGGGGCAATTGTTTGGCGTAAACCATCTTTAATGGTCAGTTTTCTCTTTTAGGCCAACTACCATCATGGCGGAGTGACCATTCGAAGATAATTTTTTTGTCAAAGTCTTTCTAGGCCAGTCAGTTCATTTGGCGGCCATCTTGGGAGTCTAATGACACTGTCATCAAACATCAAGAACCATCTCCGATTTTCATCATCGACACAGTCCGTCGATGTCACACACTGTCTGCGTGCAGCCCAAAAACTTCAAAACCGTTGCAAATAATTTGTTTCGAACCAGTGATTTAGAGTGTGTATCAAACTGCCAAGGTCACATGATTACAGTAAATGAGGCTTTGTTACATCTATAATGAGGTTTGTGCTCAGGGAAGGAGGTGGCGGGAACCGGCAAACGTTCAACATAAACTTTAATCCCAAAATTAAACAAACAAAACACAAGTAAAGCGGCAGCCCCTCATGGACGACTGCCGCACATAAACACAATAAAATACAACATAAAGTCCATGTCGTCACTCCTCCTTTTATCCTTCCAGAGTTCCTCCGTGGGACTCGAGGCCAGTGTGGTGCGCAGGTTCATTAGTACTCGCTCCGTTCTCACAGCTCTTGGCCACGCCCTGCTTGCCACAACGTCATAACTGTTTTGAAATGTTTCAAAATTTCAATGGTTCGCCACCAGGTGGCAATAATCTCTGTGAACCCATGAACCAGTGTCTATATACACCGATCAGGCATAACATTATGACCTAATATTGTGTTGGTCCCCCTTTTGCTGCCAAAACAGCCTGACCCGTCGAGGCATGGACTCCACTAGCCCCCTGAAGGTGTGTTGTGGTATCTGACACCAAGATGTTAGCAGCAGATCCTTTAAGTCCTGTAAGTTGCGGACATGGATCGGACTTGTTTGTTCAGCACATCCAAAAGATGCTCGATTGGATTGAGATCTGGGGAATTTGGAGGCCAAGTCAACACCTCAAACTTGTTGTTGTGCTCCGCAAACCATTCCTTTTGCTTTGTGTCAGGAGCATTATCCTGCTGAAAGAGCCACAGCCACCAGGGAATACCGTTTCCATGAAAGGGTGTACATGGTCTGCAACAATGCTTAGGTAGGTGGTACGTGTCAAAGTAACATCCACATGGATGGCAGGATCCAAGGTTTCCCAGCAGAACATTGCCCAAAGCATCACACTGCCTCCGCCGGCTTGCCTTCTTCCCATAGTGCATCCTGGTGCCATGTGTTCCCCAGGTAAGCCACACACACGCACCCGGCCATCCGCGTGATGTAAAAGAAAACGGGATTCATCAGACCAGGCCACCTTCTTCCATTGCTCCGTGGTCCAGTTCTGATGCTCACGTGCCACTGTTGGTGCTTTCGGCGGTGGACAGGGGTCAGCATGGGCACCCTGACTGGTCTGCGGCTATGCAGCCCCATACGCAAAACAAACTGCGATGCACTGTGTATTCTGACACCTTTCTATCAGAACCAGCATTAACTTCTTGAGCAATTTGAGCTCCAGTAGCTCGTCTGTTTGATCGGACCACACGGGCCAGCCTTCGCTCCCCACGTGCATCAATGAGCCTTGGCCACCCATGACCCTGTCGCCGGTTCTCCACTGTTCCTTCCTTGGAGCACTTTTGATAGATCCTGACCACTGTAGACCGGGAACACAAGAGCTGCAGTTTTGGAGATGCTCTGACCCAGTCGTCTAGCCATCACAATTTGGCCCTTGTCAAACTCGCTCAAATCCTTACGCTTGCCCATTTTTCCTGCTTCTAACACATCAACTTTGAGGACAAAATGTTCACTTGCTGCCTAATATATCCCACCCACTAACAGGAGCCGTGATGACGAGATAATCAGTGTTATTCACTTCACCTGTCAGTGGTCAATGTTATGCCTTATCAGTGTATGCTTTAAAAAAAATTTAAACAATTTTTAAACATTTATTGACACATTTGTATAATAAAAAAGTCTCTTATTGGTCTGATTAACCAGGCTCTCCATAAAACAAACAAAACAAGCCATACGAATTTAATACAATAACATATTACAAAAGTACTTTACATGTAATGGTATTAGATGAGTTGTTAATTGCATTTAATAGATTACACCTTCAATTAAACATTTGCAATTGGTATGTAAAAAGTGTTTTTTGCATGTTTGAGATGAGTTTTCACTGCATTTGGGAATGTGTTCTGACCAGCGGGCGCTTCGAGCGAAAAAGAAATGGGTTCATTTGATTTCATTTTTCCCATCATTAAGGAGCAGAACGTCGATGTTTATAGCGCTAGCTTCCTGAATTATGGCACAGACATTTGAAAGTAACTATATCGCCCCTTGAGTACTGGGGTTGTTACTGCACGACTGAACTTTAATGGGACAATGTGCTAACAATCTGTCGGCTAAGCATCTCTACTCAGACTATATTTCTGGCCTTCAACTACTACGACTATTAGCCAGTGACTGTATAATGCATAAAATATTTCAAAATTATTTTTTTATTCATTACACAGAAATGAATTATAATCATCTAAACACAGATATTCCTCTTTCTTTCCTCACTTCATCTTATTGCCTGACCTGTGCTGGATCAGTAGCCCTCTGTCTCTCTATGTAAACCCTTTTCATTGTCTACTGGCACCACCCTCCCTCACTCTCTCCCCGTGTTGGTGTGTCAGTTGTGTAGTGGCTGACTGCGTTTCTCTCTAGTGGGACTCTTTATGTGTCACTGTTGTGCGCGCTGCAGTGACAATAGGAGTGAATGTGTGACTGTGCATGTAGGGGTGGGGAAGAGAGAGAGAGGGAGGGAGAGCGAGTAGCTAGAAAGAGATAGAGAGCGTGCACGAGACAGGAGGCGCTCCCTCTAATCCTGGCTGCGACGCCAAACAGCATTGCACCGGCTGCTGCAATAGACTTAATGGAGGCTCAGGCAGACTCTAGTGCTGCAGGTAAGAGCAAACATTTCTTCAGCCGGCACGCCACGGCGCATTTTAACTCGCACGCCCATTGCATTCAATAGCCCACTGTAAGAGCTGCCACCATGTCCTTTTCTCTTGAGCGCACAGACAAAGCAGGCAGTCAGAGAAGCCGGTAGTGCTCGGCGGCGGCAGCTTGCATTCATGCACATGGGAAAAGGCACAGCAACTTGGATGCATTTAGGGTGGTGGCTTACGAATTCTAGCAGAACTGTCAAACGATTACTAGAGCTCAAACAGCAAAGGTCATGAGCGAGAGGGATTTTTGGATGCGACCCTTTTTGAGAATTTGACATTGAGTTGCTTCTTTGCAGAGGTTACTTTGGGACAATGGGACTTGGGTACCAATGGGCGATGCTAAAAATATAGTTCATTTCGGTGTGTATGGCTTAGATGGAGCGCCTTTTGGAATACACCAATGTATAGCAATCCCTGCACCAATATTTGCATGACTGGCACGCACAAAAGAGAAGAAGCCAGGGGAATCTGCTGTGTGTGGGCTAATGAGAGGTGTGCAGTGGGGAGGGAAGACCCGCAGACTGCGGAGAACAGGCGCAGCTGGAAAAGTCTGTCTCATCACATCATGGATTCTGGAGATGTGGGATGCACTGATAAAAAAGTTTATGTACTGAGAAATTGGATGAATCTGTTAAATGGATGTAATCTTCTGCTGCTTCCGTCTTCTCACAAAGTCTGTTTTTTTAGGTCTGTCGATTTAATGTTAATTTAGCGTGATTAAATATTAAAAACATTTATAAATGATCATAATGCATCTATGACAAAGGGTTCTAAAAAAATGGCTTATAAAAAAAAGTGTTCCTGTAGCTCAATTTACCCCAGGTTAGGGGTAAGTTGTTCCGAGTCCGTCGGTAAGTTGCACCATCTGGGTGTAATGTCTGGGACCATCTAATCAAATCTGAATCAAACCTGTGTGAAATTGTAAAGATAATTTAAAATTAAATATAATAAAAACTGGATTAGAATGAATGAATAAATGTCATTGAAACTAATAAAGATTTTAGTCAAAAGGTTCTTGGCATGGTAGTGTTTCTGCAATGTTGAACATGTTAGGCCATTAGGGACTACAGGTGGAAAGATCTATATGATTAAGCATCTTCTGGGTCTTATCAGAGAAGGATTTGGTGTACTTGTACATTGTTCCTTTCAAATAAACTCTTCAGAGATTTAACGTAACTACAGTGCCTTATGGTGGGGTATGTTAAAACGCTGGCTCAATTTACCCCACAGCATTTGGCTCACTTTGCCCCATAGCTGCCATTTTGGATAAAACTAGCTAGCTTACCAAATCAGGCTAATTTTTAGCTAAATGATTTGCATGGTTTTATACATTGCTAAATCAATAAATAATAATAAATAAATATTTTAGACCTGGACAAATTTGCTTTGATGCAACAGCCATTAGGTGTCATTCTGTTATGCTACAATTTTACTTGGACAAGCCAAAAACAGTTTTTAAAGTAAATGGGAGCCTTCCACTCCTCCCATGTGCTTCTCATTTTCACAGTCTGGCAGAAATGATGGGTGGTTCCAAAATATATGGTCACATGACAATAAAAGTTAACCCCAGATAAAGGGGGTGGGTCAACTTACCCACTGGCTCATCTTACCCCACTCTCCCCTATATTAGACACGCGTGAGTCCGTTATTATTGATGAAACAAACCTGTGTATGTGCAGTCTCGGCTCACTGATCGCTATAACATCAATTACTGCATGAACACAGTTCAATATATTTGTGTAGTTGTCCAAATGAATGCACTGTGAGTGTTTTATAACGGATGTGTTTCGGGGAAGTTTGTGAGGATCAGTGGTGTTTATGGACTCATGGGTATCAGACGCTCCAGACACGACTGCTTGTTCTGACAGAGGAACTGTTCACTGATGACATCAGATCGCTGAGTTTCCACACATTCAGAATGTTTTAATTTTTCTGTGTTTATTAATTCTGAATGGATCCGAATAGTAGCTATATGCAGTCCTTTGTCTCTCTCCGAGAGCTGCTCTGCTCTGATTGGTCAGATGGCCCAGTTTGTTGTGATTGGTCTACTCTGCTCTGATTGGTCAGATGGTCTAGTCTGTTATGATTGGTCTACTCTGCTCTGATTGGTCAGATGACCCAGTCTGATGTGATTGGATATGCTCAATAGTATATCTGAGTTTCAGCTCTTGATGACATCAGTTTTACTGTATCAATCTCATCCGTTGGAAGTGCATCAAAGTGGATTTGCTTTGGCAGCAGAAAACATTGTCTTCTCAACATGAACAACACGACCCAAACTCTTCCAGTCTCTGCTACAACTACAGTGTTTGATGGCGGGGCAAAGGAGGCGTTGTTCACAGGCAGCCAATGAAGATCATAGATTACGCATTATGCACATTAACTACAAACCATAGGTTCAGGCACTTCAGAATCGATTCTTTGTTTTAGGAAACAAAAACTCCTTTGATCTTGGAAACTTTGCAGGCCTTTTACATTCACAAACTCATTTTGGGGTAATGAGTTCTATATTTTTTTTTATTAAAAATCAAATAAATGGTATTAAGAGCAACAAAAAAAAAGTTAATATTTTTTATAAAATGTTTTTGTTCCAAAAATATAGAGGTAGATCCAGTTGTTCACTTGTCCCATGTGTGTAATTGAACTGCCTTCAACCATATAAAATGCTTGTCTGCTTTGACTACTGCCGCAAGAAATCAATAGATGGCTGTAAGCTCTTCAAACAGTCAGTGAAACACAAGCTTCTTCTGTTTCACTTCTTGAGCAACCGCTGGCAAACCCTATTAGAGGACGAGACATGGAGAAAACACCCTAGAAACCGCATAGCAATGGCTACCACAAAGCCCAACACCCTAGCAAATAATGTGTGCTCCCAAGTACATTGTCCAAAGTAGTGCACTAGCAACACCCTAGCAACTGCATAGCAACGACCTGGTTACACCCAGAACACACTAATACTGTGGCAATGGGCAAACGCTACTACATTGTTCTCAGGAAAAACACACATTATAAATGACTGTATATTAGATTAAATTACTGTATATTCTGTTCTATATTTTTGTTTGTAGAGCCACTTAGAGACAGAGAGTTCCAGAAGCTTCTGAAGTCCTCCAGCTCTGCCAGTCTCACCAGTGAGGCATCCCACAATGCCTCAGGAGAGCATGTTGGTACCCCGGCCCATCATGGCAGCCAGGTGCTGATCACAGAAAAACGACGTGAGTGACCCGTCAAGAACACGTCTGGGTCATTTTCCACCCCTAATCTAAAGAATTACGTTCTTTTGAAATTAGGACCATTGTGTCACAGCATTTTCACAATTGATATTAACATTAACATTGACCTAGATTAATAAATACTTTATTTATTCATTCAATGACTCACTCATAAAGACTTCACTTGTTTCATTACTGGATGAATCAGTGTTTTTGAACAAATCTCTTGAGTGAATGATTCAATGACTCACTCATAAAGACTTCACTTGTTTCATTACTGGATGAATCAGTGTTTTTGAACAAATCTCTTGAATGAATGATTCAATGACTCACTCATAAAGACTTCACTTGTTTCATTACTGGATGAATCAGTGTTTTGAACGAATCTCTTGAGTGAATGATTCAATGACTCACTCATAAAGACTTCACTTGTTTCATTACTGGATGAATCAGTGTTTTTGAACGAATCTCTTGAATGAATGATTCAATGACTCACTCATAAAGACTTCACTTGTTTCATTACTGGATGAATCAGTGTTTTTTAACGAATCTCTTAAATGAATGATTCAATGACTCACTCATAAAGACTTCACTTGTTTCATTACTGGATGAATCAGTGTTTTTGAACAAATCTCTTGAGTGAATGATTCAATGACTCACTCATAAAGACTTCACTTGTTTCATTACTGGATGAATCAGTGTTTTTGAACAAATCTCTTGAGTGAATGATTCAATGACTCACTCATAAAGACTTCACTTGTTTCATTACTGGATGAATCAGTGTTTTTTAACGAATCTCTTGAATGAATGATTCAATGACTCACTCATAAAGACGTCACTTGTTTCATTACTGGATGAATCAGTGTTTTTTAACGAATCTCTTGAATGAATGATTCAATGACTCACTCATAAAGACGTCACTTGTTTCATTACTGGATGAATCAGTGTTTTTGAACGAATCTCTTGAATGAATGATTCAATGACTCACTCATAAAGACTTCACTTGTTTCATTACTGGATGAATCAGTGTTTTTGAACAAATCTCTTGAGGGAATGATTCAATGACTCACTCAAAGACTTCACTTGTTTCATTACTGGATGAATCAGTGTTTTTGAACGAATCCCTTGAGTGAATGATTCAATGACTCACTCATAAAGACTTCACTTGTTTCATTACTGGATGAATCAGTGTTTTTGAACGAATCTCTTGAATGAATGATTCAATGACTCACTCATAAAGACTTCACTTGTTTCATTACTGGATGAATCAGTGTTTTTGAACAAATCTCTTGAATGAATGATTCAATGGCAAATACATTTTTAACAGTCACCTACCTACTGGTGTAACAATGTATTTGAAACAATCGTTGTTTGAATTAAGATCGTGCAGCTCTATTCAATAGTGCACCCCTTTAGTACATGTCTGAGCAAAGAACAATACAGTCTCATTGCCCTTAACCAGCCCTCTGTCTTCTGCCTGATCTCAGAGCCTCTCAGCAGTGTGTCCTCTCTGGAGGTGCACTTTGACCTCCTGGACCTGACGGAGCTCACAGACATGTCTGACCAGGAGCTGGGCGAGGTGTTTGCTGACTCAGATGAGGAGAATCATACAGAATCCCCAGCCAGTGAGTCAGATTTTTTTGCCATATCAGGAGATTTGAAATTAAATAATTATTTGGTACGTTGATGCTAAATCATTCCTGTCCTATGAAGAGAAATAGAGTGCTGCAGGGACGACGCCAACCTGGAAGTTCACATCATTCTAGTCCAGGGTTGCCAGGTCTTCACAACAAAACCTGCTTAATTGCTACTCAAAACTAGCCCAATCGTATTTCAAGGTGGTCCCCCGGTAAAAATCGTGTGCCGCGGGGTAAAATCTGCGTTTTTTGTCAGGGTTACCCTGCTAATATTTGCATTCCCGGGGCTAAATATCACATTATTGGGGTCGCTTCAAACCGCGGAATTGGCAACACTGCCCTAGTATTGCATGGCCAGAGCTTCATACTGACGGCACAAGGTCTGGACTCCATCGTAGCTTTCATTGGCCAAGGACCAGCTGACTGAAATGTATAGAAACCAATCACACTTATGCACCCCCCCCCCCAACTTCCTTTTGAAAACCTAGCATTTAGTTGCTCCTGATAATCGCTCATTGTCACAGTTGTAAACACAACTCTGTTTCCAGGGGGTCCATTAAAGATCACAACACACGTCTCCTGGAAGTCCTGAAGAATTCAACCAATCAGATGACGACTTTGAAACTCCCGAAGTGTTCCCCATTTAACGTGCCTTAAGCGTCAGACGTTCAGCCAACAGTTCATGAGCGTCACGACTCACGGCACAAGCATCACTCTGGTTCCCTCGACAAAATGCCAATCAAGTTGCTGCTATAATTATTATGATGATTATTGCAGAAAATAAGCTCTGTGACCAACAAAAGTTTATCATTCTTACACATTTTCTCTCTCACAGACCTTATTTCAGGCTTTTAACCAAAAACCCATTCCAAAAAACCCATTGACTTTGGGACAAGGGAACCAGATGTGCTAAAATGCGAGCTAATTCCCGTGTTTTAGGGCTCAGTCCGGCAGCACTCTATTGTCTATGACAGAATATTTCACTGTATAGTAAGACAAAGAAAACAGATGGATAACATTGTGAGTAGTGTGTGTTGAATACTTGGCCACTTGTGCAGTCGGTTCCATGGAATTCTACAGTGAGCGCATTATTATTTGATTAAGTTCTGAGCTGAAGTGCACAATGTGTACATATTAAATATTTAAACTATGAGGCAATGTCAGTGCAATTCTCCATTCTGAGAAATGTATATTAGCATTACTTAGAAGAAACCTTACATTTTATGCTCTCTGGTTTTCAAGTTATGTGAATAACATTCGTCTTTGCCAAATTTGGCAGTGCTTAAAATGGAAGCCGAGAGGTATTCACAATGACAGCAAATTAACCAAAGGTCACCTAATTGTTTTTACTTTTGGTTGTTAGTAGGCATTACAAATTAAATTCACCCAAAAATGAAAATTCTGTCATTAATTAACACCCACACATTTCTGATGAAATCCAAGTGGTTTCTGAACCATCCATAGGCAGAAATATCATTGCAACTTTCAAGGCCCATAAAGGTAGTAAAGAGATCGTTAAAATAGTCCATGTGACTCCAGTGGTTCAACCTTAATGTTATGAAGCCACGAGAATACTTTTGTGTGCAAAAAACAAACGACTTTATTCAACAATCTCTTCTCTTCCACACCATTCTCCTACGCTGTTCATTATTGGCCAGCTCCTGCGTCAGCATCACACGCACGTGAACATCATCGGCCAATGGTAAGCCGGCGTTCTGAAGTAGAATCCGGAAGCTCTGCACTGTTTTTACTATATGAATAGCGTAGGAGAATGGTATGGAAGAGAAGAGATTGTTAAATAAAGTTTAGGACTGCCCTAGACTAAAGTTTTTTCTAGTCGACTAATCGCACGTTTATATTAATAAGCCATAAATCATAATAATGAGTCTTTAATTGCCTATATATAATACATAGCCTAATCAGTGCTCAAACGCACACATAAAGCTCGCCTCTGCACACCGGCAAACGTAATGATTATGAGTGTGGCGTGAAAAAAACAGGAGACTGTTTAAACATTTTAATAATTTATTGATAATGTTTTCTGTGTTTTGGGCTGCAGAGATTAAGTCGACAATGCTGACTCATCTCCACAGTGGACGCGCCTATATGCACGTTTCAGGATTACATAATCGGAGAATATTTGTTTTCCACTTGAATTGGTTCATTTAAAAGTAGACATTTCAATCTTTCTATAGAAAGGCTATATTTCTCATGTCTGTGAGGCAATTATACACTGAGTTTCGGGTCATTTTTGCACGTTTTTCCTGCCGTTAATGATCTGTCCCTCAAAGGCTGCGTGATTTCGACTAAACGACTAATACAATTTTGGCCGACCAAGCCTCTTCTATTCGACTAACGGTTAGTCGACTATTAGGGGGCAGCCCTAATAAAGTCGTTATTTTTGTTTGTTTTTTGCACACAAAAAGTATTTTTGTGGCTTCATAACATTAAGGTTGAACCACTGGAGTCACATGGACTATTTTAACGATGTCTTTACTTCCTTTCTGGACCTTGAAAGTTGCAATGACGTTGCTGCCTATGTGTGGTTCAGAAACCTCTCGGATTTCATCAGAAATATCTTAATGTGTGTTCTGAAGATGAACGATGTCTTACAGGTCTTACGACATGAGGGTTAGTAATTAATGACAGAAGTTTAATTTCTGGGTGAACTAACCCTTTAACTGTTGTTTCCAACTATATTAGTAGTTTCCTCATCGTATATCGGAACTGAACTTTAACTGAACACCAACAGTGTCATGTTGCCTCAGATTACCAGCTCTTATTGAAAAAGGTTGCTTTGTTACTGCAAATCACTTTCTGTGAGAAGTCAAACATGAATCATATGAACTCAGTTCCAAAACCTAGTGAGCTGCTTTGCTGTCTATTGCCTACAATGGCAGCAATCGTCTAAAGAAGCATCCTAACCATCATCAAACACCATAAGTGACAGGTTTAACCCCTTAACTTTCACCCCCCTTTTTGAGAATAGACATGAAACTTAAATGGTTGTAATTTAAGAATGCTTTAGAATATAGACGTAAGTTTGGTCTTGTTTTAAAGAAGACACTCAGCAGATTATTGCTGAAGTCAACTTCAAAAAATGAAAGTATGAAAAAGTTATGGAAATTTACAAAATAATTGTTACTTTAAAATTGCTATAAAATCAAAGCCATATGTCAAACCAAGTTGTGTTCCAAATTTGAAGTCGATATCACAAAAAAAAAGTTCCTGGAATGATAAAATAAAAGAATTTAAAGTACCATTTCCATGGAAACGCAATGTCCAATTTCAAAATGGTTTTCACAGGATGAATTTTGAGTTCCTAAGCTATGATGATTACTAAAATGTGATATGAAAAAAAGGTGATAAATAAAAATAGCGTCAAGCGCCCCGCTAGCAGCACGGTGACAGTTAAAGGATTAGTTCACTTCAAAATGAACATTTCCCGATATTTTACTCACCCCCATCTCATCCAATATGTTCATGTCTTTCTTCAGTCAAAAAGAAATTACGTTTTTTTTAGGAAAACATTCCAGGATTTTTCCCGATCCCAGCTGAGAAATAGGGTCTTATCTAGCGAAACCATCGGTCATTAAATCGTCATACGCAGTGAAGAAGAACAACACCGAAGTCGAGCATTTGAGGATAAAAAGTATATCATTTTTTTTTTTTTTTTTTTAATGGCCGATGGTTTGTCTAGATAAGAGCCTATTCCTCGTCTGGGATCGGTCAGAGCCTCTGAAGCCCTTCCTCTGAAACTGCATTGATTTGGACCTTCAACCGTTGGTTCCCATTGAAGTCCATTATGTGGAGAAAAATCCTGGAATGTTTTCCTCAAAAAACTTTATTTCTTTTCCACTGAAGATAGAAAGACATGAACATCTTGGATGAGATGGGGGTGAGTAAATTATCAGGAAATTTTCATTTTGAAGTGAACTAATCCTTTAAAGGGTTAAAGATCTCTTCATAAGCAGGGGCACTACTCCTGACACCACCGTCGACAGGTCAAAGTTTCAATTTTGCCATTAACCTTTCGAGTTGTACACAACAAAACAAAGACATTTCATGAAATTAAAATGAAAATGTTATGTATGCACTTTCCCTAAAACCAGGGGTGTTCAATCCTGCTACTGGGGGGCCAACGTCCTGCAAAGTTCAGCTCCAACCCTGATCAAACACAACTCAACCAGCTAATAAAGATCTCCAGAAGCACTTGATAATTACAAACAGGTGTGTTGGATCAAGGTTAGATGGTAGGTAGATCTCCAGGAACAGGATTGGGCAGCCCTGGAAGAGCCTTCAATGTCATGAGTGGACATATGGTGCCTTAAAATGCCATCTAGGCAGACAGCACACTAGGTTTTGGAGCAGAACTATAGCCTCATCATTGTTGTGACTGGCTATGTTTTTCATTGGTTGGTTTTGTAAGTTCACCCCACAGATCGCCAGCAGCCGCCGTTACCTAGATTTCCACACAGCGGTTACGTCCGCTCGCCCTCCTGGACCCGCGGTGGAAAAGGGGAACAGCAGCCGAGAGATCGAAAGCACCACAGCGACTCCGAAAACACAGAGCCAATGCTGAAGATAGAGCGCTCTCAATCCCAGCAGCCTTGAGCCCGGGGCAGCTACAGGGCTTAGGGAGAAAACAAAGCCCTTGGCTGGAGAGTGGAGGTTCCTTCTCAAGCAAGGAGACGGGGAACCTTTGGGACCTAAAGATAATGCAATCCCTTTGTCCATTATGGGCAAGACAGCAGCTCCATCAAGCTGGGATAAGTGTAGACTCTTCCTCAAGATGGAACAGACTTCATCCAACCAGGATTTTGGGACGCCTCTTTGTGACCTAGTCACTTTCAGTCTTCTCCATGTGACTACTGCATATGGAGAACTTAACGCAAGATGTAGCATTATGGAGCGATGTGAATCTAAAGTGCAACTGAGGAATTACACAGTGATTCGAATCTTCAAGGAACTGAGCAATGTGAGGAGCAGTTCAGGACACACCTGTGTGAAGGGACTGAGAGAAGTTACAAGAGTTTCCAACAAGAGGAGATTCTGCATGAAAATGGGAGACCCAGAAACAATGTGAAATATCTTGTAAAAAATGTCATGCCTAAGGCCTAAAACATACCCTACGCAAGTACATGAACAAACACAGACACTTCAAGCTACGTCAGCTTTCAAAATGTGTCAGAACGCAGTTCATATTGCAGCACAATTATGTTGCATTCTCAGCATTGCCGCAAGGTGGTGTGGGGCGGGTTTGAGCATAAACCGAAAGTATGCAGTCCTGCTTCTGGAGGGACATCTTCTGGCTGAGTTTATCTCCAACCTGCTCCACATCTACCTGGAACTAATCTGAAGACTTCAGCCATTTCAGTGGTTCTCAATTCCAGTCCTGGCACCCATAAATGTCTGTTTATTGTGAAAATAAACATAATTTGGTTGTATTAGATGTGTATTTTATCAGAAAAAAAATACACATCTAATATAACCACATTACTAAGGATGGACATTATATCGGCCACCATATCGGTATCCAATATATGTTCATTGTTAATGTTATCGTCATCGACCTGATATCTTAAAGCCGATAAATAATGGATTATTTTCTTCATTAGGTTCACTGTAAAATGAAAATTAGCCCATGATTTACTCACCCTCAAGCCATCCTAGGACTTTCTTCTTTCAGACGAATACAATCTGAGTTATATTAAAAAATTTCCTGGTTAATCCAAGCTTTATAATGGCAGTGAATGGCTGTTTCTGTTCTGAAGTCCATAAAAATGCATCTATCCGTCATATAACTGCTCCACACGGCTCCGGGGGGTTAATAAAGGCCTTTTGAAACGAAGCCATGCGTTTGTGTAAGAAAAATATCCATATTTAACATGTTATAAAGTGAAATATCTAGCTTCCGCCAGGCCAAAAAAGCGTAACGGGCGCGACGTATCACTAGAACGTCTAGCGTCAGCGTTTTGAACTGTGAGAGGCGTTACACTTTCTGCGTGAGTTGAATACGGAAGCCGGTCCGGCGGAAGCTAGATATTTTACTTTTTTAGATATTTTTCTTACACAAATGCATCGATTCACTTCAGAAGGCCTTTATTAACCACTGGAACACTTTTATAATGGATAGATGTGCTTTTTTGAGCTTCAAACTCAATGGACCCCGTCACTGCCATTAGAAAGCTGGGAAGCGTCAGGATATTTATTAATATAACTCTGTGTTCATCAGAAAGAAGAATGACATATACACCTAGGAGTAAATCATGGGCTAATTTTCTTTTTGGGGTGAACTAACTCTTTCAGAGGAGACACTTCTCTGTTCGCCATTATGGAATTTTTTTTGGAATCAATTCAAAAAGGAAAATACGGTTAAGTGCAAGTCTGTCATACAGGCTACATAAACAGACTTTTGTTTTTGTAATCAGGCTCTCAAAAATTATATGGATTTATATTTATCGGCCAATATATCGGTTATCGGCTTTCAAATATAAAGGGTTATCGTATCGGCCACAATTTTCATATTGGTGCATCCGTACACATTACTTTTATTTACATATTTTATCCTATGCTCACGTCCAATAGGGCGCAGTGAACACTGCTTAGGGACCCTGTGAATTGGAGCACAGCTCAGTTCTCCAAATTCAACTCTTCAGATCATTAGTACACTCAAATGAATGGGTCAGATAATGGACACAAAATGTGAATAAGGTTGAGAATCATTAACTACATAATGGTGTATGTACAACAGAACCACACAAGAAATCAGTTTGCTTGCGTAGAGTATGTTTCTGGCCTAACTTAGTATAGCAATTGCAAAAGTCGCATTTCAATGGATGTAAGGGTGACTAATCTTTTAGCAATATGTTTTTTAACTGCTCTGTCTCATTAAATGTCATTAATTTAACAATTTCACATCAAAGGCCTCCGTTGTGATCACCGGTGCACATAAAGTGTCTTAAAATATACCCGATTCACATATAATCCCAAAAGAGAAGAAAGCTATTGGGTGGGCAGCTCAAATGCAAATCCTAAAGTCTGTTGTGCACCCATCATAAAGCTGTACTGTATATGTTACCAGGGTTATTACAGGGTTCAATGATGTCAAGCATGATCTATACACAGGGTCACATCGGAGAAGAAATGTACAAACTACCAGAATCATTAACAGTCTGACAAATCGAGGAGGAGAAAAATCTAACAGGAATAAATGTGTAAAATCTCCCTTTTTTCCTCCCTTTCTTTCCCCGATTTACTTTACAGTATCTATGAATCTAGAAAGCAGGTCTTGTGACACAATAACCTGCCAATTAGCCTTAAATGGAGGCAGCGTGGGACAATTTACTACAGGCATTATACGGAGGGCACTGGTCATGCAGATACAGAAGGCGGCACGTGATCCGCAGCTTAAGAGGTTCGCCTTTCTAGAGGTCTAAAGAACGCTGCTTTTGTCTGAGCAGAAGCCTTGAACTTAAACTGGGCTTTTATTCTCTTTCATACTTTGACAACCCCAAATAACAGGAAGATCTGCAGCTCAAAACATCATATTTTAGATAGCACTGACTCTGGAAGCTTCTTGGCTAAATCTCACCATCTATAATGGGAGTGTCCCTGATGAACCGAGAGCTTGGACGGGGAGGTGTGATAAATCATCTAGCGCTGTCCTACTTCTGCTGATGTCTGTACAGGGCCTAGAAATACAATATAACAAAACACTTAAGTGCTGAAAAAGACCTTTCTGTAGATTAGACGCTGTAAATATAACCAAGAAGAAGTGGTGAATTCATAAATATGTATACAAGCTGCATAAATGACCTAAATGTGGAAATTGGTGATGAGAAAAACAAGGGCTGTGCAAGAAACCTTGACTAACATCAGTGGAGCACAAGGGAAAAAAAACGTGTATGAAAGGACTCCTTTAATTTCATTAAATAATTTCTTTTTTTCCCTTAGAACACACAAATGAAAATTGTACAAATATACAGTTTCTTCCACTTCTATTAAGAGGAAGAGTAGATAAAAGGATAGAATTTGTGATATAATGTCAGAAATAAAAGGACAAAAGAAATGACTAATATGATAAAGGAGTTTCTGTTCGTGGTGTCAGGTGTTAAAGTTTATCCGGCACAGTTTAAGGCATTTCAGATTCAATAAAATTCTCCTGCAAGGGAAGTGAAATGCAAAAACCAACACAATTCACAAATCTTTCATGGAGCCATGACGACTCTTTTCCCACCGAGTTTCCACAGTAAGGCGAGTAGAAAGTATTTTGCGGGTTGTGTTCATGTCAAGCAGCCTGTTTTTCCTGTGAAGCTGGAGGCTCCTCCTGGTTTTCTCCTCTCTCCCTGTTCCAGTCCTTTAACCCTTCCGGAAGACTCGTGTCTTCCTCAAAGCTGCCAGTGCCCTCCACAAACTCCTCATATGTGGACTTCTCCTCAAACGGCCTGGGTCCCAGCAGCTCGATCATATCAGCCTTGTCTAGAACTTCTTTTTCCAGCAAACGCTTTCCAACCTATTCGCAAAAACAAATGCGTATTTGCATCAACCAGACACTCAACAGAAAGTTAGTACTAAACACTCTCAGCTAAGTGACCTCAACATAACTGAAGAAGATTATACAGCTATGCTGCGTTATTTAACCCGTGTGCATCCTCATGGACAGTTTTGTTTTTTTGATCATTTTGCCTGTGTTAATGCCACCTGCATACATTTTGGCACAGGTGTGTATTTTTATTGTAATTTTAGTATTTCACCCCCATTTCCTTTACAACACATTTTGCACTAGGTACACAAAATAACTCGTCTTAGCGCCGTTTGGACAAAAATGTCCCCATTGAAACCCATTAAAACTGCAATTTTTAATCCCAGGGCCGTTTAACTATAAAATGATGCAGTCTTTGTTAATAGGCTTTCATTCTTTTGGCAAGGCTTCAAAATGTAAATTTTTACTATTTTTTTACCAGATGGTGCCATTTTCTCAGGTTTGGCCTATAAAGCAAACACTCACTTTATGTTATAAAGCCAATTGGATAAAGTATGCAGCTGTAACTGTGTGTGTGTGTTGGTACGGATGTCAGATTGTGGTGTGTAATAAAAAAAATGTGTGTGTGTGCTTGTAATATTTAAGAGTGTGCACCAGAGGAGTTTTGCTGGCATCTAATGGGGAAAATCTGGCACTGCACCCAAACAAAATCTGACTGAAAGCTCATTTTTTTGAGATATCAACCTAAAGTTTGCAACACAGCTTTTTTAGATTTATGGCTTTGATTTTCTAGCAGTTTTAGAGTTCAACATGTTTCATAAAATATTATTCATAAATCATTTTCATAAAGGGTCTTTAAAATGAGACCAAACTTAAGTAGTTTTTGACCACTATGGACCTATGTGTAACTTTTTTTAATTGATGCGCGAGGGTTAAAGGAAGAAAGCAAGTAGAGGAGTAAAAATAATGGGACCGAGGACCGAACCCTGAGGCACTCCACAGGTCACTGGTTAAGCTTCACTCCATTTAAAGCTATAAATCCAAGCGTGGCATGAGGCAGGATATCATAACATCAGGCTGCTAGTTGTCCTCACCATCTCCACCTGCTCTCGTTTCTCAGTGATGAGGTCCAGTGTTCTCTTAAAGGCCTGGTCGATCAGATCTCGGACCTCCTCGTCAATGAGTTCTGCTGTAGCCTCGCTGTAGGGCTTCTCCAGAACCATCTCACCTTGCCGGGGCAAGTCAAATGACACCTGCCCCACTTTCTCACTCATACCAAACTGCACTATCTATGAGAAAAGTAGGGGAAGAAAACTGTCAAATACAGGTACAGTGATCTGGCTAGTTACCAAAAAGCAATCAATGAGCGATCACCACTGTGTTGATTAATCGTTGCATTAACAACTATTTTGTTAAATCGGCTAACAGTGATGCATACAGTTAATATGCTAAAGTGATTCATCAACTACTCTGGCAGTTATTTTCAGCGCTACTCAAAATGTTTTGGATAAAAGCTTTTGCTAAATGGAAAAATACTAGAAAGTCAGTGCAAATTCTGTAGCACAAGCACAATCTCTCTACCTGAGCATACGCTGACTGTGTGATCTTCTTAAGGTCATCTTGAGCCCCAGTCGTGATCCTGCCAAAAAACACCTGCTCAGCCACGCGCCCGCCCAGCATCATGCACATCCTGTCGAACAGCTGCTCGCGCGTGTATAAATACTGCTCTTTCGGGAGGTATTGTGCATAGCCCAGGCCTTTACCTCGTGGGATTATGGAAACCTGGAACACACAGGAGATAACAATAAGTCAATGAATCCAATAAACTTCAATAAAACAATGACTCAATTTAAACTATAAATCTACACTTAGGGTCCTGACCTTGAGCAATGGATCAGCATGTTGAAGAAACCAGCCCACTACAGCATGTCCTGCTTCATGATAGGCTACGGTCTTTTTCTCAGTGGGCTGTAATACCTGAGTCTTCTTCTCCAGCCCTGAAAGATGAGCGCGCAGAATATCGAATGACTAAAAATGTATTTGACTTGAAACTTGGGTTAGTTAAGGCTGCATATGCCAACTCATGAAATCATATATGCAAAGCCTCAGCTACAGCGCCACTAAAGAGGGAAGGATTATTCATGTCCCTACTTTGCGTTATCTGATGGAAGGAAGCATGTAGATTAGAAAACGAACGGGACCCAGGACTGAACCCTGAGGTACACCACAGGTCACCGCTGACTGAAGTCACTAATGTGTCAGAGAAATTATAGAAGAAGAGGCGGCCAATAACCTTGTGTCTCACAATCACGCCTGTGCTGTTAGTTTACTTACAGATCACGGCCCGTATACTTAAAGCATCTAAGAATCCTCTCAGAAAGCTCCTAATTTACCTTCAAAGCTTCTACGTAGGAGTCTTAGCTTAAGAGCGATTCAGGAACGATCTGAGAGCAACTCTGAGCGAGGAAAATACTACAACTTTTATCTTAGTGAGGAGGCGGGGCTGATCCCGTTGCTACATTTGACACAGTCTTCTGAAGACTGTGATTGGTTGGTTGTCCAAGAAGGAAAACAAGAGCGCTTTTAAGTATAGAGTCTATATAAGCCTTCACTTTGAAATTACAGGCGTCATTTTTCCTGTTTTACCTCTCACTCACACACACGCTGTTAATGTCATATTTAATGTATTTGATAGGAAATGAACAGCGCTATGGCATTTCTGCACTGTGTCTGCGATGTTAGCGTGTCTCTAATAAGATCGGTCTCAAACATGATCCCTGATCTAATGTGTAGTGTCTTATTAACGCACTCATGCTTGTGTGCAACACATTTCTTCTCCCTCTTCGCGTTTCCTCCATTTTCTCCGCTGCTAAAGAAACTCTTCAGCCTCTTAGAAGTCCTCGTCCGTACTCCTAACACTTCTGGACCTTACGACCTTTTTTAAGGGTTAAGATGCTTTCTGAATTACTTTCTTCTTTACTAGGATTTGTCTTTAATTTTAAGAGGAAACCTTTATAAGAATTTTTTTAGAATGTTGTCACTAGGAGCCGCTCCTTGCATTAAGATTTTTCATGCATACGGACATGTAGAGTATCAGTAGGATGTTTGTAAGCTCTTCCGTTTACCTCCGATGACTCTGTCGATGGCCTGCTCAAAATGCTTGACACTGATGAACTCATTCAGATGTCTAGCAGCAATGAGAGCCGCTTCATTACAGACATTTGCGATATCAGCACCTGGAAGACAGACAATCCAGCAATAACACAGCAATATTATGGCAACACTTATTATCATATCAGCTACATCAGCCTACTCCCAAACATGAATTTCAGATATATATAATTATCATGCAGCGTATAATTTTCCTGCTTTGGCTTGCTCATTTATGAACATTAGCGTCTCTCTCTCACCAGTGAAGCCAGGTGTGGCGGCGGCCATCTTCCTTGCGATGGCATCACAGTCCAGACTGGGGTCCAGCTTGAGGGGCCGCAGGTGCACTCTGAATATGGATGCTCGGCCCTTAATATCAGGAGGTCCTGAAGGATTGGCAGAACACAAACCGTACACACTCTTCAGTGGGACACATTTGTTCTAAGCCCACCGCACAAGATCTTTATTAGTGGTCGACCAGCGTAACTTCTTTTGAGGGCAGATGCCAATAGCTGACATTGCAACATTTCAAAGGATCCAACAGTTTGATTCACTAAAGTTTGTGAGGTTCATAGAAGCAAATATCTATTAGATATTCAAAGACTTGTTTCAATTATATAAATGCGTTTGCTGAATGCAGACGGTTAGAGCAAATTCTATAATACTTTTCATGTACTGTTTACTTTCTTTAACAGCTCTAATGCTTTACTCGACAGAACTGTTAAACCACGATTGTTAAATAATGAAGATGGAGAATGAGAACTCAAACGCTGGCCTTCTCTGCGCTGTCAAAATAAACATTTATTATAAAATTATATAAAAATATATACCTTTGTTTTGCATCAATAAGTGCATTTACTAATGATATTACATGTTTATTTCTTGGAAGTGCACATTTCACAGTCAAACACTGAGCTTGAGTTAAGATAAAACTATAATATAAAATTAACCTTTAACAACAGCCATATTGTTATAGGCAACACATTTTATGCCCTCTACTGCTCTTATTAAATGTGCCATTGTTCTTCTATAGTCTCACACTGAACGGACCGACAGCTTCAGTGATTAGAAAAACAGCCCTTTACTTGTTTTCTGTGTAATTCTTCACAATTTGAAGTAGTATTTGTTTTTCATGAGACTTCCTCTATCTCATTGTTCAGCACAAAAAAAAGGCCAGACTTTAACAATCAATTTATTGATGATTTGATGTTTTATAATAGAGATTTCATATTATCTAAATATAAATTTAAAAGCAAAACATGCAAAAAAAAATTAGATATTATACACACACATATACATACACACATATACACACACACATACATACATACATACATACATACATGCATTTATGTATATGCGGGAGAGGAAATGGCTAATAAGTCAATAAGTGCTCCTCTGCCACCATCTACTGGTTATAGTGGTAATACAAGCGTTTGTTACACAAGTGTTAGTTTTCCTACATCTTGAAACTTTTAGTTTTACAAATGAGGACAGTCTTTGATTAGGGCTGTGAATCGATTCGATTCACGATTCATAGGTTTTCCATTCGATTCAAAAACGATTTTTGCCAATTCAGAACGATTCGAGACGATTCACATTAAAATTCCATGCGATTCGATTCTGCAATTTTACATGCATTCATAGGATTATTAAAATGCTTCCCCCAATGTGTGTTAGTCAGGGTGTGAATTACACAGAGGTCAGAGGGTAGGCAAACAAAAACTTCTGTCCATTGTTAATGTTAGTTCATATTATTACTTTATTGTTTTATTATTATTACACACTTTATTTTAATAGCATTTGTAGAAATTTACATTAGCCAAAATTTAAAAAGGCTTTAAAAGTATTGTTAGTTAATGCTAACTATTGTGTAGGATGTTAATGGACACACAACCTTATTAAAGTGTTCCAGGTACATTAAACATGCAATGCTTCCGTGGAGAGACTAGAATATCATACATAATCCTAAACTAACTTTTCTTCACGGAATAGAAAGAAAAGCCCTCTTTTTTCTCTTTATACGGAACATTTTCCTCATGATGATTCTGAAAGAAAGCGCGTTTCCTTCGTACATTCAGTTAAAATTTCATGTATCATTCATCAGAACTGTGCGTATGCATTTTAGACACTTACATTATGCGTTTGCTCCGTCCATGCAATAAATGGGCTTCCATGAATAAGCAGGGTTTTACTTCAGTATTTTATTTTATATAATAATGGTGACGTTTCCACACAATGAAAGCGGTGACTTGGCAATGGCTTGAGCGGTTTGACTCAGGACTATTGCTGTCTCGATAGAGAGCTGTCATCTGCTCATGTGATCTCAGTGGCCGTCCTGAGAAGAGCTCAAACGTGAGCTGCTCAAAAATGTGTCAATGAGAGCTACGGACAGAGTGCGAGCTCAATCCAGTGAAGGCGGTAAAGAGGGCAGCGCGTGTCTGTGAAGGAGAGCTGTGAGGGCGCGGATGACGGCGTAACGTCTCCATTAATTCATGCACGAAGTATAATCTAATGTTTATTTTCAAGCACTGAATCACTATAGAGATTCATTCGATTCTTAGCAGCAATTATCGACCGAAATTAACGATTCAAAAATACATGTTTCAAGATCGATGCATATGCATCGTCAGGATTTGTATTGGATGCATCGAGAAAACGAGTGAATCGTTACACCCCTATCTTTGATGCATGAACAAATGATGTTTTTTTTAATCATCACATTAAAAATAGTGCTATGAAGTGCTGGAAAAAGTGTGAAGCACTTGAAAGTCCTTGAAAAGGTTGTACGAACCCGGAGATGAATAACGTAAAAACATTGGACTATTTCTGCCACAATACCATGGTTACGGTTAGCGTTACTACATTAAATCCATGGTGAATGTTGCTGATTTGTGGAGTGTAAAGCCTTATATAACTTGTTCGTTCATGGCTCAATGTTTCTCCTGGTTTCAACATCAGCACTGTTTGATCTGACATCTGTGGTTTATAACAGAATTCTGTGGTGAATTTAAATACTTCTCACTAGATTTCGCTGTGATGTTATTAATTCATTTCACTTTCGTTTGTCGTTTCTCATATGCAACAGAAACGGCAGCTCGTATCAGTTATCAGGTGGCACCAGTGCAACCTCTAACAAAATGTACTTGCACCGGCAGGAAAAAGGTCACAAAATGCAAAAAGCTCTTACCCAAGAAAATCTGTCTGTCAAACCTCCCAGGCCGCATCAACGCAGGGTCAAGCACGTCCGGTCTGTTCGTACCGGCCAGAACTACAACATTTGTGCTTGTATTGAAACCTGTGAAACAAATTCACAAAGTTACATTGTTGATTTCAGGTTAAATACAAGTCAAGATCTCAAAAGAATTTGTACAAATCAAACTATGAATTATATCCAATATTTGAGCATGAGCTCTTAATCGATTCTTGGCCGCTTACCATCCATTTCCACCAGCAGTTGATTGAGCGTGTTCTCCTGTTCGCTCTGCCCGCCGAAATTCCCGCCGCCCCTCTTCCTCCCCACCGCATCAATCTCATCGATGAAGAGGATGCATGGGGCGTTCTTCCTCGCCATCACAAACATGTCTCTGACCTAGAGAAAAACAGCTAAAATGATTTCAGTGTACTGGAATTATCAATCATTTGAAGCTGATGGTTCAGACTTACTCTGGCTGGACCGACGCCGACAAACATCTCGAGAAACTCGGAGCCGTTGACCGTGATGAAGGGAACGTTGGCTTCTCCGGCGGTAGCTTTAGCCAGCAGCGTTTTCCCTGTTCCTGGAGGACCGGTCAGCATAGCACCCTGAGGAGACACGGAGGAGGATCAATAATCACACTCCACCAACAACACACGTGTTTTCCTCCGGTCAGGTCGTACCTTCGGGATCTTAGCACCCAAATCCTGGTATTGCTGTGGGTTCTTGAGGAAATTGACGAACTCCATGATCTCCACCTTGGCTTCTTCACATCCGGCCACATCCTTGAACTTGATGTCTATGCTGTCCTTCATCATCTTGGCGGTGGATTCACTCATGCTGAAGGGTCCACCCCTTCCTCCGCCCATCCCTCCTCCCATTGGCCCACGGCGCAGAGTGAAAAGCAAGAAGCCAATTAGAAGCAGGGTGGGAATGAAACTCATCAGAAAAGACCTGGAGAAAGGAAGATATATTACCATGAATAACTATATTAGCTGAGTTTATTATTAATTTATTACGGCTCTAGACTGCTGAAAGCCTCCGCCATCTTGGAATGGTCAATACAAAAGATGCTAGACTTTACTTGTTTCATTACTGGATGAATCAGTGTTTTTGAACAAATCTCTTGAGTGAATGATTCAATGACTCACTCAAAGACTTCACTTGTTTCATTACTGGATGAATCAGTGTTTTTGAACAAATCTCTTGAGTGAATGATTCAATGACTCACTCAAAGACTTCACTTGTTTCATTACTGGATGAATCAGTGTTTTTGAACGAATCTCTTGAATGAATGATTCAATGACTCACTCAAAGACTTCACTTGTTGCATTACTGGATGAATCAGTGTTTTTGAACAAATCTCTTGAGTGAATGATTCAATGACTCACTCATAAAGACTTCACTTGTTTCATTACTGGATGAATCAGTGTTTTTGAACGAATCTCTTGAATGAATGATTCAATGACTCACACATAAAGACTTCACTTGTTTCATTACTGGATGAATCAGTGTTTCTGAACGAATCTCCTGAGTGAATGATTCAATGACTCACTCAAAGACTTCACTTGTTTCATTACTGGATGAATCAGTGTTTTTGAACAAATCTCTTGAATGAATGATTCAATGACTCACTCATAAAGACTTCACTTGTTTCATTACTGGATGAATCAGTGTTTTTGAACAAATCTCTTGAGTGAATGATTCAATGACTCACTCAAAGACTTCACTTGTTTCATTACTGGATGAATCAGTGTTTTTGAACGAATCTCTTGAATGAATGATTCAATGACTCACTCATAAAGACTTCACTTGTTTCATTACTGGATGAATCAGTGTTTTTGAACGAATCTCTTGAATGAATGATTCAATGACTCACTCATAAAGACTTCACTTGTTTCATTACTGGATGAATCAGTGTTTTTGAACAAATCTCTTGAATGAATGATTCAATGACTCACTCATAAAGACTTCACTTGTTTCATTACTGGATGAATCAGTGTTTTTGAACGAATCTCTTGAATGAATGATTCAATGACTCACTCATAAAGACTTCACTTGTTTCATTACTGGATGAATCAGGTGTTTTTGAACAAATCTCTTGAGTGAATGATTCAATGACTCACTCAAAGACTTCACTTGTTTCATTACTGGATGAATCAGTGTTTTTGAACAAATCTCTTGAATGAATGATTCAATGACTCACTCATAAAGACTTCACTTGTTTCATTACTGGATGAATCAGGTGTTTTTGAACAAATCTCTTGAGTGAATGATTCAATGACTCACTCAAAGACTTCACTTGTTTCATTACTGGATGAATCAGTGTTTTTGAACGAATCTCTTGAATGAATGATTCAATGACTCACTCATAAAGACTTCACTTGTTTCATTACTGGATGAATCAGTGTTTTTGAACGAATCTCTTGAATGAATGATTCAATGACTCACTCATAAAGACTTCACTTGTTTCATTACTGGATGAATCAGTGTTTTTGAACAAATCTCTTGAGTGAATGATTCAATGACTCACTCAAAGACTTCACTTGTTTCATTACTGGATGAATCAGTGTTTTTGAACAAATCTCTTGAGTGAATGATTCAATGACTCACTCAAAGACTTCACTTGTTTCATTACTGGATGAATCAGTGTTTTTGAACGAATCTCTTGAATGAATGATTCAATGACTCACTCATAAAGACTTCACTTGTTTCATTACTGGATGAATCAGTGTTTTTGAACAAATCTCTTGAATGAATGATTCAATGACTCACTCATAAAGACTTCACTTGTTTCATTACTGGATGAATCAGTGTTTTTGAACGAATCTCTTGAGTGAATGATTCAATGACTCACTCATAAAGACTTCACTTGTTTCATTACTGGATGAATCAGTGTTTTTGAATGAATCTCTTGAGTGAATGATTCAATGACTCACTCATAAAGACGTCACTTGTTTCATTACTGGATGAATCAGTGTTTTTGAACTAATCTCTTGAATGAATGATTCAATGACTCACTCATAAAGACTTCACTTGTTTCATTACTGGATGAATCAGTGTTTTTGAACAAATCTCTTGAGTGAATGATTCAATGACTCACTCAAAGACTTCACTTGTTTCATTACTGGATGAATCAGTGTTTTTGAACAAATCTCTTGAATGAATGATTCAATGACTCACTCAAAGACTTCACTTGTTTCATTACTGGATGAATCAGTGTTTTTGAACAAATCTCTTGAATGAATGATTCAATGACTCACACATAAAGACTTCACTTGTTTCATTACTGGATGAATCAGTGTTTTTGAACGAATCTCTTGAATGAATGATTCAATGACTCACACATAAAGACTTCACTTGTTTCATTACTGGATGAATCAGTGTTTTTGAACGAATCTCTTGAATGAATGATTCAATGACTCACTCAAAGACTTCACTTGTTTCATTACTGGATGAATCAGTGTTTTTGAACAAATCTCTTGAATGAATGATTCAATGACTCACTCAAAGACTTCACTTGTTTCATTACTGGATGAATCAGTGTTTTTGAACGAATCTCTTGAGTGAATGATTCAATGACTCACTCAAAGACTTCACTTGTTTCATTACTGGATGAATCAGTGTTTTTGAACAAATCTCTTGAATGAATGATTCAATGACTCACTCATAAAGACTTCACTTGTTTCATTACTGGATGAATCAGTGTTTTTGAATGAATCTCTTGAGTGAATGATTCAATGACTCACTCATAAAGACGTCACTTGTTTCATTACTGGATGAATCAGTGTTTTTGAACTAATCTCTTGAATGAATGATTCAATGACTCACTCATAAAGACTTCACTTGTTTCATTACTGGATGAATCAGTGTTTTTGAACGAATCTCTTGAATGAATGATTCAATGACTCACTCATAAAGACTTCACTTGTTTCATTACTGGATGAATCAGTGTTTTTGAACAAATCTCTTGAGTGAATGATTCAATGACTCACTCAAAGACTTCACTTGTTTCATTACTGGATGAATCAGTGTTTTTGAACAAATCTCTTGAATGAATGATTCAATGACTCACTCAAAGACTTCACTTGTTTCATTACTGGATGAATCAGTGTTTTTGAACGAATCTCTTGAATGAATGATTCAATGACTCACACATAAAGACTTCACTTGTTTCATTACTGGATGAATCAGTGTTTTTGAACGAATCTCTTGAATGAATGATTCAATGACTCACACATAAAGACTTCACTTGTTTCATTACTGGATGAATCAGTGTTTTTGAACGAATCTCTTGAATGAATGATTCAATGACTCACTCAAAGACTTCACTTGTTTCATTACTGGATGAATCAGTGTTTTTGAACAAATCTCTTGAATGAATGATTCAATGACTCACTCAAAGACTTCACTTGTTTCATTACTGGATGAATCAGTGTTTTTGAACGAATCTCTTGAGTGAATGATTCAATGTCAAAAAAAAATGTTCCACCTACTGGTGTAATGCTGTTATTGAATCTTTATTTGAAGCTTTTGAAGGTGATTTACTCTATTTTTATCTCTACCGTAGACATCAGTGTTTATATCTGAACTATAAACTTTTATCCCAGTACTTCTGTGATAATATGAAGCTGTTTCTTATCTATACATAACAACAGTTCTCTCTGGATCAGATCTGAATGTTCACTGTGATTTTGTCAAAGGTTTAATAGACAGAGCTGAATTATATCTGAATAAAATCACGTGAGTGTTTGAATCGAGATTGCCATCTTTGAACGATTAACTGAGCATCCCTAACACACACACACACACACAGATTGCGTGGGCGGTGACTGACCCGTCGCTCTCAGAGGTGTAGACGACCGCGGCTCTGTGCGACGGCTCTAGACCCAGCTCATAGTGTGCAGCTTCCAGGTTCCTCTCAAACGTGTCCACGCTGCCGATGTTGAACCACACGTAGCTCTGAAGGCAAACGATCCGGATCAACGGCAGAACATAAACACACACGCTAAATGGACAGCAAATCATCATAACTCACGGATTCAGAGGCGTCGACCCCGGGGACCAGGATGACCCGCACAAACTGCTTGTTGACGACCTCTAAACGCTCAACCTGTGCAGAGAGAAGCGGTTTCAGAGCAGATAATGGCAGTTCACTGTGTGTGCGGTGACCCCTGAAGAGAAACACACACACAATACTGCCAGCGAATCACTCTCACCAGTCCTCTGTCCAGGTAGCGGTGGACAAACTCCTTCCAGGTGATCTCTCTGCCGGGATCTCGGAGGTAGAGGTACAGCAGGACGGACGCCACGCCGCCCATCGTCATCAGGATATAGCGGAAGTCCTTATCGTCCCACGGCACGTCTCCCTAAATGTGATTGAGATCACAGCACAAACTTCTTCAGTTTTCAGTTCATTTTGTCAATATGTTCACCTCCTCTAAAACAAATACATAAAAATACCTTATAAAGAACCAAAGACTAGAGGTCACTACTATAGTGACAAAAACATCAATATTACATGATATAATGATTCTCATGAAGATAATGCTAAAAATGTAATTCATATTACTGTAATGTGGGGGAAAAAAAACAATTCCTAAAAATATTTTTTTTAATCTGCATGAATTAAATCCTGTACAAAACTATATCTTGATGTAAACTTATAATTGAGCATTATACATATAAATGTTTTAAATTTAAATTATAATTATCTGACCTATGTATGAAACATTTGTCTGTGTATTACATATATGTGTGTGTGTGTTTATATATATATACACACAACAGTTCTTTCTGGTTCTCGAATCTGATTGGCTGAGAGCCTTTTCCAGCCGTGTGATATTCCCCCAGTATCAGCACCGTTTGTATCGCTCCGCTCGCGGCGACTGTCATGGCGGTCGAGCAAATCCACCATCATTTTACAAACACTACTGTTGTTGTGTCACGGAGTTGTTGTTTTAGGAGAGATGTAGTGATTTAGACCTCAAATATGAGACTCATATATAAACATAGCGCATATTTGAGCAATATTTGACGCTGTTCAGCGCTCATGTAACCGCAGAGAACAGCTTCATCTCGGACAAGCCTTCGGGAATTTGACACTGGCTCTTCCTGTATGTAGATAGTGGTTAAACAGATATAATTCATTTGGGTTATCAAACGGGCATATCTTTGGTCTTATTAATCTATTTCTTGTTCCAGAGAAACATTGATTTGGCTAAAGGCGAGGTTAAGTTTCATAACTTTATATTTCGGCTATATTTAATTTGAATCCTGTACTAGAGCCGCTTTTGTACGTTTGACTGAATAGTTTGCTTGTGTTTTATTTCCTATTGTCTTTTATAATGGCTAGTGTTGTTAACTGAAATATTGTTGTTCAATAAATATTATGTTATATAAATAATATGCTGTATTTGGTATTGAGAAAGGGTCCGTCAGTGATTGTGAAATGGACTTCAGTGACAGTTGCATTATTACACCATTAGACTGCGGCAAAGACGGTCTTTATGAGTGAGTCTCTGGTCAGAACAAGGAAGTTGTTTCAGCGCTGTCAGTCTTTTAAAAGGACAAAGATATCGCTCAGCGGACATTCAAACTGATTTTTTAATGGGTATAATATTATGGGCATCGATCTGAAGAATGAATGCTATATCAGATGCAGATAATACACTCGTGTAGTCGATCTCTCTCTCATAATACACTAATCTTCAGTGAAGCGACTCAGCGTTCCTCCTTCTCTCGCTCTAAAGTGCCGTTTCTGAATTAGTAACAGAGGCTTGAGCTCGACTGTCAAACTGTCAACTTGAGATGTGAATCTGTGGCGGAGGGAAGTAGTTCTGCACAAAAGAGGGTTTTTAAAGACACTCCGTTGCTGTTTCTTGTGTTTTACTCCCTTGTGCCGTCAAACTGTTGTATAAACTCAATATCACACGAGTAGGCGTGCGATACGGCTACATAGGGCCGAATTAGCATGGCTACTCATGTGATATTGCTTATATATATAATATTACATGTGTGTATAGGGTTTACCTGCAGTAATCGACTCTTCCAGTCTTTCCTCCCTCCTTTCCTTCCTCCTCCTCCTCCCGGTCCGTTCGCTTTACCATCTGAGGATGAAGAGGTTCTGTGAGTGAGGATGACTCTGATGAAGATGACCATCCGCTCATCTACTCATATCTTACCTTTAGGAGTGTCAGTGGAGTACGGCAGGATCGGGAGTGTGTAGTGATTCCCTATGGATGCCACTGGCTTCAGGCGGTTCAGCGATAAAAACTGAGGAAGGAAGGAATAAATGAATGAAACACACCTAGCAGGTATTTCACCTTGACACAGTTATTACATCATAAAGATCAACCATGTGACAGATCATATATACACACACACACACACACACACACATACATATATGATACTATACTATGAGTCTGCACATGTCTGAAACAAACACATGTCCGTCCGTCCGTCTCTCACACACACACACGCGCGCGCGTCTCTCTCTCTCTCACCGGTCGAGCGGCAGCGAGTGTCGCCGCGGCTCCTCGAGCGTTGACGGCGCGCAGTAAAGCTCTGGCCCCGCAGCGCGCGGAGAGCAGCCCCGCCATCAGAGCCTCTTCAGCCGGTCACACACTCACTCTCAGCTCAACTGAGCTTCATCCTCCATCACTTCAGAGTTGAGTAACTGCTGCACTGAATGACATTTACACCGGCAGGACCCCACAGGCCGCCTCTGCACGCCTGAGGAAGATTTCTAACGTCATACTCAAAATTAAACCAATAATTATAATATTTATTTAGGGAGAAAAAAGCTATTTTATTTATAAGCATGTTTTGGATGTTATAATTATTTTCAGTAATATATCTCCATGGGAAAAAAATTGATGTACTCTTCAGGCAGTAAAAGGCGACTTGGGGTCCTTATATGCAGTACATAACGTCAAGCCCCGCCCCGTAGCCGATTCTGAAGATTTGATTGGTCATGTCAATCACGTGGAAATCCTCCTCCGCCAGAGAACCGTTGATGAGTCCAGTTCAAAATTCAGGACAGTATTTTGTCTTATTACAGACTCTAGTACATTCAGAAATATGATGTTTAAGATCATTAATTCTACGAATTTGATTTGCGCCCTACTAGAAATTCGCCACACACTTCCAAAAATGAATGATCAGCCACTTGTATGATGATGTATGCAGCAGTTCTCCAATCATTTAGTCCGCTTAAACCCCGCCCCTTTCATACGCTCGACTGCAAGCCTCCATCCAATCAAAACCGATTGATAGAACTAAGCCCCGCCCTACCTGTGTTTTGATAAAGTTTCACACAGATCACATCACAACACAAAACAAAAGATCTCTGGCTACTTCTGTCTCATTGTGACCAAGTTCACAAACGTATGCTTTATTTCACTTCATTGCTTCAGGAACACATTTAATTGCATGCTATCAGACAATGTGTAATTTATGAGACCTACAACAAACTTAAATATTTATATGAAAGAACACAAACAGAAACATGTCCCACTATATTTACTGCAAGTAAAGCAAGTGCACATATATGTTAACAAAACTAGTGTACCTCCAACACAAATGCTAAAAAAACAAACATAATTATAATGGGTAACACTTATTTTAAGGTGACGTGTGTTACTACATGTACTTACTTACTATATTAATAACTGTAAATTATGCATAATTACATGTAATTAACCCTAAACCAAACCTTAATCCTAACCCTATAGTAAGTACATGTAGTTCATTAACATTACTTATTTGACTACGTCACCTTAAAATAAAGTGTAAGCCTTATTATTGTCCTGTAGACGGTGAAGCTGATGTTCAGTCGCTGTCGCTGGCGCTGGCGCTGTCGGAGCTGACGAAACAGCCGTCCTCTCCCACCTCAGCCAGGAAACAGTGCCCTGAGGGACACAAACACACGTCACATGACTGTACAAAACATCTCATCTGCACTTCTGCAGACTCAAACGTGACGCGTGTGAAGCGAGGAGGGGAGATTCACGCATCCAATGGCTCCAGAAGACACTTTATGTTGACGTGCCATCATTACTGGACACGCCTGCTCCTGTGAGTGGCGCTCCAGCGATAGAGGTTTGGGCGGCCATGCCGATATAAAGCCCATATACACTCACCTAAAGGATTATTAGGAACACCTGTTTAATTTCTCATTAATGCAATTATCTAATCAACCAATCACATGGCAGTTGCTTCAATGCATTTAGGGGTGTGGTCCTGGTCAAGACAATCTCCTGAACTCCAAACTGAATGTCAGAATGGGAAAGAAAGGTGATTTAAGCAATTTTGAGCGTGGCATGGTTGTTGGTGCCAGACGGGCCGGTCTGAGTATTTCACAATCTGCTCAGTTACTGGGATTTTCACGCACAACCATTTCTAGAGTTTACAAAGAATGGTGTGAAAAGGGAAAAACATCCAGTATGCGGCAGTCCTGTGGGAGAAAATGCCTTGTTGATGCTAGAGGTCAGAGGAGAATGGGCCGACTGATTCAAGCTGATAGAAGAGCAACTTTGACTGAAATAACCACTCGTTACAACCGAGGTATGCAGCAAAGCATTTGTGAAGCCACAACACGCACAACCTTGAGGCGGATGGGCTACACCAGCAGAAGACCCCACCGGGTACCACTCATCTCCACTACAAATAGGAAAAAGAGGCTACAATTTGCACGAGCTCACCAAAATTGGACAGTTGAAGACTGGAAAAATGTTGCCTGGTCTGATGAGTCTCGATTTCTGTTGAGACATTCAGATGGTAGAGTCAGAATTTGGCGTAAACAGAATGAGAACATGGATCCATCATGCCTTGTTTCCACTGTGCAGGCTGGTGGTGGTGGTGTAATGGTGTGGGGGATGTTTTCTTGGCACACTTTAGGCCCCTTAGTGCCAATTGGGCATCGTTTAAATGCCACGGCCTACCTGAGCATTGTTTCTGACCATGTCCATCCCTTTATGACCACCATGTACCCATCCTCTGATGGCTACTTCCAGCAGGATAATGCACCATGTCACAAAGCTCGAATCATTTCAAATTGGTTTCTTGAACATGACAATGAGTTCACTGTACTAAAATGGCCCCCACAGTCACCAGATCTCAACCCAATAGAGCATCTTTGGGATGTGGTGGAACGGGAGCTTCGTGCCCTGGATGTGCATCCCACAAATCTCCATCAACTGCAAGATGCTATCCTATCAATATGGGCCAACATTTCTAAAGAATGCTTTCAGCACCTTGTTGAATCAATGCCACGTAGAATTAAGGCAGTTCTGAAGGTGAAAGGGGGTCAAACACAGTATTAGTATGGTGTTTCCTAATAATCCTTTAGGTGAGTGTATATATATATATATATATATATATATATATATATATATTACCATGTGTGACATATAATTTGTAATTGTTTAAAAAAAGAGAAAAGCAAGTAAATTCAAGTGATCTGGTTGTTACATTCGTGTCGCACGAGTTCAACGTGATTTTGCATTGTTCACTATTGTAGCCAATCACAGGCATTTCTGTTGACCGTAATGACCAATCAGAGGTGTTTAAGTTACTGGTGGTGAGAATCCGCTTAGTATCGCTCAAAAATCCTGCACACGTTTATGTTTAGCGCAAGTTTTACACGCATACACAAATCCTCTCATTATCACAAACAAAGCAGAGACGATGTAAATTAAATATTAATTGATTCAAACTTTATTTTGAATTTACACTGTACACTGACTGAAAGCTTCAGTCACTATAAAGGAAGTGCTCAACTCACTGTCAGTCTAATTTGAAGAAAAGTTTTTGTTTTTCATGAGACTGTGACCTTTCCTACATACAGTATCTACTTCACATTTCAGTACAAAAACAGACTTTTTTAAATGTTATAATTGTGATTTGATAATCTCTAAAAATAAATTCAAAAGCGAAATGTGTGAAAAAACTATATTAGGGAGTGGAAATGATGAGTGCTCCTCTGCTGCCATCTACTGGTTATAGTGGTCATTTCATGTCTTTATTTTAAAATAAAAGTGTATTTCACCAAGTGTTAGCTTTCCTACATCCTGATACTTTTAGTTTTACAAATCTTTTGAAGGATGAACAAAAAAGTTTTTGGTCATCACATTTAAAATAACATTTAAATTGGATAATATATTGGATAGAGTTCGCCTTTCTGTTACTAATAATAGAAAAGCAAACGCTATCATACTGCTTCGTGTACCCTTTACTTTCTTTGTTTAACAGTTCAGTATAATAATATAAAGAGTAAGTTAAACACAAGTAAAAGAGAGACGGTAAACTAATGAAGACGAAAAATCTGAGCTTGGACGCGGGCGATCGCTTTCAAAATAAAATCGAGCATCAGACCAACTGCAACAATGAGCAATTAAAAGCATATTAAGATGATTTTAGGCAAAATGCCTGAAAAATCAAATACAATCTCTAGTAATTTGATTGAATGGTTTATCACTTTCGACCAATAGGTGGCGCTGTTACGAAACAAATGTGGTGTGGTCAGAGTGAGGTGACAATGACAGTTTGGTGTCAAAACGCCAAAGCATTGCAGAGATACAGCCTCAAGAGTCATTTTGGCATTGTGCCTCAACTTTGTTGCTGCGCTATACGAAAGCGGTTTCATCTATCGACACGAAATCCATAACTTTTTTATCGGCACAGTCTGATGACCTGACTTGAATTTGGTGAAAATCAGACAAACGGTCTAGGAGGAGTTTGAAAAAAAATGAAAATCAAAATGGCGGACAGGAAGATTGGCCAAAAATGTTCTCGGCATGACCCAAGAAATCTTAAGACCAGTTTCATTACAATAGGCAAATTTTGTCAAAAGTTATTAGCATTTTTGAAACTTCTGAACACAAGGTGGCGCTGCCCCAAAAATGTTGAGTACTGTCAGGGCATAGTGCCAAAGACACATACCGAGTTCTGTAACGATACTCCAATGCATTCTGAAAATATAGCATTTTTTGACAAAATTCAAAATGGCCGACCACCCAAAATGGTTGATATGGAAAAATTGGGTATTATCGTCTCAGCGTGATGCCCCCAATCTAAAGAGACCAGATTTTTGGCCAAAGCGATCAGAAGGTATAATCAAAAATTGCCATTTTCATATCTCCGGACCACTAGGTGGCACTGCGTCGAAACGCTGCAGGTCACCTCAGGTCATGGTTGTCATAATACACACCAAGTTTGGTCAGAATACACTAAAGTGTTGCAAAGATATAGCCTCACGTTCATCTTGGCAGGTATGTGGTCGAATTTGTTTGCTGTTCGAGAATGGTTTGACAAATTGACTTGAATTCCATAACTTTTTGTCGGCCTGGTCTGAAGAAGATCTGGTTCGATTTTCGTGAAAATCGGAGCAACGGCCTAGGAGGAGTTAGAAAAAGTAGGTTTTTCGGAAAATTAAAAATGGTGGAAAAATTATTGGACCGTTGGTGGCGCTAGAGGGATTGAGTTAGAGACTCCAAATTTGCTATGGTGACAGTTCAGACTGTCCTCTATCTGTGAGCCCAATTTCATAACTTTCCTGCAAGCGGTTCTATGGGCTGCCATAGACTTCCAGAGCGTAAGAAGAAGAAAAGGAAGCAGAATAATAAGAACACACCTTCAGTGCTTGACCCCTAATGAAGGAGAAAGACCCTAACACAGAGCAGGGGGAAATACAATCTGTACAATACAATACTGCTGGGCAAAACTGATCTCACCGTTGACTGGAGAAGCACGAGCCTCGTCGATGTGGTCAAACTCATAGCTGACGAAGGCACTCTGTTGAGAACGGTTAGAAATCATTCATCACAAGTACACAATACAGCATAACTCATGTGTTGACAGCGTGAATGAGATAGAGATGCCTTGTGTTTGAGGAGCGTCCTCCAGTCCTGCTTCTCCCTTTTCATCAGCTTCATCACGGGCTCATTGCACCTGATTTCCCATGAGCACCTCTCTGCGATGATGTCACCGAACAGCTCCAGCTTTGCGTAGTAACGCCGGTCATTCACGAACCCACTGAGATCAAAAAATACCCACACATTATTCCCTGCTGTCCGAATGTCAGAGAAAAATTTGCCTTCTTCACCACGGACATGCGCTTCTGATTGTGCAAGGCTAAGATGATCATGTGACCTGTAAGTGACAGTGTCAGAGCTGAATTCACACTTCTGCATGACTGGACTGATGAGCTTCACGCAGACGGTCACAATCTCGCCCCTCTGAAACCACTTGATCTGCGGGTGGAAACTGCAGAAACACTGGCCGTTACTGACAGACATGAGAAATCATCGGCCGCTATGGCTGAACGATCTCACACACACACACACACACACACACACGACTCACCTGGAGGGCTGGAATGAGAGAATGGCTGGATTATGGAAAATCTGCGGTTTATTAACAGTCTGTGTTTTGATGACGCTCAGGGCTTCATCTTTGTCTGCGTAATAAAAACCAAGTGTCACTACAAGAGCTAATGAACGGACACTGCTTACATCCGAATGAACATGAACCTGTTTCACAGCTGGACTGCTCCGGAGAGGAGAATCCGTTCAGATGGGGCCTGAAATGGGAATAACAAAAAATAATAATCAGAAAGTGAGTAATTACAAAAACGGAAACTGGGAGTCAGAACCGCTTCCAATACTGGAACAATGCAATTTTTGCCACCAGTACAGTCTAATTTATGAACAAATAAACTGCCTGTTTTTAATGGATCAGCATCAACAAGACTTGAACATATACAGTTGAAAGACGTTTGTGAACCGCTTGCAGAATCTGTGAATAACTGTAACAAAGAGGGATCATACAAAATGCATGTTATTTTTTATTTAGTGCTGTCCTGAATAAGATATTTTACATAGAAGATGTTTACATATAGTCCACAAGACAAACAGCTGAATTTATAAAAATCACCCGTTCAAAAGTTTATGATCCCTTGATTCTTAATCCTGTGTGTGTGAGTGTGTGTGTGTTGTTCCCTGATGATCCACGGCTGTGTGTGTGTTTTGTGATGGTTGTTCTTGAGTCTCTTGTTTGTCCTGATCAGTTAAACTGCTCAACGTTCTTCAGGAAAATCCTCCAGGTGCTGCAGATTCTTCAGTTTTCCAGCATCTTCTGCTCCAGAAGGAAACACGACGCATGAAGAGCCGGGGGTGAAAACTTTCTGAATTTGAAGATCAAGGTAAATTGTACTTAATTTGTCTTCCAGGAATCATGTAAGTATCTTCTGTTGCTTCTGAAGGGCAGTAATAAATGAGAAAAAAACATATTTAAAGAAAATCAAAAAAATTATTAAAAGATTCGGACATCTTCATCCTGTTCAGAAAGTTTTCACCCCCGGCTCTTCATGCGTCGTGTTTCCTTCTGGAGCGTCAGTGAATGTTTGAAGCTTTTCTAATAGTTGTGTTTGAGTCCCTCAATCGTCCTCAGATCAGAATCACACAGTCATTGCTGGAGAGGGTTCAGATATGCAGAAGATGCTGGAAAACTGAAGAATCTGCAGCACCTGGAGGATTTTCCTGAAGAACGTTGGGCAGTTTAACTGATCAGGACAAACAAGAGACTCAAGAACAACCATCACAAAACACACACACAGCCGTGGATCATCAGGGAACAACACACACACACATTCACACACACACAGCCGTGGATCCTCAGGGAACAACACACACACACTCACACACACACAGCCGTGGATCATCAGTGAACAACACACACTCACAGCCATCACAGTGTCAAACGCAGCAGATAGATCGAGGAGGATGAGGACTGATGATTTGGAAGCAGCTTTTGCGATCATTATTTTGTTAAAATTACTTTTTTTAAAAATTAATTTTCACAGATTCTGCAGGGAACACATACGTTTTCTTGCCACTGTATATAAGAACATAGTAGAAACTGTAAAGAAGTGGACCTGCTGCTCTCCTCTGAAGACTCTTGATCTCCGCTGCTCTGGATGAAGCGCATGGCATTATGGGCGCTGACCACATCCTTCATCCGGCTGGCCATCTGGTCCTCTGTGACTGACACTCTTAGCGAAGGGCTCTCACAGCTGACAAAGCAACACAACAGTACTTTAAATAAACAAATTACATATCACTACAATATATGTGTGTGTGTGTGTGTGCGTGTAAGAAAATGAAAGTATAGATATATAAATGTATACACAATGGTAGTAATTGATATAATGCACTTTATTTTATCTGTCAATCACAATGTAGAACAAGCCTTAATGGTCCTAAAATTAAAATATTAAATTTTATTCCTTTCTATTGACTGATTGAAGTGTAATCTAACAAAATTGAATATTATGTTGAATTTTACATAGTTCTGAATTAGAATTTTTAAATCTTGAATATAGAACATTTGAAATTTAACAAATGTTTTTATGTCGAAATTGTACAGACATGTATTTTCAAACAGCAGATATTTTGTTCTGAATGAATAGACTGGAAATATTCAGTTTTTGAAAATACAGATTTAGGATTTCAGATGAAGAAGAAATTATTCTAAAATTCAAACCGCAGAAACTCAGATCTTACAGGAAGTAGGTCAGAGGTCATCAGGGAAGAATAAAGGGTGTCAGAAAAGTCGAACGGAGCATTTTGTGATCATTTCATTTTCTATTTGGAATGGAATAACGAGAAAAGATAACACAGCCTGTTTATTTGGTTTTTTCTTTGTTTAGATTAATGCACGGAAAATGTGATTTCGGCTAGATTTCTAAAAAGCGCCAATCGGTCAAGCAAATCTGAACATGTGACGTCATCTGTCGTTCCCCAGGTCTGTTCAACAAAATAATAGTCCTCTAGCAGTAGTAGGCTACCGCTGCCACTTCGGTCAAGTGTAAATACACAGAAGTCTTAACTTTACTTTACAATACGCTCAGTTTTGGACAAGGGATGGTCATTGCAAATACTGTCATGCCAATCGGCTGAGGGTGGGTCGCGATGATGGTGAATGTAAATTTGACTGTAACTCATAGCCTCGAGCAAGATGATTGACAGGACGATAGCGGAGGCTAGCGCAAGATCACTTTTGTTAATAAAAAATATATATTTCTTTGTACACTAAACAGCGCTGTGAGATCCAGTGAGAAGCGTGTGAATTCAGCGAAAAACACAAATGTCTCTGTGATTTAAACTAGCTTAAAGCCAGATGGAACAGCGCTGACGAACAGGAGAAACACTGCGCAATGACACAGTCAGAAGGCTTTTCCATCTTGTCCATAATTTACCATGGATTTACTGTGACAGATTTACTGTAACTGCACCATGGTACTGTGGCAGAAATGTGGGATATAGATATATGTGGGGTATATTCATATAGAATTGTATTATACACTCACCTAAAGGATTATTAGGAACACCTGTTCAATTTCTCATTGATGCAATTATCTAATCAACCAATCACATGGCAGTTGCTTCAATGCATTTAGGGGTGTGGTCCTGGTCAAGACAATCTCCTGAACTCCAAACTGAATGTCAGAATGGGAAAGAAAGGTGATTTAAGCAATTTTGAGCGTGGCATGGTTGTTGGTGCCAGACGGGCCGGTCTGAGTATTTCACAATCTGCTCAGTTACTGGGATTTTCACACACAACCATTTCTAGAGTTTACAAAGAATGGTGTGAAAAGGGAAAAACATCCAGTATGCGGCAGTCCTGTGGGCGAAAATGCCTTGTTGATGCTAGAGGTCAGAGGAGAATGGGCCGACTGATTCAAGCTGATAGAAGAGCAACTTTGACTGAAATAACCACTCGTTACAACCGAGGTATGCAGCAAAGCATTTGTGAAGCCACAACACGCACAACCTTGAGGCGGATGGGCTACAACAGCAGAAGACCCCACCGGGTACCACTCATCTCCACTACAAATAGGAAAAAGAGGCTACAATTTGCACGAGTTAACCAAATTTGGACAGTTGAAGACTGGAAAAATGTTGCCTGGTCTGATGAGTCTGGATTTCTGTTGAGACATTCAGATGGTAGAGTCAGAATTTGGCGTAAACAGAATGAGATCATGGATCCATCATGCCTTGTTACCACTGTGCAGGCTGGTGGTGGTGGTGTAATGGTGTGGGGGATGTTTTCTTGGCACACTTTAGGCCCCTTAGTGCCAATTGGGCGTCGTTTAAATGCCACGGCCTACCTGAGCATTGTTTCTGACCATGTCCATCCCTTTATGACCACCATGTACCCATCCTCTGATGGCTACTTCCAGCAGGATAATGCACCATGTCACAAAGCTCCAATCATTTCAAATTGGTTTCTTGAACATGACAATGAGTTCACTGTACTAAAATGGCCCCCACAGTCACCAGATCTCAACCCAATAGAGCATCTTTGGGATGTGGTGGAACGGGAGCTTCGTGCCCTGGATGTTCATCCCACAAATCTCCATCAACTGCAAGATGCTATCCTATCAATATGGGCCAACATTTCTAAAGAATGCTTTCAGCACCTTGTTGAATCAATGCCACGTAGAATTAAGGCAGTTCTGAAGGCGAAAGGGGGTCAAACACAGTATTAGTATGGTGTTCCTAATAATCCTTTAGGTGAGTGTATTATTAATGTAGACATGTATTAAAGGAGTAATGGAATATTATTACAGTATTTTTATTTAGCTATAGAAGTTGTGCATTTATACTAAATGTTTTTAGGCTACTGTTTTTCATACAAATACCATAGAAACCATATAGAGACATTTTACCATGGTAGTGAAGAGCTATATGCGTGTTTTTAACTGGTTATCATGATCTAAATCTATGATACTATGGAAGACCAATGGTTAATTTTAATAAATTTAAATTTATTTATTTAAATTTTACCATATAAAAATGAGGTTGTTACAATTTTTACAGATGTCCATGTTTTTGAACATAAATTGACATCTGCATCCTCCTAACTCAAGCTACTACTACTGTCAACTGTGCATTTCTAAAACAAACCATGTAATGTTATTATTGCAGCCTGCACTGCAAACTGTGCCGAAGATATATGCCAGAGTCAGGCCACACAAACCTGTCTCATGACTAGAAACAAGATCACCCCTTAACACATGCAGAAACTAACACATTCATTTTTTCTATTAAGAAATGTATTTTGTTAAGGAAAAATGACTGGAAAAGGAATTCAAAAACGTGAAGTGTTTGTCATATTCTGACAATAAAGAGTTTAAAACCACAACTGGTTTCTACAACTTTCACTTAGGAGCAAAAATCTGCCTTTAGATTTGAAAGAAAGAAATATTTGACATTTATCGTCATAATTATCGATATCGACTGATATGAAAGGATTTTATCGGGATCATGTTTTGGCCATATCGCCCAGCCCTACATGAATGTTACTAGGGGTGTCACGATTCGATACATATCACGATACTGAACTCACAATGCGATATTATTGCGATAGTCCAAAGCATGGTAAAAGGTTAACAAAAAAACGTTGTTGGTTAAAATGCTAAAGTTGATATTACACTGGGGGTCGAAGTTAATGAGCGTGGACTTGGTGCTGGTAACACAATGCACAGGACAATGGTGAAACCAGAATAAAAATATGATTCTGAAGCTGAAAATACAGAAAACAACAACAACAACAATAAAACAAAGACAAACTAAACAAAGAAATATATATTTTTTATTAACAAAAGTTATCTTGCGCTCCTGTCAATCATCTCGCTCGAGGCTATGAGTTAGTCAAATTTTTTGATTGTTTATAAAATAGTGCTGTAAATTGTCAAAAGTGAGCATGACACGCCCACTAGGGGGAGGAGCCTGCTGAACGGATTTAAAGGGTTGAATGTAGTGTTTAATATGCGTATTAATATTTTCCTGTAGGGAAATACTGCTCACCTGTCGTCTGTCAGGAGCTGATCCAGCGGGCTGAAGTCCTGTTCTCCCTGGAAAACCCTCTTCAGCAGGTCCAGATGCTGAGGATTACTGACGCCGAATCCAGAGGCCAGGATCTCAGCGTGGATGTTATACTCGTTGATGTAGGTCTTCAGACCCGGCACTCGCGTCATACGCACCTGTGTGAGGAGAACCAGAGCTAGAGCGTTCTTCAGACCGGACCAGCACACATGATGAACACCTACCATCGGATCGACCCAGACAGTGTTTCCCACACTCATCACCACCCGGGCCTGATGCAGCTTCCCTCTGATCTTCAGACTCACGGCTCGGGTCACCTGAACACACACATCCAGGGCTTAATGCTTACCTTTTTCCCAAGGTGCACCTGTGCTGCTAAGTTGAAAAATTTAGAAGCACATTTGGAAACTTTAGGGGCACAACTAACTATTTCTGCATTTATATATATAAAACACACTGTAACAGATTTTGCCATACTAGTGTTATTTTAGTATTACTGAGATACTATACACCGATCAAGCTTAACATTATGACTAACATTCCAGCATGGGCACGGCTATGCAGCCCCATACGCAACAAACTGAGATGCTCTGTGTATTCTGACACCTTTCTATCAGAACCAGCATTAACTCCATGAGCAATTTGAGCTCCAGTAGCTCGTCTGTTTGATCGGACCACACGGGCCAGCCTTCGCTCCCCACGTGCATCAATGAGCCTCGGCCGCCCATGACCCTGTCTCCGGTTCTCCACTGTTCCTTCCTTGGAGCACTTTTGATAGATCCTGACCACTGCAGACCGGGAACACCCCACAAGAGCTGCAGTTTTGGAGATGCTCTGACCCAGTCGTCTAGCCCTCACAATTTGGCCCTTGTCAAACTCGCTCAAATCCTTACGCTTCCCATTTTTCCTGCTTCTAACACATCAACTTTGAGGACAAAATGTTCACTTGCTGCCTAAAATATCCCACCCACTAACAGGAGCCGTGATGAAGAGATAATCAGTGTTATTCACTTCACTGGTCATAATGTTATGCCTGATCAGTGTATAGTTTTTGATAATATTTTGAATCAATTACATTTTTATATTTTCTGCTTTCATTTTAATTTTAGTTAAAAGTTTTAGTAATTCTGTTGTTTTGTAATTTTTTTATATACAGTTTGTGTTACCAAATAATAACCGGGTGGAAATTGGACACACGGCGTGACTTTTATTTAATAAACAAGCCCGAAATACCCCGGAACTCTTATTTTGAAATGTCTAGCCTTTGCTTTATTATTGCAGGAGCTCATTCAAATTCAGACGAAGGAGATAAAATATGCATTCTTACAACCGTACACAACATACTACAGTATAAACACCGTACAGTAAACACTGTCATAACTGATCAGCATTAGTGTCGTTTGGCATAAATGTGTGCGAGCCTGTCGAACGCACAGCAGCGCCACCTTCAGGCTTTGAAACGAGAAGCACTCACATTTATTTAATGAAATCAAAGCCTTCTGAAGTTTAATAATCACATTAAGCAGAATCGTGATATAAGACGCCTTAAATTGATCATTGAGGTTCTTGTTGTACCATTTAAGGTTTTGAAGACTTTTTATGATCTTACATTTAAGAAAACTGATCCGTGGGGATTTTATTATTCTAAAACACATTGTACAGTATCTATTTTTAGTCTCAGACGCGAGGGAAATGCTCGCTCTGTCGAGCCCTGCCGTGGATCTGTTCCTACTGAACATGCACTGAAGAGATGGAGCGTTTGGGCGGGGCTGTTGAGACCTTGGGGTTCCAGTCCACCTCCCCGTCGACGGGCTGCGCTCTGCACAGGATGATCTCCACAGCCTGGCCTGGCAGATCCTGGAACTGAGCAGGAAGCTGGAGCAGCTGGTGTGACTTCACTTCCTGTGTGCGGCCCTCGTCGATGAAGCAGGCCGTGACGCTGCTGAACAGCTGCTCTCCTTTGTCCGGCACCTCGATCACACGCACACTGCGACCGAACGTACAACCACACAATCATTTCCCAGAAACATTCATGTCATTTACATACACTATCTGCTCACCAAGGCTGTGTTTATTTGATCAAAAATACAGTAAAAATAGTGAAATATTATTCCAGTGTAAATCAGCTGTTCTCTATGTGAATATATAGTAAAGTGTAATTTATTCCTGTGATCAAAGCTGAGTTTATCATCATTACTCCAGTCTTCAGTGTCACATGATCCTTCAGGAATCATTCTCATATGAGGATTTGCTGCTCATTTATTTCATTCATTTAAATGATTGGTTAGATCTAGTTTATAAAGTGCACTCTATGGAGATGATATCATGAAAATAAGAGCAAAAGATCACATTTTGAAAAGATATGGGCATATATATTTTAAATATATATAAAACCCTCCTTTTTAATTAATTTATTTACCTACTTATTTATTATTATTATTATAAATAATATTATTTGAATTACTTATTAGGAATTATGTGTCATTATAAGAGTTGGATACAATATAAGACGTTAATTGTTTTATGTATTTATTTTGTTCATATGTAAAAGAATCTGATTGTGTATTTATTGGTTATTGTTCTCATTATGTGTTTATATGTGTTGGTGGGTATTATCACAAAAGAAAGGAAAAGTAAAAATAATGAATAATAAATATGTCTTTAATGGAAATGTCTACTTGTATAATTGTGTTAAATGTTTTTTTTAATTAAAATACATAATAAAGTATAAAAAAGAATCATTGATTATTATTATCAATGTTGAAAACAGTTGTGGTTTGTTGAAAGCGTGATACATTTTATTTTTCAGGATTTTTTGATGAATATAAAGTTCGACACAACAGCATTTATTTGAAGCAGAATCTTTTGTAACATAATAAATGTGTTTAGTGTGAATGTGATAAGTGAGTACCGGTGATAGGCGCTCTCCTCCTGTATGGCGTACAGCTCTCCCCGCAGCACCTCCACCGCGCAGCATCTCTCGTCAGCGTAGTGCGCGCTCATCTGAGCAGACAGAGCCTCGTAACCGTCCTCTTTCTGCCTCACGATACGGCCCGAGTACACGTTCGCCGTCTTTATCAGCAGCGGCAAAACCTTCCAAATGTGGAAGAAACATTTTACCACTAGCAGAAGTCAAACTGTAACACATTCAAATCGATCAGAAAATCCAGAATTAATAATTACTCCTACTGGAACAAAAATATGAGCTCAAAATATGAACATGATAAAGTCAGAAGAACAGAGAGTGTGGAAACTGCGCCCAGCGTGTGTTTTTAGTTGATCTTCTGAAGAACAGGACTTTGAGTGTAATAATGAATTCAAATATTTTCATTTTAGACCATTTGTCTGCTCTATTTTTAAACTTTAAATACCATAACTTTAAAACTTTATTAAATGTAACAATAACTGAGCCCTGTGAAATCTTTTTATTTATTTATTCATTTTAATTCTATTCAATATTTTCTGTAAAAATTTTTCCGGATTATGTTTTATTACGATTTAATACAAATGTTTCAAAAGTGCTCCAAGGAAGGAACAGTGGAGAACCGGAGACAGGGTCATGGGCGGCCGAGGCTCGTTGATGCACGTGGGGAGTGAAGGCTGGCCCGTGTGGTCCGATCAAACAGAGACGAGCTACTGGAGCTCAAATTGCTCAAGAAGTTAATGCTGGTTCTGATAGAAAGGTGTCAGAATACATCGTGTGCGGTTTTTTTTACGATTTAATACAAATGTTTCAAACCCTGTGGTAATCAAATGAATTCATAAAACCTAATAAATCAATTTAATCTTAACATGTAACCAAGTGAAGTTTGATTTTCCTTTACCTTTATTTGTCAATTAGTGCTGTACAAGAGAAGTTTATTGCATACATTATTTAAAACATAGATGAGAAACAATGCTTTAATAAATTGTATTTATTATTATGATTATGACTTTGAGAAGTACACTTTACACTACAACAGTAATATATTTATCAATTCCTTCAAGTTAAACTGAACTTTAGTTTTTGAGTTTCTGATTCTATTGGATGCTTGTTTGTGGTTTAATAAATCACACGTTTTGATTTGATGAGTTCTGATACTTTATGCCAAAATTCCGTGACATTCCACATTCTACAATAAATTCCATCTCAACGACTGAATTCCAGATTCCATCAGAAAACCTGATAATTCACACGTTCCTCTGATGTTCTGCTTTGAATGTACCATTACGGTGCCGGAGTCCGGGTGCTTCGGCTGATCCAGGGATTTGTTGATCATGTGTCTATCTGGACAAGCGGTGCTGTCTCTGCAAAGAGGAAGAGTACATGTGCAAATCAGATGATGTCAGCATGCCTTCACGAAGGGCTGGTGTTTGATGGCGAGACCTGCAGAAGCCGAAGCTCTTGAGCGAGCAGCAGAGCGGTCTGTCCGTCTTCTGCTCCTCTTTGGCCTGCTGGACGCCCAGGGCGAACTGCAGCAGCTCGGGGGGCAGCAGCGCCCCGGCTCTCCTCAGGTAGCGCAGCACTCCACACACGTGACGGGCGTTCTGCTCCGACAGCAGCAGCACGGACTGAGCTGTGGGAGACCCGCTCTCGCAGTGATCCTGCACGGGACGCCACAGCCACCGTTACATCACCATCTCATCACTCAATACAGCACAGGAATGATAAACCAAAGCAAGCACCGGAAGGCTTCTGAAGTTCTCCGACATGCAGAAGAGGCGGCTGCCGAACAGCTTAGGGGAGCTGGGAAACCCGTAGTGGACGACGCACGTGGCGTCCCGGATCCCGAGAGCCTTGAGGCAGTCATTGGTGGTGACTGGAGGAGCAATGAGAGAAAGAGCACAGCAAACACTGAATGTTCCCTAATATCAGCACATGCTCCCGTTTGGAACCAATTCCTAACATTCTGGGAACGTTCTTGTGGCGGAGGGGGCGTGGTTTAGCGAGTTCTGCACGAAGAGAGAGAGTCGGAGAGCGGCGGTGAGAAAGTAGGTCAAATGATAAACACCTGTGTCAGATTGCAGTAATTGGCACGGAGAGACGGTATAAAAGCCACACGACAACAAGGACTGGGGCAGGACTGAGAACTTGTGGGACGTAAATGCTCTGGAGAGCTACAGCAGGATTGTGTTATTTTGGGACTGAGTAATTTGTAGCGAAGTGAGCGCGTATTTTGTTTCGAGTCAATAAAACCACTAGTCTCAGTCAGCCGACCCTGTCTTCTTCCTCTTTATTTACGTCCTTTGTTACAGTTCTCTTTAGGTTTTTTTTTTTAAATTGCCGGTGCAATAATATTACGCAGCGCCTGAAAATAGTCCCCAGCACGCTCTCTGTGCAAGCAGGTTGTCACGTTGGTTATGTTGACGGAAGTTAGCCTATTTTCAGGCGCTGCGTAATATCATTGCAACTGTAACAATAACAATTGCAACTTTTAATTTTCTGTCGGAAAATGTTGGCGTTATTTTGTCACTTATTGAGCAGTAGGCTAGCTGGAGCCGTTTACCTCCAGTCTTTGTGCTAAGCTAGGCTAGCGGTGGGTGTGTCAGACAGAGTTATGGCACGCACGGAGATAAGAATGGTATGTATGGACTTATCTAACTCTGGGGGATACGGTGAATCTAAAGGGAAAGCTAAAGTCCCAAAAAGTTGGCGTGTTCCTTTAAGCTTTATATTTGGTATATAGTACAGTCATCCGTAAATATTATTTTCTCAGGGTTTTTTCATAGATTTTTTCTTTAAGTGACAACATACATAGAACCTACGATAAAAAATATTTACAGACTTTTGCATGCACATGAGAAACTAATTCTTGCCCTTGATAAACTATTCACATGCGCACAGGAATTTCTGGCATGCTTATACATTACAATTTCTAGTTTCTTTTGTTCGTAACTGCCATCTTACTATGAAGACAACGAAAGCATGGATGCACATGAATTAATAGAGATGTGGCTTTCCTTAGGGTAGTACCTCTAATATCAAGGCCTAATGTCCATGACATGAAATGGGCTGATGGCACAATATGGCTGTGTGCATTGGCCTATTTGCCAAGTTCAAGGGTCTATAAAAAAGACTAGTACTGTGAAAAAGTGTTCAAAATGTGGCGTTGATTAGGGCAGTACATCATATTTCAAGGCCTCAGTTCTGCTTTAACGCATCCTCTGTGGCGGCCAAGAAACCACACTGCGTAATGGGCTGATGGCACAATACGGCTGTGTGCATTGGCCTATTTGCCAAGTTCAAGGGTCTATAAAAAAGACTGGTACTGTAATTATATAAAATATAAAAACGTGGCTTTTCTTAGGGTAGTTCCTCTAATATCAAGGCCTAATGTCCAATTTAATGCATCCTTTAATGCAGAGAAACCATGACACAAATTGGGAACATTTTATTTACAACTATTGGGAACAAAAAATAGTTTGCTGGAAATAGACGGAGAGAAAACGCCTGCATCTGATGGAAAATCAGCGGCATCTTAAGACATTTAGTTTGACAGTTGAAATGTCAAATAACAAATAACTTACCCAGAATGAGCTGCGTCCCATGGCCGATGTCTTTCTTCCACTGATCTATGATGAAGTCAAACTGGTCCGTCACATCTTCATGAGCTTTCAGTGTGAATACGGCAGTGTTGACCACAGCCTGAATGACAGATGGTGCATGATGGTCAAATCCATCAGAATTACATTAGTGCTTGCCATAATGTCAACCAGCAAACATGGACAACCACTCATGAAATCATTCTACAATGTTAAGGATCAAAGCAAAATCTGTAATCTGATTGGTGGATTGTTACTCATCCTTCACTGTGATTGGTGGAATTCTCTACCTTATACACATGCTCCGTCTCCTCGGCAGAGTTGGTAATGATGAGGGTTTTCTGGGGTTTGGGCGGGTGGAAGTCCAGAGATCCGAGCAGAACGGAGATCTTATCGCAGTCCAGGCACAGCTGAACCCTCTGAATGTGAGACACAGAGCAGATGTCAGAGCTCACAGAGGACAGGACAGCAATACCAGCGTTTGTGAGGACTGACCTGATGAACCCTGCCGTACAGTGCGGCCTCCTCCATCACGGTGATAATGACGGAGGGGTAAATCATGTGCTCTCGGACCAGAGCCTCGATCCCGGCGCTCCAGCGGCCACCCACTGCGATGATCTGCCTGGGACACGAGGACCTCTCCTCTCCGGACACCACCTTCTGGAAGTGCTTCAGGATCACGGACATCTTCAGAGAGATGAAGAGACAAGAACACTGTTCATGTTTATATTTATATTAAAGAGGACCTTCTATGCCCTTTTACAAAGTCCTGTTTATGGGCTCTACTAGAACAATAGCAAAAACTGTGCACTTGTCTTCTTTCGCTTCACCTGCTCAGGTGCTTGTGAATAAAGGACATCAGCCTCGTCCAGCACCAGGTGACACAGTCTCAGGAACAAGAAGCACTGAGCATCCAGCAGTCTCATCATGGTAAACGGTGTCGTCACCAGCAGCTGACCTTTTATAGCATCACAAAGGCAGACAACAACCTCAGAGCTTTTGGTTTTGATCCAGATTCCCCACACTCAACATCTCTTGAGCCACAGAAAAACACTCACAGTTCCTCTGTATCTTGAACTTCTTGGGCTCATCCTGGTCCACGCCCAGCAGCACACTGGTGGGATGGAGACTGTGAGTAGCTCTACTGTCCTCCAGGAGCTCCAGCACTGTCTGAACTTTCTCCCAGCCCGGACACAGAATCACCGCTACGGGCTGCAGACAAACACAGAAACTGATCAGATCAGAGGAATAGAGAATTGTGCGCACAGAGATTAAAATCCCATTTGTGTTCTTGGCCATTTGGTTTTTGGATTCATACTGCTAGGACACATTTGAAAAACCTGGCTGGCGATCACCCAAAGGTGGAGCTGCACCACAGGCTTCATTGAGCCTAGAGGTGGCACTGCACCACAAGTTCCACTGAGCCCAGAGGTGGAGCTGCACCACAGGTGCCACTGAGCCCAGAGGTGGAGCTGCACCACAGGTTACACTGAGCCCAGAGGTGGAGCTGCACCAGAGGTTTCACTGAGCCCAGAGGTGGAGCTGCACCACAGGCTCCATTGAGCCCAGAGGTGGAGCAGCACAATACCAGAAATGTTCTATTAAGTCTTGTGCATATATATTTATGGGCTTTTCCAAACATACTACACCATTTTCTTCTCAAGCCAAATTTAACAAAATGTAAAACCCTTGTGTTGGTATTGTTCAATGGTGTTTATCCTACAAATTTGATTGTTTGAGTGACTATATCACAAGAAGCACTGGCCACTTTTCATATAATTACTTGCGGCGGTTTTCACTTCTGATTGAATCACCCAAGAATGATGGTGGACCACAGGGCCCATTGAGCCCAGACATGTAGCTGCACCATAGGGACAGTTAACCCAAAGGTGAAGCTGCACCATACAAGATATGTTATATAAAGTCTTATGCATATACAGTATATGTATGGGCTTTTCCAAATGTACTACACTGATCTTATTTGCTTCTCAAGCCAAAAGTCAGCAAAATGTAAAATCCTTGTTTTGGCATTATTTCATATTGTTTACTCTACAAACATGACCTTTATTACCACCTCTTAAAAAGTGGTTTAAGTGACAAGATCACAAGCCACCTTTTACATGTGTATTTACTGCAGTGTCCACTTATGATTGGATCGGCCAAGACTGACGGTGGAGCTGAAGCTGCACAACAGGGCCCACTGAGCCCAGAGGTGGAGCTGCACCACAGGCTCCATTGAGCCCAGAGGTGGAGCTGCACCATGGGGCACAGCGGAACCAGGGGTAGAGCTGCACAATACCAGAAATGTTCTATGAAGTCTTGTGCAACGTTAAAACCCTTGTTTTGGTATCATTCGATGTTGTTTATCCTACAAATTTGATGTTTCTGACCACCTCTGAAAGTGGTTTGAGTAACTATATCACAATAAGTATTGGCCGCCTTTTACATGTGTATTTACTGCAGTCCAACTGTAGTTGAATCGACCATGAATGACGGTGTAGGTGAAGCTGCACAACAGGGCCCACTGATCCCAGAAGTGGAGCTGCACCACAAGGCCCACTGAGCCCAGAGGTGGAGCTGCACCACAGTGCCCACTGGGCCCAGACGTGGAGCTGCACCATAGGGCCCACTGAACCCAGAGGTGGAGCTGCACCACAGGGCCCACTGAGCCCAGACATAGCGCTATACCACAGGAACACCACATTATTCTTCTCTGAGCTGTAATAGAGCAGTGAATCTCACCCCAGTGCGAGCAGCAAGACTGGAGACGACAGAAACTGTCTGTAACAGCATCAGCAGAGGAGGAATATAGGACAGAGGATTGTCACCATTGTGCGACACCAGTAACGTGTCAAAACCCCGTGCCACCGCGGGCCAACAGTAACTCTCCGCTACATTCGGCCCATTATACTTCCTCCAGAGCAGGAACTAAAACATCAAAACAACATAATCATATACAACAGGTAAAAGCATCTTATATTAAAATCATTAACACAGTCATCCCATATCCTCTTATACAAATGTTAAAAGTCAACTTATGACAAATAATGCAATGGACGTTCCAATATGAGCGTAGCAGACATTAAGGCACGCCGATTGACCTTTCTGAATGGCTCACTGATGGGTGCGCGTGCCAGGTTTCGGCAGGGCTCGATGCGAAGAGCGGAGTGCACTAAAACTCCAGAGTGACCCGGATCATAGCGCGCAACCTGCGAAACGCCACAGGCCAGCTTAAATAACACAATAGATATGATCATGATGAAACAGAAAACAAACGATGAGGCTCTTACTTTGGCATCAAGAGAGTCTTGGTCTGGATTGAGTGGATCAGGGTTCAGAAACTGCATGAGTCTGGATATACACAAATAGGGGAAACGTTTGGAGATCAGTTAGATTAAGAGAAACTGACATGTTTGTTTAGTAAGGTCAGTAATGTAAAGCCTACCTTGAAGAGGCCAGCTGATCATCAAGACTGGGATCTTGTGAGAGAGCTGCCACTTTCTGCTCCTCTGAGGAGCCACTGCCACTATGAAGACACACACACATTTTTTAAATCAACTTTGTGGTTTGCAGGGCTCACGACCTGACGAGAGAAGTGTGTTTGGTCTTACCGTGATGCTGAACACATGGCTGGTGTCGAAGCGATGCCGTTTTCTTCAGTCTGATCAGGACTGTGCAGCTTCTCTCCAACAGACTGAAAATATTAAAAACGCTTCATTTTACAGCCATTCATTTACTAACTAGTTGCATTTCTGCAGATACAAAACATATAAAATGCAAAATACTTACTTCAGGAATCTGCATTGAATGTAATTTAAACTTCATGTATCTGTGAAAGTAAAACAATTTATTATATTACTAAAGGTTAAATTATCATTTACTAAACTAATTTGTTGGCTAGTTAACAAAACTACTTTGTATAATCAGATTTATTTAGAGGCAAGTCCGGTGTCAATCCAAACTCAATTATATATGAGTTATGAGCTGTTGAGGAGGAACCAGATTCAGATGACAATCTTACCGGGACTTGTTTGTGGTCTGTGCACAGGTCTCATCTGTGATGATGTCAGTGGCCTCGACTCTGATCCGCCAGCCTCTGCCAATCTGAATCAAACCACAGAGGTCAGAGTTAAACAGCAGCCCAACTCTGTGCCCATCCTTAGAGTTTGATTGCTCTCATGTGTTAGTCGGACACTTACAGTATCGGTTCCAGCATTACGGGTGAGTTTAGGCGCTCGAGGTTTAACCGGAGACGGCATGTGTTCTTCCTTCGACACCTGCGGTTTCTGCTGCTCACTTTCTAAAGGAGAAACACAAGTTATACATGTGAGCACCTTTCAAGACATTCACTAACCAGGCTGCTAATTTAACATGATTAATTACAAAGAAAACAAATGATTATGCAATTAATCAATGGAATTAAAGGCACAATATGTAGTTTTTTGCCGCTAGAGGTTGCCTAATCAAAACAAAGGCGTAGCTTGATGACGCCGACATTGAGCGCGGATTCATGGGAGATGTCTTCACATCCACAGCTGGTGGAAAAGAATCGGGAAGGGGCAGAAATCATGTTCATTAATGAGATTATTAGCGTTACTGTAGTGTGAAGCAGGGTGGAGTGGAACGAGGCCGCTGGAGCGACTGCTAATGAGAGACGAGCGAGACACACGGCTTGAGAGCAGCGGAGCGAGCGCTTCTGCTTCTTCAGCTCATGCATATGTGGGGGAACACAGCACTGTTTTAGCATATTACACACATTTGAGTGTGTTAAAGTTATGTTATAATGCTACTCTGTGCGTTCGCTCGGCGGCGACTATGAGACACTTGTTCACACTGCAGTGAGCGAGATCGATATTAGCATATCATATTAATAAACGCTGGATGGCTTGTGTTGCTAAATGGCATGCAATTAATTTGAAAACATATTGTATGACGGAGAAAATCCTGTATTACTGCACAATCATTCGTTTTCTGTCCATGATTGATCCAAACAGTTGCTCACCTGTCTAATAAAACACATCATATATTAAAGCGTCTTTGGTGTTTCCATGGTTTCTACAAAATAAAACCGAGGGTAACACGGGTATGATGTCATTGATCCGTCGGTCCGTGTCCTGGTTAAAATCGCTTATTTCTCTGGATTTAAACATTCTTGGAAACTTTTGGGATAATGTAAGTACACAAGTCAACAAAATTTATCACACTGTTCTAGTGGTTTTTTGATATTTTAATAAAAAAAAATCGTACATATTGTGCCTTCAAGTAAGAAATAATTGTCGAATGGCCGTTTGATTATTAGAAAATAATGTCACATCAGTAATGTGGACGCAGAGTGGCCGTTACATCTCGGGTGTGCAGTATTTTTCATAATCAATGGCCCAGAGTCAATTATTCCACTTATACTACAGTTATCACACCTCAAAACACTGTTCAGATGTTGCATTTCAAGACATTTGTCAGGTTTTTGTCCTTAAAACACTCTTGTGTGAGCTAGTAACGGAGGCTTGAGCCACTGCTAGTAGACTAATGCAGTTACAGAGAGAGAGATGAAGTGTGTGTGAGGCCAAGTCCACACTAATACGTTTTCGTTTGAAAACACATATTTTTCACTCCGTTTTGGCCTTCTGTCCACACTGAGACTGTGTTTTTATTCACAAAAAACGAAGCTTTTTGAAAACGCTCTCTAAAGTGGATAAATTTGAAAACGCTGTTTTTGCGTTGTAATGTGGAAAAACGCTTGAAAACGCTAGTGTGGACGGAGAGCTTTTAAAACGAAAACTCTGTTTTCAAATCTATCCGGATGAATGTAGACGTAGCCTGAATGACCCGAGTCTGTGTTCGACAGCGCCTCTACTCATAGTGAAACTGTAAGTTTATCTGCCTCAAGAACAGCGCCGGTATTCCCTCGCTTTTAAGTTGCTGAACTATTTTACTGATGACATCTTCAGAGCAGCGCTGACAACACGTTTCTGTGCGAGTGTGTCTGTACAGTATGCGTGTGTGTATTTGAGTGGGAGAGAGAGAGTATGTGCTTGTAATACATAATAAAATGTAGGATACAACAGGGCTAAAGGCGCATTTGACTTGATTCTCTTTTAAACCACTAAAATTCAGCTCAACACCGCTTTTGATGATGCACGTGTAAATTCAGCTGATTTCCTTGATTCTGCACTAATTTATTCAACTAATATTTAATGGTTTTTTTTTAAATGTAGAGTTATGTAGCAAATGAGAACCAATATATATTGGTTATATATTTTGAGTTTATATTTAAGTGAGACAAAGGTCTTGTTAATGATTTTCAGTTTTGTTCAAGATAATTAAAGCAACAGTTTAATAATGGACGAATATGTAAAAGTATAGTATTTGGGGATAAAGACACAATGATTAACATGATAATAAACAGCGGCTCACTTTTCCTTTTGTTGACATGACGTTTAGATTCAGATTGTAAATATCATATTTTATCAAGTTGGGTGTCCACCTTAGAGATAATCACCATATTTACAATAAAACCATCATATTTAAAAACACGGTATTCATCACATCATATAGTAAAATATATTTGTTACTACTGTAAATCTTTATAAATGATGTAATCTCATTCAATGCTTTCAGAATCTTTACTTATTAAAATAATTTAGTTTCTGTACTTTTAATATGAATATCAAACTTGAACAAGTATTAACTTAGACATTATTCAAACATATTTTATCTAAAGTATTTAAATCAATATTGTGTTTTTTGCCCCGTGTGTGTGTGTGAGGTAAAAGACCCCCCTCGCCACCTCATACTTTTAAACAAACAAACCACTTTTATGATTTATTTTCACTCCATCAATGTTCAATACAGACATATCTATATTTTTCTGCATCATACACTATGAGAGTAGTGAAAAGCAAATTTTTTCTTAAGGTGTGCCTTTAGCCCCATTGTACCCCAATTATGTGGCAAAAACAAGGAAATAAATATTGTTTGCTATATGTATTTGCTCGGTCAGTGTGGTTGTGTGTTTTGGTTTCTTTGCTGTTGTCGGCTGTAAGGACCTTTGAAATAACTGAAATCATTTGGCGGAGTGATATGGAGCTGTAATGCGGTCAAAACCTGCTGGAACTACTTTAGCCGTGTTTCCCTGAAAATAATAGAACGTTCGTCAATCAATCAGATTCATGCATTCAACAGCCCCATAGTATAAATATATAAAACACACACTTTTATTCAGCAAGGACGCATTAAATTGATCAATAGTGAGTGAAGACTCACTTTATATTTCAAATTGATGCTGCTCTTTCTGTTAACTTTTATTCAAAGGATCCAGAACATAAGTATGAAAGTCTGAAGCATCACAACTGTTTTCAACATTGATAATAATCATAAATGTTTCTTGAGCAGCAAATAATAATATTATAATGATTTGTGAAGGATCATGTGACACTGAAGACTGGAGTAATGATGATAAATTCAGCTTTGATCACAGGAATTAATTACACTTTACTATATATTCACATAGAGAACAGCTGATTTACACTGGAATAATATTTCACTGTAATTCTGATCAAATGAATGCAGCCTTGGTGAGCAGAAGAGACCCATATTTGACCTGTGTGTGGGTGTGGATCATCACTGCGCTCTTTTCTGTGGGGAATATCCGCCGGCGGCGCTTTGATCGGACAGCAACCCTTCATCTCTAAGAGCTTTTGAGGGCTGGAGTAGATGTCCCACGCCAGGCTGACCGGAGCTCGATCTCCATTCCTGTTCCCTTCTGGCACACTGGACCTCTCGCTCATGAAACAGGCGAACTTCTTGGCCACAAGCTCATGGTTCACACAGATCTGTTCAACGACAGCGGATCGGCACTTAGCAGCCGCAGTCCACCTTGTGTCCGACTCTGTGTTTTGAGGATGTCATACTTTACCTTTGTATCATTGATAGTCAAGTAGAGTTCAACGGCAGAGCAGCCGGCATGGGTTTCACACAGAACGGCTTCCACCAGAGTCGACACTAGAAACAGACAGAGCATCTCAAACCACACGACACTCACAGCAGACAGGAGGAAGTGCTGAATGACCACATCACTCTTACCTTGTAATAGATTGTGCAAGTATTTTGTGGCAGAGCTGTCCCACGTGGAGGATGGACTGAGATCAGATAAAAACAGAGCATCAGAACACATGCAAGTGCAAAGCAGAGACGGCAAAGCTTTCTTCAGGAGAGCGGACTTACACGAGCTCGGCCGTGTCTCCAGAGAGCGGCACCTGTAGGGTCATGGGACGAATCCCAGCCAGTTTAAAGCGTCTCAGTCTGAAGGGAAGCTGCAGGAACTTCTCCAGAGGGGTCCTTACACTGAGAGCACATTCATTCAGGGATATTAGGAAGAGAACAGGTATAAACCAGTGTAAGTTATGTGTCAACATCACATCCTCACACTGAGTTAACCCCCTGAACACGAAGAACGCGCCCGCATGTTTCGCTGGATTTTTCCTCATGACAGTGTAAAACAACTTAAAATACTCCGTCATTTTTGGCCTCACAGACATGAACGATATGTCTTTACAAAGCTTAAAGTGTCTACTTTTATTTATGTACACTCAAAATAAAAACTAAATGTTGTGCTTTTCGCTAAATTAAGAAAACAAACAGGATGCGCGTTCTCCCGTCTGTCTCCCTGTGATGTCCGTTCTGAAATGCGTCTGAAAATGAACTCAGAACTCAGAGAAAACTTGCCAAAGACACGACAGATATCTCTTTATAAAGCTTGAAATGTCTAAATGAAGTAATTTATATATAAAAAAAATATATTCTCTGTTTATGTAATCTGTATGAAAACAGCGAGAGGTCCAGTTTCTCAAGCGGCGCCTCAATAACTTTAATGTGACCACACCCACGCGCGCAGAGAGATTCACATGCAAATCGTCCACGAGGAAGGAACGCGAACCTGTAAACGCCCCCCATCACCTCAAAACAAAGACTCATCTTTATCATTCTTCTGCTTTTCATCGAGTTCGGAAGACATGCTGTGAGTTTACCTTGGATTTACCTCAGAAGAAACATGAGCATGAGCAGAGCATGAGAACTTTTAAGGTAAAACATTTCTTCTCACTTATATTAGCGTTATTGCTGCATAAACTTCACATTGTAGGCTACTAGTTGAACTATTGCCAGACTAAAATGTGTGAAATCACCGGAAACATGTTGAAATATGAAATAGGTAGGCAACCTTTCAATGCTAAATAAAGATACACGTACGACATGGGGATATTTTTATGCTCTATAATATTAAACGCAGCATGTTATAAAAGTAGGGTTGCCAACTGTCCCGTATTAGCCGGGACGTCCCGTTTATTGGGCCTAAATTTCCCGTACATGACTGTCCCGTTTATTGACTGCTACGCTGATGTAACCACTGACTAAGGGGCCGTTCACATATGTTGCGTCTTTTGCGCGCTCAAGTTCGTTATCTTAAATGTAGACGCGCTCAAATAGAGAGACTAATTAGTTTTCGTTCATCTTGCACTGTCCCTGTTTGCACTTTTGCCCTGAATGTCTCTTTTGCACTGTATTTTTATTTTTTTCATGTGTAAATCCAACTATACACTACCGTTCAAAAGGTTTAGATTTTCTAATGTTTTCAAAAAAAAATCTTCTGCTTAACAAGGCTGCATTTATTTGATCCAAAATACCAAAAAAGTATTTTTATAATTTAAAATAATTGTTTTCTATTTGGATATATTTTTAAAATGCTATTTATTCCGTTCTTCAGTGTCACATGATCCTTCAGAAATCATTGTAATATGCTGATTTGCTGCTCAAGAAACATTTCTTATTATTACGAATTTTGAAAACAGTTGTGTACAATTTATTTCAGGATTCTTTGATAAATAGAAAGTTCAGAACAACAGCATTTATCTGAAATAGAAATCTATTGTAACATTATACACTACCGTTCAAAAGTTTGGGCTCAGTAAGAGTTTTTTTGTTGCTGTTGTTTTGTTTTTTGAAAGAAATTAATACTTCACAAAGATGCCTTATATTGATCAAAAAACACAAAGACATTTATAATGTTAAAATATCTTTTTATTTCAGATAAATGTTATTCTTTAATCAAATAATCCTGAAAAAATTACACAACTGTTTTCAACATTCATAATAATAATAATGAATGTTTGTTGAGCATATATATCAAATCCTCATATTGAATGATTTGTGAAGGATCATGTGACACTGCAGACTGGAGTAATGATGATAAATTCAAATTTTGATCACAGGAATACACTACACTTTACCATGTATTCACATAGAAAACATTTATTTTAAATTGTAAAAATATTTCACAATATTATTGTTTTTACTATTTTGGATCAAATAAATCCAGCCTTGGTGAGCAGAAGAGACTTCTTTTTTTTTTTTAAACATACAGATCTAAAACTTTTGTACGGTACTGTAGGTCTAAAGTCTTTATGTAAAGAAAATGTATGGTCAGATTACTTTTAAATTAAACGTGATTTTGTGAATAAGCTACAAACAATACATTCAATCATGAAGTCTCCTCACATTCATTCTCTATAGTTCCCTCACTGATATTCAGGGGAGGAGTCGCTGACACCTCAGGTGTGAATCTCAGCATTATTCATGATGATCCACACCCTCCCCGCATACAGCCATTCTGACAATAAGTGTCTTACAAAAGGTAAATGACTAAACTCAACACAAAAAGAAACGTCCCTTTTTCAGGACTGTGTATTTCAACAATAATGTTGTAAAAATCCGAATAACTTTACAGATCTTCATTGTAAAGGGTTTAAACAATGTTTTCCATGCATGTTCAATTAACCATAATCAATTAATTAACATGCACCTGTGGAATGGTCGTTAAGACCTTAACAGCTTACAGAGAGTAGGCATTTAAGGTCACAGTTCTAAAAACGCAGGACACTAAAGAGACTTGTCTACCGACTGTGAAAAACACCCAAAGAAAGATGCCCAGGGTCCCTGCTCATCTGCGTGAATGTGCATTAGGCATGCTGCAGGGAGGCATGAGGACTGCTGATGTGGCTAGGGCAATAAATTGCCATGTCCGCACTGTGAGACGCCTAAGACAGCGCTACAGGGAGACAGGAAGGACAGCTGATCATCCTCGCAGTGGAAGACCACGTGTAACAACACCTGCACAGGATCGGTACATCCGAATATCACACCTGCGTGACAGGTACAGGATGGCCACAACAACTGCCCGAGTCACACCAGGAACACACAATCCCCCCATCAGTGCTCAGACTGTCCGCAATAGGCTGAGAGAGGCTGGACAGAGGGCTTGTAGGCCTGTTGTAAGGCAGGTTCTTACCAGACATCACCAGCAACAACGCCGCCTATGGGCACAAACCCACCTTCGCTGGACCAGACAGGAGTGGCAAAAAGTGCTCTTCACTGATGAGTCACGGTTTTGTCTCACCAGGGGTGATGGACGGATTCGTGTTTATCGTCGCAGGAATGAGCGTTACACCGAGGCCTGTACCCTGGAGCGGGATCGATTTGGAGGTGGGGGGTCCGTCATGGTCTGGGGAGGTATATCACATCACCATCGGACTGAGCTTGTTGTCATTGCAGGCAATCTCAATGCCTTGCGGTACAGGGAAGACATCCTCCTCCCTCATGTGTTACCCTTTATGCATGCTCATCCGGACATGATCCTCCAGCAGGACAATGCCACCAGCCATACTGCTCGTTCTGTGCGTGAGTTTCTGCATGACAGCAATGTCAGTGTTCTGCCATGGCCAGCGAAGAGCGCGGATCTCAATCCCATTGAGCACGTCTGGGACCTGTTGGATCGCAGGGTGAGGGCTAGGGCCATTCCCCCCAGAAATGTCCAGGAACTTGCAAGTGCCTTGGTGGAAGAGTGGGGTAACATCTCACAGCAAGAACTGACAAATTTGGTCCAGTCCATGAGGAGGAGATGCACTGCAGTACTTCAAGCAGCTGTTGGCCACACCAGATACTGACTGGTACTTTTGATTTTGAGCCTCCCTTCATTCAGGGACACATTATTCTATTTCTGTTAGTCACATGTCTGTGAAACATTTTTAGTTTATGTCTTATGGTGTTGACTCTTTTAGTGTTCATACAAATATTTACACACATTAAGTTTACTGAAAGTAAAAACAGTTGAAAGTCAGAGGACGTTTCTTTTTTTGCTGAGTTTATATTGTTTTGTATGAGTGAGTGATCAAAATGGTTTTCACATTGTTTTGAAGAAAAAACTCTAGGCAACAACATCCAGTTCTGAAAAGCCTTGTGAACAAATGTTTAAAGTGTGTTAGATGGCCTTATTTCAGTGATTTAACATTGTAGTTTTTTCAAAAACTATGCATAAACATTATTTTCTCAAAACTACAAACTTTTATGTACATGTTGCTCACATATTACTGTAGCCCTGTTTGTGTTGAATACAGTGTGATCAGACTTTAGCCATTAATATGCTTTAAAGCAACTGAAAAAAACACAAATGTCAGAGCATGTCAAACTTCTTCAGGGCCACAAAATATCCTTAGGGTCCAGAGTGTTAAAGCAACCAGGTCACTCGTGACATGAGCTGAAAGACTGGATGTAAATAAAACTATAGAGGGTATGCACTGACGTCACTTTCCCGCCGGATCACACCCCCTCAGCTGGACTGAGTGGCAGAAGAGCTGCTGCATGACTGGAGTTAATGGGGAAAATGCGAGTAAAACAAACAATTATCAGTTTAAACTAAAGCTTAGACTTGATATAGTGCTCCTTATAACTTACCAAAAATCCAGTTACCCATGGATATTGACATGCAGCCAGGAATCGTGTTTGGGCCTGATTTAGACGCGGGAAAATATATAAAGCAAATTTGCCTGTGAACGCTTTATATAAATACAATATCACTTATATCAATGTTATATATATCGTCATATCGCCCAGCCCTAAAACTTGTAGTTTTTATACGATGATAAATATTTAATTGATGAGTTGTCAATACAATATGTAACGATACAATATACACGATCAGGCATAATATTATGACCACCTTTCTAATATTGTGTTGGTCCCCCTTTTGCTGACCCGTCGAGGCATGGACTCCACTAGACCCCTGAAGGTGTGCTGTGGTATCTGGCACCAAGATGTTAGCAGCAGATCCTTTAAGTCCTGTAAGATCCATGGTGGGGCCTCCATGGATCGGACTTGTTTGTTCAGCACATCCCACAGATGCTCGATTGGATTGAGATCTGGGGAATTTGGAGGCCAAGTCAACACCTCAAACTCGTTGTTGTGCTCCTCAAACCATTCCTGAACCATTTTTGCTTTGTGGCAGGAGCATTATCCTGCTGAAAGAGCCACAGCCACCAGGGAATACCGTTTCCATGAAAGGGTGTACATGGTCTGCAACAATGCTTAGGTAGGTGGTACGTGTCAAAGTAACATCCACATGGATGGCAGGACCCAAGGTTTCCCAGCAGAACATTGCCCAAAGCATCACACTGCCTCCGCCGGCTTGCCTTCTTCCCATAGTGCATCCTGGTGCCATGTGTTCCCCAGGTAAGCCACGCACACGCACCCGGCCATCCACATGATGTAAAAGAACACGTGATTCATCAGACCAGGCCACCTTCTTCCATTGCTCCGTGGTCCAGTTCTGATGCTCACGTGCCACTGTTGGTGCTTTCGGCGGTGGACAGGGGTCAGCATGGGCACCCTGACTGGTCAGCGGCTTTGCAGCCCCATACACAACAAACTGAGATGCACTGTGTATTCTGACACCTTTCTATCAGAACCAGCATTAACTTCTTGAGCAATTTGAGCTCCAGTAGCTTGTCTGTTTGATCGGACCACACGGGCCAGCCTTCGCTCCCCGCGTGCATCAATGAGCCTCGGCCGCCCATGACCCTGTCGCCGGTTCTCCACTGTTCCTTCCTTGGAGCACTTTTGATAGATCCTGACCACTGCAGACCGGGAACACCCCACAAGAGCTGCAGTTTTGGAGATGCTCTGACCCAGTCGTCTAGCCATCACAATTTGGTCCTTGTCAAACTCGCTCAAATACTTACGCTTCCCCATTTTTCCTGCTTCTAACATATCAACTTTGAGGACAAAATATTCACTTGCTGCCTAATATATCCCACCCACTAACAGGAGCCGTGATGAAGAGATCATCAGTGTTATTCACTTCATAATGTTATGCCTGATCAGTGTATGGTATGATTTTACCTCAAAATTCAACATATTGACACAAAATGATAACTGCAAATCCATGTTTTGCTGCCTGGAGTCCATTTGCTTCTCTTTTCTGTAGCTTTCGGAAGTCTGTACCTCTGCTTTCTTGTCAAATTTGTACAGTCAATCTCAAAGCTCTTTTCCATTTTAGATGCATTGTGTGTGTTTTACACGGCATTCACGCTGAAAACCAATGCTGCCGCTCAGTGTTTTTGCCACTCAGTGGGCGTAACCGAAGTCTATAACAGAGTATCTGCAGTAAAACTCAATCTCAAAATAAATCAAGCATCTCAGATTTTCCTTTACTTCACTAAACAGGCTGTGCTAAGCATTCAACAGGACTTAACATTAGCAAACCAGGGTAACTGCAAGATTTTAGTGTTTGATTCAATATGTACACATGCACTGAGATTGGCTTATGTGCCAGTATTTTACCAACTGGATGTCAGCCGATTTTGCTGATATGATCATGTGTTCAAAGAAAGGCAAAAATCTGATTATTGTGGCGATACAAGTAAACTCTTTATGCTTATAATTACGTTATGTTCTTAGTCTTTCCTTCCTGTTACGGGAAAAGCTACAAGAGTTTGCTTTGAGTTAAATGCCATATGCATTACTGTGTAGCCAAAATACCAATAATAACTGGGCACTTTATTTCAATGGTCCACTTCAGACATTCTACCAACTATAGTAACTTTGCAGCTACATGTCAACCAGCAGTCATTAGAGCAGCGGTTCCCAAAGACCCCACTGCCAAATTACCCTGCTTATTATGTGGCTTCCTGATACATAAGCAAATAATTGAACACTAAATATTAATTTGACTTATTACCTCAAGATATCTTGCAGTACCCGCTTGAGCGGTCTGTTATCAGCTGTAGCTGTTGTTGTGCAATAACAGACCACTAGATGGCGTGATTGAAGCATCAGAATGGCGTATTGCATTGAGCCGTGTAGAAAATTAGATGAGTGATGCATGATTCTGCACTAAACATGGACAAGTTCTGCCAGTGCCAGGCAAACGCAAAGATGATGAATCTACTTCAAACGTCACAACTAAAAATATATGTCTACACCAGATGTGAGCAGCAGGACGATACTAAAGCAAACAGAAGCCATTATAATCAGAGCAGAAGAGGTTTGGGAATTAGTTGACTATCTGCTTAATATCTGTGAACACTTTATTTACTATAGTCAGTATGTCTTAAGTGGACAATTAAAATAAAGTGTAACCAAAAATGCATTAAGCCGGACTTTCTCCCAGGATGGGGAGATAAAATATGCACTAGTCTCTGATTACTTACAATATAAACACCATGCGGTAAACAGAGTCATAATTCATCAGCTATCGTTTGAGATGGTGTTCGCTGACTGAACGACCCTTTAGGACAAGCATCAGTGCTGCGCTTTGACTTTGAACCAGCAGCACTTGCATTTATTTAAAGGTGCCATAGAGTGCATTGTTACAACATATTAAATTGTTCTCTGATATCTATGTGAAGGTATGTGGCTTACGTAAGGGCAAACATACTCCAGATACGGTTTTACTTCCATTTACTATGAAAAGTGCTCACATCCCCTGCACAGCCTGAAACATAACATTTATATCCATGATCTGCTGTTTTCACTATACTGTCCTCATATTCACAATACCTGCAGAACTTCTGATGATTCGGTGCAGGTCCACGTTAATACTGCCCGGCCTAAAAATAAATATGAAATGATCCTGACTGTTACGTCACAGTCGGTTTTCAGTGGTCTTTTTCACGCACAAGATTTACATATGAAGGAGGAATCAGTGGTATGTCCGTCCCATAACTCTTATTATTCAACTATGCCAAAGTAAATACAGTTTTCCATTCTATGGCACCTTTAAATCACAGCCTTTTGAAATTCAATAAATCACATTATGCCACATCACCATGCCTGCCTTTCTGTCCCCAAATTAAGACCTCTTCAAAATGATAATTAGACTTCTGTTATACCAGAGCAAATGTATGACACTAAAGGAATAGTTGATTCTCTCATCATTTACTCGCACAAAATGCAGACGCAGATTTTTAGGAAAATAATCAATTAGAGATGCACTGATTGCAATTTTCTTGGCCGCTTGCGATCTCAGCTTTTTTTGTAGTGTGACCTGCCGATACCGATTTTTGCAGATTCTTTGATTTTCTTTCAAAGAACTATAATTGACAGCATATACAAACATAAATCTACTTTTCTGCAATGCAAAGTATTATTTTCATTAAAAAAAACAAGTAAAAAGACAGTAATAAAATAAGAACAAATAAACAAATTGCCAACATAAACAACAGGTGGATAGTCTTTATTGTAAAAATGAAATACAAAAGTGATTCAGTCAAAGCAGAGAGTGATTTTCTTTAACTGAAGACTCCCCGAGACGGGCGTTTGGACATCATGTTGTGTGTGTTTGAGCGTTTAGGCGCAGGAAGACACTCATTCTGGTACTCACAAGCTGTTTTGAGATTTTAGGGCCCTATGAAATCCATTTTATTTTTTCCCAAATAATTTTTTTTTCCATTTTAATTTTTCTGTATTTTATTTCAATGATTTAATCAAAAACATGTCTAATTAATTGAATTAATAAAATTAACTTAATTTGTTTACAATAATATGGCCCATGAATTTTTTCTTTCTTCAGAAATCCTGTGTTGTGCATTTTAGTTTTTCTGGTAATCAAATGAAGGCATAAACATTCATTTATTTTTAATCAAATAACATTTAAATAAACCCTTTCATTTTTTGGCAAACAAAAAAGTGCTGCACAACAGAGGTTTACTGTTAAAATTAAAACATGGAAGAAAAATTGTGTGATTATTCCTTTAAAAATAAAGTTTTAATAATTATTGTATTATTATTAGTAGTAGCATTACATTTAGACACACATTATACTGCACAATAGTTAATCCAAACTGTTATTTTGACGGGTTGCCGTGAAGATCTGGAGTTTCTATGCGTTTATGATATGATTTTTCTCAAATTAAACAGTAAAATGCTCATAAAGTGACTCTCAGAGCGGCTCTGGAGATGAAGTTCATGACGTCATAGTAACACCGCGAGCGTCACGTGTGCTTTAGTGCGTGTGTGTGGGAAATTAAACCATTCATTAATTCACAGAGACACAGAACATGCAGGATTCATATTCAATAGTCTTCTTGCGGTTTAATATTCACAGACAATCGTCCATATCGCGATGGGATTTAAGTGTCCTGACCTACTTTAGCTTTATTCATCCAAAATTTGACAAATTGCGTGACATTCCGCGTTACTCAGTAAATTCTGTTTTTATGACTGGATTCCGTCCGTGTTTTCCACATCTATAGATCAGCGGTGCGTGTGCTTTTGGTGTGAACTGGAAACCTGCAGGAATTAGTGAAATTATGGGCAACACAAGCACTATTTAACCGGAGTAAATGAGATGAGACGAGTGAGTGAGAGGAGGCGTGTGTGTGTCACTTCACCATCAGAGAGAAGAGCGAGAGCGCACAGCTGACGTTATTGCCTGTGCCGCTGGAAACAAAAACCGGCTCGGAATCGGTAAGACGTGAGACTGACTGGACGGTCGGCGATCGGTGCACCTCTATCAGTCCATATAATGCTGCCGCTCATTTGACGCTTGAAAACTCAACGCAGCGATGGCGACGGTAATGACCCCAGTGGATGAATCAATGTCTTCTGAAGCAAAACCATGTGTGTGTGGAAGAAAAATGCTAATATTTTTCAATTGGAAATCGCCTACACCCCCTTCACATTCTTCATGGATTACTGATATTTTTCATTTTGTCAAACTACAATAAAATCAGACAAACAATGAAGGGATCTTCTGATAACTTCTATAAAATATGGTGTCCTTTCCTAGATTGTGAAGGAAAGTGAAACGTTGTTAAACACCAGCCTGTCTATCATCTCCTCTGGCAGTGAAGAATCTTCTTGGTATTAATCTGTATGTGTTTGTGGATGACCAAGCTTTTTAGGGTCCCTTATTCTTTTCTGTGGTTGCTTTTTGGTTTCTGGTGGTTGTTCTTGCGTATATTGTATGTACTTCTGCTATTATTTTATTCTCTCCTTCCCTTTATTTTTAGTTTTTGAATGTTTGAATGCAATTTGCATCTTATGACCGATCCATATTTGTATATCTCCTTTTTATTATTTCTTAACTTAGAGTTAACCATCTTCTGCCATTTGCTACATGGTCCTTTTTATTAAGAAGAGAGACGGAATTCAGGTACATATTATAAGTACATCTATGTGATATTATATTCAATGATCACTGTGATTGTATGATGTAATGATGTATTCAGTTAATGTGGAACTATAGAGCATTGCTTCCAGCCGAGGCACGTTCACAAGTTCACCTTAACATTAACGTAAGGGCGTTTTAAAGTGTGTGTGCCGCTCATATGACAGTAGATCAGAAGCAATGATTTATTCTTTACAAAGTTAAATATATTAGTGTTTTTCCTCACACACACTTCTCATTGTTTCGCTTCAGAAGACATTGATGGCATGAGGGTGAGTAAATGCTGAGAGAATCTATCTTTTTAAGCCTTGTGCACACCGGGACGATTATCGCGTGCGCTTAACGAGACTGTTCACACCCAAGCGATTTTCACTGGCGATGCACCAAGTGAATGTGCAAATTCAGTAGATGCCGCTCCCGGTACACAAGGTGGTGCTGCGCCACTTTATGCTTCTGAGACTCGCTTGTCACACAGAAGAAGAAGAAAGCCGTATTTACGTGCTTGCCAAAACCATTTACACACTCTTTGCTAACTGGCAAGCAGCATTAGCAGCTCATCTTCTTTGTCTACTTACTTCCTCTTCGTCGTATCAATGTGTGCTCGGCAAGACCGTTTTGTGCTTGAGCGTCACCAAGTCGTGTTTTACTGTAACTTTAGCAGCTCCAGGCACATGAACAAAAGCACCAATCTAATTGGTCGGACAGTTTTTAACGTGGCGCGTCAAACCAAAAAAACGAACCGAGGCGTTTTTTTTATTTTTATTACGGTTTTACGCCTGGTGTTTTGCAGACTCACATTAGTCATAAGGCATTAAACGTCGGCGATAAACGCGCGTTATAATCGTCCCGGTGTGAACAGGCCTTTACACTTACAAAACACAATTTAAGACCTTTTAAGGACCCGTGGGGAGCCTGTATAAAGCGCTTCATACTCATCCGCTCTGACGATGATGTGATCTCCATGGTCTACCAACAAGCACCAGGCCTGAGAGTCCAGCGTCCCCTCGATGATAGACTCGACCACGGCACGACACCAGCTCTTCAGAGCCAGACTGAACACCACACACACCTGAGGAGACACACACACACAGAGAGAGAGTCAGGAGCCGAGACGTCAACATCTCAGTTTAATATTGATGTTTTTAATCACCTGTTTTACTTCACTACTACATTTGAAATAGTCTTGTGGTGTGACGAAGGAATTTTGAAAGTACAAACATTAAAATTTACAAATATTTAATGTATTCTCTGCAGGATTTGAGGGTGCACCAGACACAAATGAATCTTCCAGATGATTCGTTCAAACATAATTACACACTTAAAAACCCAGCTCAACACTCCAGACCCTAAACCAACAATCCATGACCATAAATGAAGTGGGCTCCATCCACTAACGAAACCCCCAGCTAAGTACTTTCTGGCCTTGCAAGCCCGAAAGAGATTAGCTTTGCAAAAGGAACAGCGTTGTTATACCACAGTTCTGATGAAATCATATTTAGCAGTACAGTAATACAGTAATCATGACATACCAGCCCCTCCTTCAGTTCAGCAGGCTTTAGTTTTTGGACGTCCAGGTCGACCTCATGGTAGAAGAGGTTCATTTTCACCCTCAGGTGCTCGTATTCCTCGGGACTGTCTGGCTGAATGCCTGGTCCCTTCAGGACTCGAGCCCACAGGCATCCTGGGTCTTCAATCTGACACCAAACACACACACAGCTGTCATTTCCTTTGTGAAAAGCCATCATATTCATGCTCCCCAAAAATCTGCTCATTATCGATATTACTGAGGGCTCAATCGGACTGAAATGCCTTCATGTAAACACCTCAAACAATCCGAATTAAAGTTTGATGGGAGTGGAAGGGGAGCTGTAGTCCTGAAACAGTTTTGTTCAGAACGCATGTGATTCAGATGTAAATCGGACTGCAATGTTTAGGGTTTTATATAGCTTTCAGAATCTGAAATCAGATCAATCATTCATTACTGGATTGATGAAAACTAGTGCATGTGAACATTCCTATTGTTAGCAAGTGTGACATTACAGATAATCTATTGGTTTATTGAGACGATTTTAATGAGTGAAGGGTCAAATCAGGTCTTTTTGGCCAGAAGTTTTTAAACATCATTTTTTGTGATGCTAAGGACCCCAAATTTGATGATCGCTTTGAAAGGGACCCTTCTTTCCAAAAATATAAAGACTATATTTAATTGTATAAAGATCCATTAAGAGTGATTAAAAAAAACCATGGTGCTTAAATTTTATTATTATAAATAAAACAATATAAATAAGCAATAATACTGCATTATTGACCGTTTATTTTTATTTTAAAAAATTCTACTTATCTTTCAAAAATAGTGCCGTGTTCCTTTAAGCCACTAGTGCAAATGCATAAATAGAAATAAATGTATTGTCAAAAGTTTTTTTGAAGGCGTCACCCAGTCCTTTTTGGAAAAATTAGTCATCAGTTATCAGGGTTATTGTTAACTAAAACCATTAAAAATAGACTTTAACTGAAAAAATAAAAAAATATAAATATAAATATAAATATATATATATATATATATATATATATATATATATATATATATATATATTTCAGCTCGTTGTCCACAACATTTCTCATTTTCATTTAATTTAACTTCATGTACTAAAATACACTGAACAAAATTATAAACGCAACACTTGTTTTTGCCCCCATTTTTCATGAGCTGAACTCAAAGATCTAAGACTTTTTCTATGTACACAAAAGGCCTATTTCTCTCAAATACTGTTCACAAATCTGTCTAAATCTGTGTTAGTGAGCACTTCTCCTTTGCCGAGATAATCCATCCACCTCACAGGTGTGGCATATCGAGATGCTGAAATGTGTAGTTTTATCACACAGCACAATGCCACAGATGTCGCAAGTTTTGAGGGAGCGTGCAATTGGCATGCTGACTGCAGGAATGTCCACCAGAGCTGTTGCCCGTGAATTGAATGTTTATTTCTCTACCATAAGCGGTCTCTAAAGGCGTTTAAGAGAATTTGGCAGTACATCCAACCGGCCTCACAACCGCAGACCACGTGTAACCACACCAGCCCAGGACCTCCACATCCAGCATCTTCTCATCTGCATGCTCGTCTTCCTCATCGGGGTCCCGACATGACTGCAGTTCATCGTCGTAACCGACTTGAGTGGGCAAATGCTCACATTCGATGGAGTCTGGCACTTTGGAGAGGTGTTCTCTTCACGGATGAATCCTGGTTTTCACTGTACAGGGCAGATGGCAGATAGTGTGTATGGCGTCGTGTGGGTGAGCGGTTTGCTGATGTCAACGTTGTGGATCAAGTGGCCCATGGAGGTGGTGGGGTTATGGTATGGGCAGGCGTATGTTATGGACAACGAACACAGGTGCATTTTATTGATGGCATTTTGAATGCACAGAGATACCGTGACGAGATCCTGAGGCCCATTGTTGTGCCATGCATCCACGACCATCACCTCATGTTGCAGCATGATAATGCACGGAAGAGGAGTGGACCAACATTGCACAGGCCACAATCAACAACTTGATCAACTCTATGTGAAGGAGATGTGCTGCACTGCGTGAGGCAAATGGTGGTCGCACCAGATACTCACTGGTTTCCGGACCCCCCAATACAGTAAAACTGCACATTTTAGAGTGGCCTTTTATTGTGGCCAGTAGGGCTGCACAATATATCGAAATTATCGAAATATCGCAAATGTACATATCGCGATATGCATATCACAACTGCTCCTTGCAGTCTCGCGCTGTCTGACACACACACTGAAACGTGCACACAAGCCGCCGCTCTGAAAGCGTGTGATCCCTTCAGTTCTGTTTCGTGCATTGTTACACACTCGAACTGTCAAATACACACACACAGTTATGTCAAAATGGCTGTCTTGACGAGTATTCATGTAAACACAGTCGGTTATGCTTTAAGTGAACGATATCAGATGGGGAAAGAGGCCGAATGCGTGTCAATAGGATCCAAGCATTAGGTCTTAAAGTGACAGTCTGCTAATACAGTAAACCTGCCGCTGTCTGTCAAACAACAAAAGAAAAAGAGACCATCACTCAGTGCTCTTGGCTGAATAACCTTTGTAGCTTTATTATGTTTCAGTGTATATTTAATTCATGTGAAGACTACTGTTTTTAGTTCTTATTTTTAATAACAAAGATAAATTAAAATAACAAAAATAATTGTCCACCCCTAGTTCAGGTGTCTTTGTTCACCTGGATGTTCTTGATGTTAAGTTTTAGGTTGATATAACTGTTACCAAGTCAAGTTTTTTTGGTATTTAAATATTGGCATTCCATTTTTTGTTTGTTTACATTGATGTTAAAATTATATTGTCAGATTTGTGACATACATTTTTGCTAAAACACTGCTGGTCACTTTCAGAAGTTGTAGCGATGCTTTCTTTTCCCAGAAAGAATGTGAAACACATAAATCTCAGTTTTTAAATATTTTTTTTAATATAATTTAAATAGATTTTACACACTTAAAGCAATATCGTATTGCATATCGCATTTTTCTTCAATATTGCACAGCCCTAGTGGCCAGCCTAGCGCCGTGTCCTAACTACACGCGGCGCGATAAGATTCCAGCGACAAGCAACTTGTCTGTCCACACCAGACGTGACGCGACTACGAGATGCGACAAATCAATCAAAAACCACAGCCAATCAGAACAGTGTGTGGGCGGGCTCTCGCGGCAAGTGTACGGCACCAGAGATTAATCTGATGGCACTCGTAAGGAAATGTATAAGTAGCCTACATAATCAAATTCACAAATATTACACCATTTAAACATTACTAAAAATACATACTGAGTTACTAAAACAATCTTTGGCATAGAATATACTTGTTTGTTCACAGTTTGAACGTTCTTGTTTCCATTTGTTTAATTTGATTGTTGCTTTTAGTACGACTACGAGCTCTAAATGATATTTAAAGTCACATTACACGCTTTTAACATTAAATAAAGCACATAAACATTACCTGAGATTATCATTGCCATGTTTTGTGTTGTTCCAGCCGCGACGTCGCAGAAATAGAAACCGTTTCTAAAATATAATCATCGCTTGACGCCGTCGCAGCTGGTTAGGACAAAAGCTCTAATTAACATGGAAAAGATTCCTTTTAACACGTGTCGCCGCGTCGCGTGTAGTTAGGACACGGTGTAAGGCACACCTGTGCAATAATCATGCTGTCTAATCAGCATCTTGATATGCCACACCTGTGAGGTGGATGGATTATCTCGGCAAAGGAGAAGTGCTCACTAACACAGATTTAGACAGATTTGTGAACAGTATTTGAGAGAAATAGGCCTTTTGTGTCCATAGAAAAAGTCTTAGATCTTTGAGTTCAGCTCATGAAAAATGGGGGCAAAAACAAGTGTTGCGTTTATAATTTTGTTCAGTGTAAATCAGCTCAAATTAAAATGAATCAGAAGATGTATAAAAACAAAATGAATTCAAAACATTAATAAACACTATAATAGCATCTCAATGGTAGTAAATATATGTATGACAGAAACATGTAGCGCTCTACCTTGATTATCTGTATTTCTAACATTTCTCCAATTTCCACTGCAAAATCTGCAAAAGAGGGAAAAAGAACAAGACACAATGAATTGTAAATACTTCACAGGACATCAGCATGAGAGCAATTGTAATGCCAGTGTATGAAGCACAGCTGTATCAATGCTGTGAAACAGCAGGTACAGCCCATGAGAAGCGCAGCGTTTTCACACACAACAGGAAATCCTGCACTTTCTCCTAAAATATTCATTATTTATTAAATGATATGACATTCACCCATCAATATGGTTTGAATAGTTTATGTGAATTGTTTTGAAGGAGGACAGAACTTTTCATGGGGTGCAGCAACTTCACACACTCACTGCTTGTTTGCAGTCAACCTCTGATTCAACCAATGGCGCGTGTTTGGGACGGGATGATCTATTTTCTGAACAAGGGCAAATTATTGTCTGAGAACACAAGTTGCGATCGCCTTTTCTTTCCTTGTTGTGACTTCGGCTTCTGGAACAAGAACAAATGTGGGGCGGGGATTTTGTCTGTGGGGAATTGATTGTATGGTTGTGGTTTGCTATTGGTGGATCTCATGTGAGTGACAGGTAGCCCCGCCCTCGTCATCAGAGAGGAGATGCAAGAGGGAGGGGAAGTTGTTCTGATTCAAGATTATGAGGAACATGAATTTAACACAATGATGAAGTGCACAGATAAATCATTTAGAATAAACACTGCATTACATAAAAAAACAACACGTTTTGGCAGCGCAGTGTTTTTTCAGTTGAGACTCTTTGCTTGCTATGAATATCTGCGGAAGTGTTACTAGCATCTCATGTCACAGATAGTTTGTTTCTGTATTAATTCTATATAAAAATGCAGATATAATGTAAAGTATTTGCGCTGGATCTTGTTTTAAATCATTTTGTTCTGATTATGCTTGTTGACGTTGTACAAGCAGAATGTGGTGGTTGGTCAGTGTTGTATTTGTCCCGCCCCTCCTCCACTGTGATTGGACGGCTGGGTAAAAAGTGACAGTAGCCATGTTTCCATTACAGATTTGCACAAAAATTTTGCGGTACTTTCTAAATGAAGATAAAAACTATTGCGAAATGACACCATTTCCATTACCCGAAAAATTAACTAAAAATTTTTTTTTGTCATTCCAAAAATCATGGCAACAGATATTGGTAGGTTTACATTTATCCCAGCCACCGCACTAGCCATTATTTTTAATCGAAGGGAGCAGCCACGTACGAGATGTTTCTGGGTATTTCTCCCTCCTTTCTGCTTCAAGGTCTTGATAAATTGTGGCATTTCTTTGTTTAGTATTCCCGTATTTAGTCTTTTAATAAAGAACTCTCTCATCTTCTGTCCAAACATATGGCACGATCTTTAAAGAATGATCCACTTTTACTTGCACCAGGTGACCTGTAAATGAAGTTTTCCATTGCAGTTTTGCGGAATATTCCTTTTTCGAATTAGCTGGAAAACCACCTCATGCGAGCGTAAAAACTTTTTTGCGATATATGGGACTTTTTGCAAAACTGACGTGTTTCCATTGGGCGTATTTTCAATTTGCTCAATTTGAAGGGTAATGGAAACACGGCTAGTGATGAGCTCTGTAGTAAACGCTGCACAATGGTTTCGCGCTTTACAACATCAGACACATACCGGTAATTAATATGATTAGCCTTTTGCTTGACTAGTTTATCAAACAGCTAATAATGTGTTGCCAATGTTGCACAAACTCAATCTGCCTTCTATAAATCAGTATCCGTAGAAACGCTTTGAACATCATAGATCGTCAGTGGAGAAAGGAATATAGTTCATCATAACATCATAATATACATTTACATAATTCACCCGCTAGATTACTAAATGTACACGAGGTTTTATATCAACAGACACATATACCGGGATAACCTGCTTCTCGAGATGCCCTGATTCAGAGAATAATTAATGATATGCTAAAGCCCCGCCCACAAGTTGATGTGATTGGTTACAAGGTAGTTTGCGACATCAGTGATTACAAACCGCGTTTTTGAGACTGTCTTTGGTTTAAGTAATACTCAGCAATGGTGTTAACTGATGAATTTGCACAAGGTTTGTCTGAAAGCATATTCAAAACGCCACATAGATAAACAACATTACACACTTTAAACCCTGCAGAGTTCATCTCAGACCCTGATCCTGTACCGGTGATTAGCGTGTTCAGGTGTGTTTGATCAGCGCTGGAGCTGAACTCTGCAGGACACAGACCTTATTCAGAGCGGCGCCATGACAGGAGCGAGGCTGTGAGAGATAGACAGACGTACCGTGTTTTCAATGGCATCCGCTGTGAAAAGCTGTATAAAGCTCCTAGATCACTTTTCCACAGCTCATGTTGCCTGGAGATTTTTGTCTACTGGAATTTCTGAAAAGATATATTTGCAGTGTTTCGTTAGCAGAAAACACATTAAATAACAGTACAACCCACTGAAGAGATGCATGTCTATCCCTCACAGCCTCACTGTCAATCCCGTTAAAAATCAAAGATGGCGCCGCTGTGAATAAGCTCTACTGGCCCTCCGGGGCAAGAGAGGCAATGGAATATAATGTTGCTTGCCAATAAATAATGTCAATTCATGATACTTTCCCATCTCTTAAATTTTTATACTTAAAACACATCATTAAGAATAGTTGGCCTATTATTTATTTCGATGACTGATATCAGTGATCGGTATCGGCCAATAATACTTCCAGTGATCAGTAATCGCCTTAAAAATCTTGCTCAGAGCACCGCAGAGTCAACAGCACAACTATAACGACACAGAGGAACGATATCGCTGGAATCACTTCAGAGCGATGTCTTCCAGCCAGGGGTGGGCGATATGACCAAAATCTTACATCACGATATGAGTCATTTTATTTCACGATATCGATATATTACAGATGCACCATTCGAACGGCCAGGGATCGGAATCAGACCATTTTCCATATGATCAGCCCAGATCGGTGACCGTCCGGTCAGTCTCATGTCTTTCCGATCTGGTCTGTTTTTGTTGCAGAGGCACCGGCAATAACATCAGCTCGCTTCTCTCCGACAACAGTGAAGTGACACACACACGCGCGCACGCCTCCTCTCACTCACTCATTTGCTTCGGTTAATTTAGTGCTTGTATTGCACATCATTTTACTAATTCCCGCAGAGCTCACACCAAAGGCGCATGCACCGCTGACCTATATATGTGACGCACATAAAGCCACCACTCAAACAGCTTGTGAGTCTCAAGTACCAGAATGTGTATCTTACTGCACTTAAACGGTAGACTGGGTAAACCCAGCCTGATCTGCCGATGATTTGATTTCGCCCTGCAACTCGGTCTGGAAACCTGTACATTCTACTGCTTCTGTTACACTTTTGCAGAAACCAATCACAGACTGGCTTATCCACCTGGCGCGCTATTGGCGGATTTAACATGATGACGGATAGAGAAGCGATGGGTCGTTGCCCGTTGATCATGCCTCTTGTGGTCTGACTGGTTGAAGGACTATCCAATTGCGTACAGAGTCATTTGAATTATGCGCCTCTTGTGCAGTTGAAAATTCATAGCAGACTCCCCAGACCAATGTTCAATCTTAAATTGAGCTTGGTCTGGTGATAGCCAGGGAACTTAAAAGGTCAAATACACACAACATCATGTCAAAACGCCCGTCTTGGCGAGTCATCAGTTAAACACAGTCAGTTATGGAACGTAAATGTAGTTGTGATGTTGTGTAACAGTTTTATTTGTGCTGTTATTTGCAATTTGTTTATTTGTTCTTATTTTACTGACTTTTTACTTATGTTTTTTTAATTAAAATAAAATTTAGCATTTCAGAAAAGTAGATTGTTTTTCTGTATGCTGTCAATTATAGTTCTTAGAAAGAAAATTGGAATCAGCAAAAATCGGTATCGGTAATCAGTGCATCTCTACGATATATATCATGAACAATATAGTTATTTTTGCTTTAAATAAGGTTATGATGATATCAAAATGTTTAATAAATTGAAATTTCATAATTCTTATCATTTAAAAAAATGAATACTAGTGTCTAAAAACTCTCAAGCTTATTGAAGGCAAATAAACTGATAAAGAAAAAGCAAAGAAAACAAACTACAACAGAACAAAGACACAAATGAATAGACCTGAAAGACTTCAAGCACTATAAATACTACATAAAATGTATAAATTAATCAAATGTATAAAAAAAACCAGTTGAGACATAAATGACAGTTTACTTGCAAATACATATCACTTTAACCATTAAAAGCACCCAGTTCAGTTCTCACACGCTCTATGAGCAGCGGCTTTATGACGCGCACATACCGGAATTACTTGCTAATTGTGTTTCAACGCTTTAAAATCACCTGTTTTTAAACCGCAATGCTTAAAAAACACATGCAAACGATAAACTTTTGTGTCCGCGCAGCACAGCAATGTCACATGAGCGCAACCGCGATAGAGACGACAGGCCAAAATCTCTACCAGTTAATCACGTGTACCGGTATATTGCCCACCCCTACTTCCAGCTGATGAACGATAACAACATTGACAGTCAATCAGAATCCATCCTGCTTTAAAGAGCTCGTACATTTTGGGCCCTATCATACACCCGGAGCGACACAAGTGTTTTTTTGCTAGTTTTAGCCCGACGTTGTTTAAATATCAAATGCACTGGCGCATCTGTTCACCCATGGGCGTCTGGTCTGAAAACCAGGTGTGTTCAGGAGCATTGTTAGTGCGTTGCTATTTTGAGGAACTGAAAACGCAGTATTTTTTGTGTTATTTAAAGGGCGTGTTAGTAATATGAGCCTATAGGCGGTGCACAACACGCGTATACTCTGCTTATTACACACAAACAGGGACGCACAGCAGCACACACACATGCCAAATATTAAAAATAAAAGGACTCCTCTCTGGAGAAGCGTTCAGTCTTTCCACTCACAATTTCCGCCATGTAAATAGCAAATCCGTCATGGTGTGCGCGCAACTGACTGAGACTCTGATTGGTTTATTGTACGTTACGCCCAAAACACACCCATGACTCATTAAGAGACTAGGTACAACCCTTTTGGACCAGTTTTCCCCTCATTAAACTAGCAAAAGAGGATTCGGACACGCCCTATAAGTGCACCTGCGCCGTGGGCTTCAGACCATGCGCTTAGTGCAGACGACCAAACTCAGCAGAACAACATTGTAGTTATCTTTACGGTTATCATTCTTAGTGTGAACGGTCCTTAAAGGGTTAGTTCACCCAAAAATTACACTTCTGTCATTAATTACTAACCATAACGACTTTATTCAACAATGTCTTCTTGTCTGTGTCAGTCTCCAGATGCGGATCACGTAGTAAACACAGTGCAGCGCTTCCGGGTTCTCCATCAGAACGCCAGCATGCCTCGTGGTGATCACGTGAACAGCACCAGAGACCAATGTGTTGAATAAGTCGTTATTTATAAGTATTAAGGCTGAGCCACAGTAGTCACATGGACTATTTTAAGGACATTAAGGTATGTAATTGATTTTGGGGTGAACTAACCCTTTAAGGATGTAGAAAAGTCCCAGGTGTGGTTCGAGTTCGACCAGTTATACCTGATCAAGACAACAGCACGTGCGCTGAAAGCTACATAAAATCACAAAACAACTCTTCATTTTCATTTTATGGCCTCTGATATCGGATGTTTACAGCTAGTCTGTCATTTATTTAGCATAAAGTTGTTGTTGCATTGCTGCAGGCCACTAAAAACGTTATTTTAGCCTGCTGTTCCGCTAAATAACGACATTTATGGCTGAATGTAGGCGTGAAATGTCGTGTTAATAACTGTGCTGTGGTGTAAAACGCATAAAAGCACGAAAGCGACTCTTACCTCGCGTCCGCTTGTTGTGAAATGTTCGTTCGCGCCGTTGACGCGGTGACGCGCAATCAGTGACGCGCAGTTTCACGTGCAGCAAATATACATCATTAATATCGTCTTTATTTGGCCGTTTAGCTTTAACTGGATTTGCCTTCAAATAAAATATATCTGTAAAAGTGCTTTTCCCAGTATATTATTAAAATGAGTATGAGCTTGTGGCCAGTTTACTCTTTCCAAGAAGCAGGTGTAATTTTCCGCTATTATTTAAATTATACTCAAAATGTCCTTGTTTATTATTGATGGATGGATGTCATATTTACTCATACGGTGATACTAAATATAGATATGTTTGTATATTAAATATCCAGCGGTTTTTTTCAGTCCATGTTTGTTAGCTTTAAAGCTAATCTAATGTTAGTGTACTTTTAGCAGATATATGGATTTAAAATACAATCTTTCTCTCAGGAAAACAGTATTGATCATCTTGGCTATACCAAATGCTCTTTCCAGTTAAATTCTTTCCTTGCATTAAAAAAAGCAGCTTTTTTGTGCTTCTAAAAAAGGGCATGACTTTTAGGTGAACTATTCCCTCAAAATATCAGGTGATGAACAAACAATACACTTGATCTTTAAGATGATGATGATTAACTTCATTGTACCTCTGAGAATTCTTGTGACATTTTCATTAATTAATCAAACGCTCTTTAAAAGCCCTCGGCCGTGTGTGTGTAAACATCAGGGTTCACACTGGTGCAGTTATCTCAGAGTTTTACAAGCTTTTAGGCTTTCTTTTTAATCATGTACTGTATTTAAATACATATTTTCTGCAGGTCTTTTGACATTATCATCACGTTTTCACGTATGTAACTGGCATGCTTATAGAGGCGACTGTTTTTGCAGTATATCAATTGCAGTATGATAGGGAAATTAATAAATAATCAGATACTGAACTACAGATGTAGTGCATTGAGGCTAGATTCAGAGTGTTTTACAGTCATAATGTTTCTGTGCGCACACAAATCTCATAAATTCCAGGAAAAATGTATGTGTTTACAGTTTGACATATGCAGCACAAAAACATAACAGCTGAGGTACACTCACCTAAAGGATTATTAGGAACACCTGTTCAATTTCTCATTAATGCAATTATCTAATCAACCAATCACATGGCAGTTGCTTCAATGCATTTAGGGGTGTGGTCCTGGTCAAGACAATCTCCTGAACTCCAAACTGAATGTCAGAATGGGAAAGAAAGGTGATTTAAGCAATTTTGAGCGTGGCATGGTTGTTGGTGCCAGACGGGCCGGTCTGAGTATTTCACAATCTGCTCAGTTACTGGGAATTTCACGCACAACCATTTCTAGAGTTTACAAAGAATGATGTGAAAAGGAAAAAACATCCAGTATGCGGCAGTCCTGTGGGCGAAAATGCCTTGTTGATGCTAGAGGTCAGAGGAGAATGGGCCGACTGATTCAAGCTGATAGAAGAGCAACTTTGACTGAAATAACCACTCGTTACAACCGAGGTATGCAGCAAAGCATTTGTGAAGCCACAACACCCACAACCTTGAGGCGGATGGGCTACAACAGCAGAAGACCCCACCGGGTACCACTCATCTCCACTACAAATAGGAAAAAGAGGCTACAATTTGCACGAGCTCACCAAAATTGGACAGTTGAAGACTGGAAAAATGTTGCCTGGTCTGATGAGTCTGGATTTCTGTTGAGACATTCAGATGGTAGAGTCAGAATTTGGCGTAAACAGAATGAGAACATGGATCCATCATGCCTTGTTACCACTGTGCAGGCTGGTGGTGGTGGTGTAATGGTGTGGGGGATGTTTTCTTGGCACACTTTAGGCCCCTTAGTGCCAATTGGGCATCGTTTAAATGCCACGGCCTACCTGAGCATTGTTTCTGACCATGTCCATCCCTTTATGACCACCATGTACCCATCCTCTGATGGCTACTTCCAGCAGGATAATGCACCATGTCACAAAGCTCCAATCATTTCAAATTGGTTTCTTGAACATGACAATGAGTTCACTGTACTAAAATGGCCCCCACAGATCTCAACCCAATATAGCATCTTTGGGATGTGGTGGAACGGGAGCTTCGTGCCTTGGATGTGCATCCCACAAATCTCCATCAACTGCAAGATGCTATCCTATCAATATGGGCCAACATTTCTAAAGAATGCTTTCAGCACCTTGTTGAATCAATGCCACGTAGAATTAAGGCAGTTCTGAAGGCGAAAGGGGGTCAAACACAGTATTAGTATGGTGTTCCTAATAATCCTTTAGGTGAGTGTATATATACATCCTTCCCATTTACTTTGTTAGTACATCACATCTTCAACTATGAAAGCATTCACCCAGAAATTATTGTTATTCTGGATAAGTTATTATAGCCATTCTTTTCCGTGCAATTACAGTGAATGGGGACTTTTTTGGACGAAGCCCTAATGTTTTTACACAAAACATGTTGAACTGCACCAGTGGAATAAAACAATGCACCAGTGCTTCATTTTTAGAGGCTGTATTTTAACATGTTAGGGTTAGGAGTGAATATTTCAACTGGAAACATTTGCCACTTCATTTTATCATTTAAAAAAAGTCCAGGTCCAAAATATTATTTTTTAAGTCTCATGACAGACAGAGGTGTAGCAAAGTTGATATATTTTCAGTTAAAATGAATGAACAAACAACCAAGCTTTGCATTATATTATCCTGCACAGTGGTGGACAGTAAAAAAGTATATATATATATATTTTACTGTATTTAAATAAATTTTTAAAGTGTCTTTACCAGAGCAGGGCCAATTCTAGGATTTCAGTATTAGGCAAGTCTTTTATATAGCACATTTCATATACAATGGTAATTCAAAGTGCTTTACATAAAAAGGAAATACTAATAAAAAGAGAGAGTGCATAAAAGATTGACATAAAATGCATTAAAACAGTTAAAAATAAAATTAAAACAAGAAAAATTATTAAAAAGAGTACAAATAAAATAAAGTGCAATCAGTAAATTCAGTAAAGGCAAAGCTAAACAGATGTGTTCTGAGTCTGGATTTTAATAAAAACCCTATTGGGGGGTATGATTTAAATATACTAGGTATATTTAACTTTTTTACTGCTAGGGTAGGCATGAGCAATACTACACTACCTGTCAAGTCAATCCCTGAATATAGAATTAATTTCTAATCATTTTTTTTTTTTTTTCAAATAATCAGCTAATATTCATTCATGAAGGATATAGACCAACCTTAATTACTATAATTGTTTAGATTGGCAATATGTGGGTAAAATATTTGTTTAAATATTTTTTTTCAACACATGCAATGTTTTAAACACTGTTATTTTTTTAACTCTACATTTGTGCAGTTAACTTTAAAGATTTATCATTTTCATTCGTGGAGATAACATGAAGCATGTGCCATGCTTTAGTGGGCGATTAGAAAATTTGATTTTGATTAAATTGAAATTACCATTATAACCAGTAGATGGCAGCAGAGGATCACTAGCTCATTTGCCATTTTCGTGTTTTGTTTTTGGATTTATTATAAAATGAATATTATAATAAACGTTAGCAATTTTATTGCACTGAAGTATGAATGAATGCACATAGGACTGAAGAACACGCTGAATTACGCAGACTAAAATACGTGGATAAGCCAAAGCCTTTAAAACTTCATATGTGTTTTAAAAGGGACTGAGACGATCACGAATTAGTGTACGTTATAGAGTTAATCGCAAATATTTAGGGGCCCGCGTGGATATTTGGAAGATATTGTTCATATCTTTCTTTCTTCGGTCGAAAAGAAATTAATTTTTTGAGGAAAACATTCCAGGATTTTTCTCCATATAATGGACTGCAATGGCAACCAACGGTTGAAGGTCCAAATCAATGCAGTTTCAGAGGAAGGAACTTCTGCCTACGTCTACCGTGACCTTTCCGACGTGATTGCGTAATCCATGGCGCATCGCAGAGCAGTGCAAGATGAGCAATTTAGGTTAAAAAGTATATACATGTTTTCTTTTTTTTTTTAAAGAAAATGGCCGATGGTTTCACTAGATAAGATCCTATTCCTCATCTGGGATTATCAGAGCCTCTGAACCCCTTCCTTTGAAACTGCATTGAAACTGGAATGTTTTCCTCAAAAAACTTAATTTCTTTTCCACTGAAGAAAGAAATCTTGGATGAGATGGGGGTGAGTAAAATATCATATAAAAGTGAACAAATCCTTTAAGACGGTTACATCCACCAGCTGGAGTGCCCTTGATTTCCACCAGAGGTGCCCTTCTTTATCTCATCATGGACTGCATTTCCCATAATCCATTGCCCGGACTCATTATGCCCAAGTGGCAACCTCCTGTGGTCTCTCTTGAATCCAACACAGAAGTGACTGAAACTGCAATTCATCGACTGGCCACTAGAGACAGGCTCCAGAGTCAATCCCATAGACTTTACAGCAGAAAAAAAATGTTTACATCCTGGTACAAAAATTGGTTTTGGTCTTTACGGCTAATTTTGAGGGGGTGAATATTTTTATAACTCATCCGTTTAAATTATATTCTGCATAATTAAGGGCGTGGCCACTTTGAGTGACAGATTGCTGCACCTCCGCTCCACCCACGTCCCGCTTCTTTACCCATTTTCTGTTATCCGGGAGTGACGCACTGCCAAGATGGCAACGGCTTTTAGGCTTCAAAAATGCTCTTCAGAAACCTACGGGTGCCGTCACAGACACTACGTCCATATTTTTTTATAGTCTATGATTATGGCTGATTACTTCCAGCTGTTTCTCAAAAAAAACAAAAAAAAAAACCACAAAATTTTTATTAAATAAGTATGCGCAGCACTGAGATCAGAGCGCTGAGTTTGAGTCACTTATAAAATGTGCATTTGAAGAAGCAACACGTGTCAGTTCATCGTGCCGGTTTACAGTCATGTTTCTGTGCACACACAAATATAATAAATTCCAGGAAAAATGAATGTGGGTATTATACATCCTTCATGTTTACTCTGTTAGTACATCAAATCTTCAACAGCACTTATAAAATGTGCATTTGAAGAAGCAACACGTGTCAACCATCTTTCCAAACACAAGAGAACATTCACACTCGCTTCATAACGTCAGTCGATTGTTTGAAATGACGTCCTTCTGTGATCTGACATGGCTTCATATCATAGAATGAGGCAGAAATGCTATTATTTACATCTTCTTTTAAAAGTGACCCATATCTGAACAAAAATAACATTATGATATCAAGAAATTAGTTTCAATAGTACATTGAGTTTAATTTATTGACATGGAATTCATAAAACATTTTTAATGCAATCATTTCATCCTTCTATCAAAATCATGATACTGTATAGTACTCATTCTTCAAGACAGTGATTATGTACACAGATCCGCTATAAAAGTTAGTGTGTACTAATGGTCTGGTGGTAGAACTTTTGTTAAGCATGTCAGAGGTTCTGGGTTCGAATGTGCCATCGTATAGGGGTATTTTTCATCATTTAAAACCAAAAGTGTTCATCAGTGATTGCATATCAAGAGCAGGGACATGTTTGTGTGCATTTTATTTTATGATTTCACTGGAACGAATAGAGAAAGCCCTTTGCGACACAGGAAGTTCCTCAGATTCACCTTCGGAGGAAAGGGTTATCAGTATAAGGCTCTTTCCTTTGGCCTCGCTTTTGTGCTGAGGACATTCACAGTGTATGGACGCTGCTCTGGCCCCGTTGAGGCTCCAGGGCATCCGTATACTCAACTACCTGGACGATTAACTCCTTTTGGCCCACTCTAGGGAATTAGTGACTCGCCACAGGGACATTGTCCTTCACCACATTCAGTCTCTCGGTTTGAAATTGAACACCGAAAAGAGTGTTCTCACCCCATCCCAACAGACTGTTATTTTTAGGGGTTCACCTGGTTTCCGTTCTGATGCAGGCCCATCTGGCTCCTGCCCGGATTTCCAGTCTTGTTACATGTTTGGCCCACTTCAGGCTAGGCCATCATGTCTCTGTGGGTACTTGTCGCAGGCTCCTGGGCCTCATGGCCGCAGCCTCCCCTGTGCTGCTTCACATGAGACCCTTTCTTTGGTGGATAAAGCTCTTAGGGGCCCGATCAACAGGATCGGCCCTTCACCTAGTGAAGGTGTCGCGCGAGATGGCAGGACACTCTCTTTCTTCAGAAAGGGGTCGGCATGGGCACTGTTTTTCGTCACCAAATGATCAAGATGGACGCCTCTCTGACCGGCTGGGGTGCGATTTTCGAGGGCAGACCAGCATGCAGTGTCTGGACGGGGGAGTTTATCTCTTGGCACATAAACAGCTTGGAGCTTAGAGCTGTCTTCCTGGCTATTCTGCACTTTCTCCCCTCTCTCAAGGGGCACCACGTCATTGTCAGGACAGACAACATGGCGGTGGTGTCTCCATGTAAATCGCCAAGGGGGCTCATGGTCGCGCACCCTCGACAGGCATGCATGTTGTCTCCTCCTTTGGACAAATTGGTTTGTTGCCTGCTGCTCGCGTAATTGGGGAGACGTTCGGTTTTCTCCAGGATCCGGCAGACCCTGTATTGTTTACTCAGGTCGTGGTATCTCTCACTCCGCATCAGGACACTAGGTGCTCTCCTTCGCGGTTGACCACGCTACCCCCCCAAGGATCAGTTTGAAACCCTGTGTCCTCTGCATTGCAACACTCCGCTTCCTCTATCATATTTCTTTCACGAGTGCAGGGTGAGGGAGAGCGGGGTCCATCTCCTGCTTATAGCCCCATTCTGGTTGTCCCAGGCGTGGTTCTCTGAACTGATTCTTCTTCTGGATTCCCCTCCCTGGGAGATTCCGGTCAGAGAAGATCTGCTGTCTCAGCTTCAGGGCAGGATATGGCATCCTTGGAAGCTGTGGGTATGGCCCATCAGAGGCCGCTAGCTCTGAGTTCTGGTCTTCCTGCCGACGTCCAGGAGACCATTGCAAGTGTGAGACCTCTCAGGCTTTTGAGTCATAGTGCTCAGCTCATGCTGTGGATCCAGTCAGCTTCCCCATGTGTCCAGTGCTGGAGTTCCAACAGGAAAAGTTTGCTGCTGGAGCGGCCGCTACTACTCTGAGAGTTTATGTCGCCACCATTGCCGCTCATAGGGAGTCAGATGAAGTTCCCCTGGGCAAACAAAGGTTGGTCTCTGCATTTATGCGTGGGGTTAGGCGCCTTAAGACCAGCATGCCCCCCCTGGAGTTCCCTCTCGGGACCTGTCAGTTGTCCTGGAGGGCTTAACGGAGGCTCCTTTTGAGCCCCTGGAGTCAGCTCCAGAGTGGATTCTGACTCTCAAGGTTGCTCTTTTGTTGGCATTAACCTCTTTGAAACGAGTTGGTGATTTGCAAGCTCTCTCTGTTAGCGAGGCATGTATGGACTTCGCCCCTGGTCTGGTTAAGGTAACCTTAAGACCTAGGCCAGGATATGTGCCCAAAGTTTTGTCTACATCATTTCGCTCTCAGGTTATTACCCTTCACTCATTCCACCCCCCTCCTTTCGCCTCAGAAGAGGACGAAAAACTTCAGTTGCTCTGCCCTGTCCGAGCATTGATGTTTACTTATGTAAATCGTTTTAGTGGTTGGAGGAGATCAAATCAGCTCTTGGTGTGTTTCGGTGCTGGCCGCCACAGGCTTGCCGCATCGAAGCATAGAGTTTCCCATTGGGTTACAGAGGCTATTTCGCTGGCATATGAGGTGCGCGGTCGGACTTCACCTCTCAGCATTCGGGCACATTCCACCAGAAGTGTGGCTTCCTCTCAAGCACTTTTTAGAGAGGCCCTCCTGGAGGACATTTGTGTAGCGGCAGGATGGTCCTCTCCACACACTTTTGTCAAATTCTATAGTTTGGATCTCGACATGGCTCCGGGTTCCCATGTTCTGTATGCTTCAACCGGCCATGTATGCTGTCTGGTATTCATCGGCCCGGATACGGCAGCGATTAGCTTGGCGAGTTTGGTATTATCGTTCCCATTGCGTCATAGCTATGCAGCGTTGAGTGAACCTATGAAAGAGAACGTCTCAGGTTACTGGTGTAACCTATGTTCTCTGAATAGGGAACGAGACGCTGAGTTCACTGCCAAGCTCCTCGTGCTGCCGACAAGTGACCTTTTTGGCAGAGAAATCTCAGGAGCAGATGGTGCGCGCGCCAGTATAATATGACGACGTAAGAGCGTCGGGGTGGCGCCCACGCCATCAGCCAATCAATTGGTGTGATTCTATAAGGGCTTCAGACAATCGGCACACCCAGTGTGCAGAAGTTTTTATTTCCAGACAAAAATTAAGTACGTCAGATTTTTATCATAATAATTTAAAATTTTATAATAAAACTTTAGATCTTTCTAATGATTTATAGGAAAATGGAGCTGTTTTTTCAAGTGCTCAACTAAAATGGATGGATGTTGTTTGGATTGTGATTAGTGATATTGGGCTATGTAAACAAAATTGACTTAATGTTAAGCAAGAGGTGTTCTGTTCCTGCAGTCCTGCAAATGAAATGTTTGTCGGAAAACATTTCTGGTTAAGGTTTGTATTTTTGCGTGCCTTGTATGGAACATTAATGTCCCGTCTGTCACATGCCTGTTTACGTAATGAACTGCACGACTTGTGGTTGTTCTCAGAGATGGTAACGGAGATTGTGCTGCAACTCTGTGGCCTGTACTACAAAACTTTCAACCTCTGCAACACCAAAGTTTAGTTAAATAACGCCCATTATACACTCTGCATTTTGAGTTCTCTCTCTCTCTCTCTGCACCCGCACCTGGCACATCTGCTACTTCCTGTTGTTATAATAAAACTTTTTGACTGTAAGCTAGGGCAGATCATCGGTGAGCATTTAACAAGATATAAAAGATATTTGATTGATGGATCAACATTTACAGTGAAGCTTATACACAACATTTACAACTGAAAAATCTCCAGAAAAATTCTGAAATGGGTGATAGGGGTAAGTCATTTATTTACAATAATTTAATTTACTTTGAACATGAATTTACTATAATAATATAAAAACTCTAAACATGTTTTTTTTTTTTATTTCCACAGAGGCATTACTGTCAAATGACAATTTCAGTATGTCACATTACTCAAATTTTACCATTAGTAAGTACTTTAACTCCTGACCCCCACCCCACATTTTGTTTCTGAAAGTGATATTAGCAAGTCTTAAAGCTTCTAACATGTTTACATTTTGTCAGACTTTCATACTATATTATGTACAACATATCAGATTTGAAAATGCAACAGTATTTAATGATAGTTCTTGATTTGCAGTGTCTGAGGTAAGGATTATCCTGATGGGTAAGACCAGAACAGGGAAGAGTGCGACAGGAAACACCATCCTGGGACGGGGAGTGTTTCATGCAGAGGTTTCACCTGTACAGGTTACAAGCAAGTCCAGCAAACGATCTGCAAATCAAGGAGGAAGAATGATCTCTGTAATTGACACGCCAGGGTTCTGTGTGTTGTCGGAGTGTGTTGACCTGTCCGTTCCTGGTCCTCATGTGTTCCTGCTGGTGATCAATCTGGGTGCGAGATACACGGCGGAGGATGTGAACACAGTAAAGCTGATCCAGGAGATCTTCGGAGAAGGAGCCATAAGTCACACCATCGTTCTGTTCACTCACGCTGATCAGCTGAGACGGAAAACTTTGCAACAGTATGTAAGAGAAAGCCCGAATCTGCTGAACCTTACCAACAGCTGTGGTGGCAGATATCACGCATTCAACAATGAAAACATGACGAACCGCAATCAGGTCAATGAAATGATGAAGAAGATTGAGGAAATGGTCCTGGAAAAAGGAGGAGGCTATTACACTAATGAAATGTATAAAGAAGCTAAAAAAAAGAGGAAAGTAAAAGAGAGGAAGAAAAAGGCAGTAGATGTTGTGCTGGGAGTTGGATCAGCTGTAGGAACAGGAGCAGCAGTAGCAGGAGGCGTCTTCCTGGGAGAGACCGTGGTTTTACCCGCCATTTTACTGGGAGCTGGGGCTGCAGCTTTGGGAATGGGTGTGAAACATGAAACAAAATTAAACAAAACAGAGAGGAACAGAATTAGTTATTCCTGATAGTTTTTGTTATTGATTTATTCTTTTAGTTTAAGTCTGAACATATCCGCAACATAAATGTAGTGTAATATTATTAATTGTTATGAGCATACACAGTAAAGGCTTTTGCTGCAAGCTTACTTTCCTGTTTTTTCTAATTAATAGGGAGGCATTTAAATTGTGAACTTATACACGTCTTACATGGGTTAGAACATCAACAACTTGATGAATAACCAAAACCTTAAGGATTGTCTCGCCTCAGAATTACAATTTCCTGATAATTTACTCCCCCCATGTCATCCAAGATGTTCGTGTCTTTCTTTCTTCAGTCGAAAAGAAATGAAGTTTGAGGATTTTTCTCCATATAGTGGACTTCACCGGGAACCAACGGTTGAAGGTCCTTGCAGTTTCAATGCACCTTCAAAGGCCTCTGCACGATCCCAGCCGAGGAATAGGGTCTTGTCTAGCCAAACCATCGGCTGGAACATTTATATAGTGGTTTTTAACCACAACACTAGCGTTCACGACTTCACGCATTACGTAATCACGTTGGAAATGTGTCATGATGTTTGTCTGTGTACTCCGGTTCAAAAAGGTAGGTTAGGACGAAAAACTCATCTTATTTTCTTCTCCATCTTCAGAATCGTCCGACATTGATGTTTTACTTTTGTTTGTCTTCGCACGTTTGCTGTGTAAACACTCAGTCGGTACTTCCGCCAACGTCACGTGAGAAGTCGTGGACGCTAGTGCAAGACGAGCATTTGTGGTTAAAAAGTATATGCATTTTTATTTTATTTTTTGAAAATGGACGATGGTTTTGCTAGATAAGACCCTATTCCTCATGTAGGATTGTTTGAAGCTGCACTGAAACTGCAGTTTTGACCTTCAACCCTTTGGTCCCCGGTGGAGTCCACTATATGAAGAATTTCTTTTCGGCTGAAGAAAGAAAGACATGGACATCTTGGATGACATGGGGGTGAGTAAATGATCAGGACATTTTAACTCTGAAGTGAGACAATTTACAATTGATTTCTTGCTTGCTGCATTTCTTCCAAACAGTTCAGGTGTGTACTGTACTTAATGATTAAACTTACAAAGACTACTACACAAAATCATGTTGTTAGTATTTAAACATCAAATTTAGGTCACTTAGGTATTTAATTTTAGGGGTTTATTATTATTTCTATATCTAATCAGGTTATTTTCAGCCATTTGTGAAAAACTGATATTTTTTTCAGTTGTAGGTTTAGTTACACAAAAAGGTGTCTATACCGCACATCATTTTCTCTTTTTCTCTCAAGTCATTGCGCATGTGATCACCATGTTTTTCTTCTAGTCAAACAGAAAGTACAGTAGTCTGAACTACAGGAAACTTTGTGGTCTGCACAAATCTCAAGACAAACCACAAGAGAAACTGAAACTATTAAACACTGTTACAAAAAACAACCTCCATTTGTAGGAAACATATTTACACGCGTGTCCTCACAGAAACGTTGAACATTTGATATTAGTTTTTATAAAAATGTTCAATAATTAAAAATTACATTACACATGAAAGGACCGGTTTACCAAAGATGCATTGCTGTTAAGTTTGTTGTTTTAGCTTAATGTAATTAAATGTAGTCATGTTATAAACACACAGAGACATATTCCAGTTATAACCAGTTCAGTTTAAGTTTGTGGACTTAAATGAGGCAAAAGAATGAAATTATAACTCATTATATACCTAATGATGAGGCATTGCATCTCTTGTATAAATGTTCATCGCTTTATGCCATTTAATTTTAGGTCTGTAATTTAGCAGTGTTTTTATTTAAGCTACTTTCATAACGAAAACTTCTCGGTTCTCACGGACTTGGTGCTTGATGTTTTTTCTGACACCGTTTACAGACGGGATAAGATGGTGTCTTGCCTCCAGGGCTTTTAAATTTCCCTAAATATCGTCCTGCAGAAACCTCTGAGTGTGGGCATAGTCAACATCTGGATTCTGAAGTTCAGTGAAACAAGATGCAAATTACTGCAGATAGGCCCATTTTGAGTTTTATGCACTGAATGAAAGCCTCTGCTAAGGATATAATGTTGAAATAGTGGCTGTCATAACTTTTTTATTTTAGGATATGGAAATACAAAAATCTGTAAACACAGAATAATTACATCCCTGCTTTAAGACCCATGGTGACCTAGTTATTAAAAGAGTAATTTGAATATATCCAAACCTTGACACAATTATATGAATGTTTTTATTTGAAGCACTTGATGACAATAATAAAAATCCTAATTTTCTGTCATTCAAAAGAATATTGAACAAACAACAACAGGCTGCCGTTCAGATGATTGCGCTGGGGTGTTGAAGTGGCAGGCTGCTGCGTGAGCTGATTTCTTGGACCCATTAGCGTGTGAATCTGGAGCACAGTTTGGTGGATTGGTGTCTGTGCTCTCTAGCTCCCTCTGTAGGTGCTGTATGAGAATCTGCTCACCAGCAGCGGCACATGAAAGCTCTGATCACCATCGCTTACAGTGAACACAATCTGAATGAAGAAGAATAAAGACATTAACATTTAGACTGTGTAGATTCAATCAGTTCACTATCAGTCTTTCCCACAAACCTCAACGTATGGGTAAAAGCTGGACTGTCCCAAACTCTCCCAGTACTGGCCCGTCTCGAAGCGGATCTTGTACATTCCCGGAGTGAAGGCCTCGCTGGTTATCAGTCCTGGACAGCGTCCGTCCTCATTGGTGTTTCTGGAATAATCAGTGTCACAGTTTTTAACATAATGACATATTTACAGGGTTTGATGATTTTAAACCTCTCAAACTTTGACCCAAACAACTTTGGACAATTTCAATGGTAACAGTTTTCAGAACACTGACAATAATGTAAACATATTTTGGATCGAGAGAAGACTTGACAAGTGATTCAACAGAGCTGAGTGTTAGCATTAGCATGCTAGCTAGGGTGACCAGACGCCCAGTCCTGGTGTTTGGTGTCCTGTCCTGACTGAACCTGTCACTGTCCCGGGAAATATCCCTGTTTTACAGCACGTTCAAAATACCCCGCAAAAACTTTTGAAAAATTTATTTAAAAAATTGTAATTACTGTATACATATTCAAAATAAATATTAAAATGTTAAATACAATTAGAAAATTTGTTTGTTTACATTTTTAGAATATTCTTTTTTGGTCTTTGCAGTGTGGTCTTTGTTATTATTTGGTATTTTTCATAGTATAATTTTGGTGAAATCTGGTCGCCTCAGCATGTTAGTCTGTAAACGACATGAAAATGTACTAAATATTGGGTGCAACAGTCCATTTTTAATGAGACTAAATAATTAATACTGATACCTTTTAATACTAAATGGATTTCAGGCATATTTATTGCCATTTTGGATGATTTTTTTTACTGAGCTTGTCACTACACATTTTGGGATTACTTTCTGTATGTAGGATACAGGCAATGCATTATTATTATTAGTTTATTTTTATAATTTGTCCAAAAGTATTAGACATTTGCATCATTGGTTGGCTAAACAGATAGCCCCGCCCCAAACTCACATCACTGGTTGGCCAAACAGATAGTCCCGCCCCAAACTCACATCATTGGTTGACCAAACAGATAGTCCCGCCCCAAACTCATATCATTGGTTGACCAAACAGATAGTCCTGCCCCAAACTCACATCATTGGTAGACCAAACAGATAGTCCCGCCCCAAACTCACATCATTGGTTGACCAAACAGATAGTCCCGCCCCAAACTCACATCATTGGTTGACCAAACAGATAGTCCTGCCCCAAACTCACATCATTGGTAGACCAAACAGATAGTCCCGCCCCAAACTCACATCATTGGTTGACCAAACAGATAGTCCCGCCCCAAACTCACATCATTGGTTGACCAAACAGATAGTCCTGCCCCAAACTCACATCATTGGTAGACCAAACAGATAGTCCTGCCCCAAACTCACATCATTGGTAGACCAAACAGATAGTCCTGCCCCAAACTCACACCATTGGTTGACCAAACAGATAGTCCCGCCCCAAACTCACATCATTGGTTGACCAAACAGATAGTCCTGCCCCAAACTCACATCATTGGTTGGCTAAACAGATAGTCCCGCCCCAAACTCACATCATTGGTTGGCTAAACAGATAGTCCCGCCCCAAACTCACATCATTGGTTGGCTCCCCCCCATTGGTTTGGTTCTCGCCCCAAACTCACATCATTGGTTGGCAAAACAGATAGTCCCGCCCCAAACTCACATCATTGGTTGGCTAAACAGATAGTCCCGCCCCAAACTCACATCATTGGTTGACCAAACAGATAGTCCTGCCCCAAACTCACATCATTGGTAGAACAAACAGATAGTCCCGCCCCAAACTCACATCATTGGTTGACCAAACAGATAGTCCTGCCCCAAACTCACATCATTGGTTGACCAAACAGATAGTCCTGCCCCAAACTCACATCATTGGTTGGCTAAACAGATGGTCCTGCCCCAAACTCACATCATTGGTTGGCTAAACAGATAGTCCCGCCCCAAACTCACATCATTGGTTGGCTCCCCCCCATTGGTTTGGTTCCCGCCCCAAACTCACATCATTGGTTGGCAAAACAGATAGTCCCGCCCCAAACTCACATCATTGGTTGGCAAAACAGATAGTCCTGCCCCAAATTCACATCACTGGTTGACCAAACAGATAGTCCTGCCCCAAACTCACATCATTGGTTGGCTAAACAGATGGTCCTGCCCCAAACTCACATCATTGGTTGGCTAAACAGATAGTCCCGCCCCAAACTCACATCATTGGTTGGCTCCCCCCCATTGGTTTGGTTCCCGCCCCAAACTCACATCATTGGTTGGCTAAACAGATGGTCCTGCCCCAAACTCACATCATTGGTTGGCAAAACAGATAGTCCCGCCCCAAACTCACATCATTGGTTGGCTAAACAGATAGTCCCGCCCCAAAATCACATCATTGGTTGGCTCCCCCCCATTGGTTTGGTTCCCGCCCCAAACTCACATCATTGGTTGGCAAAACAGATAGTCCCGCCCCAAACTCACATCATTGGTTGACCAAACAGATAGTCCCACCCCAAACTCACATCATTGGCTGGCAAAACAGATAGTCCGGCCCCAAACTCACATCATTGGTTGGCTAAACAGATAGTGCCAAGAGTAGAAAGTGAAGTTAACTGCTCCTATCTCTAAGGAAGAGTTACTGGAGGCAATTTCAAAGATGCAAAGCAGAAAAAAAATGCCAGATCTGGGTGGCATAGGCTGTGAATTGTATAAGGAATGGCAAGCTTTGTTACTTGAACCTGTGCTTAATATGGTTAATTATTCATTTAACATTGGGCAGCTTCCTGAATCTCTGAGAGAAGCTAATATATCTCTTACAGGTGCTGGTAATATAATTAGAATATCATCAAAAAGTTGATTTATTTCACTAATTCCATTCAAAAGTGAAACTTGTATATTATATTCATTCATTACACACAGACTGATATATTTCAAATGTTTATTTCTTTTAATTTTGATGATTATAACTGACAACTAAGGAAAATCCCAAATTCAGTATCTCAGAAAATTAGAATATTACTTAAGACCAATACAAAGAAAGGATTTTTAGAAATCTTGGCCAACTGAAAAGTATGAACATGAAAAGTATGAGCATGTACAGCACTCAACACTTAGTTGGGGCTCCTTTTGCCTGAATTACTGCAGCAATGCGGCGTGGCATGGAGTCGATCAGTCTGTGGCACTGCTCAGGTGTTATGAGAGCCCAGGTTGCTCTGATAGTGGCCTTCAGCTCTTCTGCATTGTTGGGTCTGGCATATCGCATCTTCCTCTTCACAATACCCCATAGATTTTCTATGGGGTTAAGGTCAGGCGAGTTTGCTGGCCAATTAAGAACAGGGATACCATGGTCCTTAAACCAGGTACTGGTTGCTTTGGCACTGTGTGCAGGTGCCAAGTCCTGTTGGAAAATGAAATCTGCATCTCCATAAAGTTGGTCAGCAGCAGGAAGCATGAAGTGCTCTAAAACTTCCTGGTATACGGCTGCGTTGACCTTGGACCTCAGAAAACACAGTGGACCAACACCAGCAGATGACACGGCAACCCAAACCATCACTGACTGTGGAAACTTTACACTGGACCTCAAGCAACGTGGATTGTGTGCCTCTCCTCTCTTCCTCCAGACTCTGGGACCCTGATTTCCAAAGGAAATGCAAAATTTACTTTCATCAGAGAACATAACTTTGGACCACTCAGCAGCAGTCCAGTCCTTTTTGTCTTTAGCCCAGACGAGACGCTTCTGACGCTGTCTGTTGTTCAAGAGTGGCTTGACACAAGGAATGCGACAGCTGAAACCCATGTCTTGCATACGTCTGTGCGTAGTGGTTCTTGAAGCACTGACTCCAGCTGCAGTCCACTCTTTGTGAATCTCCCCCACATTTTTGAATGGGTTTTGTTTCACAATCCTCTCCAGGGTGCGGTTATCCCTATTGCTTGTACACTTTTTTCTACCACATCTTTTCCTTCCCTTCGCCTCTCTATTAATGTGCTTGAACACAGAGCTCTGTGAACAGCCAGCCTCTTTTGCAATGACCTTTTGTGTCTTGCCCTCCTTGTGCAAGGTGTCAATGGTCAAACTGTCTTCCCCATGATTGTGTAGCCTACAGAACTAGACTGAGAGACCATTTAAAGGCCTTTGCAGGTGTTTTGAGTTAATTAGCTGATTAGAGTGTGGCACCAGGTGTCTTCAATATTGAACCTTTTCACAATATTCAAATTTTCTGAGATACTGAATTTGGGATTTTCCTTAGTTGTCAGTTACAATCATCAAAATGAAAAGAAATAAAAATTTGAAATATATCAGTCTGTGTGTAATGAATGAATGTAATTGTGGCAAGCAGCGAGGCGAGGGACCGTGAGAGCGGGCCGGTGGCGACTGATAATGAGCGGCAGCTGCACGGAGGAGTGACGGGAGCATAAAAGGAGGAGCGACAACAGAGCAAAACGAGAGAGGACCAGGCCTGGATTTTATGTTGTGTTTAGTTTACGTTTTGTTATGTGTGTGCTTTTACTTTCATTTTGGTGTTTATTTTTATTAAAGTCTTTTAAATGTTCGTCGGTTCCCGCCTCCTCCTTCCCTGAACATACGAACAACGTTACAGTAATATACAAGTTTCACTTTTTGAATGGAATTAGTGAAATAAATCAACTTTTTGATGATATTCTAATGATATGACCAGCACCTGTATATTGAAAAAAGGTAAACCTCCCGAAGCCTGCTCTTCATATAGACCCATTTCTCTATTAAATACGGACAGGAAATTGGAAACGACAATATGAGACGTCGTTATATATACAATATTATGCAAACTTTTAAACAACATAAGATTGATGGGTTGGTGCTATCTCTTGATGCGGAGAAAGCATTTGACCGCACTGAGTGGTCATATTTATTTTTTGTTTTGGAGAAGTGTAATTTTGGTGATTCTTTTATCAGATGGGTTATATGAAGAACCCAAAGCTTTTGTTCCAGATAGTTCCAGATCAGCAAGCTTCTCTTTAAATAGAGGGACTAGGCAGGGGTGTCCACTGCCGTTTGCGCTCCCCATTGAACCCCTAGCCGAGGCGATCAGAACAGATCCTTCAATTGAAGGTTTGCAAACTGTTGAGAGGCATCATAAAATAGCCCTTTATGCAGATGATGTGCCCGTTTTCATTCAGTACCATCTCTTCTTAATATTATTAATACTTTCAGTACTTTCTCAGGATATAAAATTAATCTAAATAAGTCTGAGGCTATGCCTGTTGGTACCATGAAAACAATGCCAAAGGTTAGTTCATTTCCATGCAAGCACCTGGAGGATTTATATATTTGGGTATCTTTGTAAGCCCTGTATTAAAAAATGTGTACAAAGACAACTTTACCCCTTTGCTAGTAAAATTAGAGAAGATTTAAATCGCTGGGATACTTCTTGGTTAGGTAGTGTGGCTCTTATAAAGCTCCTGTACCCAATTCAAACGATCCCTATCCTGTTCTCTAAACAGGTTTTAAAAGATGTGAAAAGCTGGCCCAGTTACTTTATTTGGAGCAAGTGTAAACCAAGGCTGAAATTCTCTGCACTACAACTACCAGGGTCGATGGGAGGACTGGACTGGAGTGGTCTGCACATCTAAGATATGATTCTGATTGGGTTGCTCTTGATAACTCTTCTACATGGTTAGATCTTGAACAATCATTATCTAAACTTCCCCTTGTGGATTTGTTGTTTTAAAAAAAAAATGTAATTCGTATTACACTCTACTTGCGGCGACTGTCAAGGTGGACGAGCAATCCACATATTTACCAATCCCAACAAATACCAATCACTTGTAATGTACAATATATACTATTATATTTGTAATTCCGTGTGTCACGAAATAGGGTTTTAAGAGGCGACAGGCTGGTGGAGATGTTCAAACATTCAAAAGCATTTGAAGATGACACACGTCGACTCACCCGATGGTTACGAGGCTCCAGATGGTCATGCGCGGGTCCAGGCGGTGTAGACTGAGGGCCATCCGTGCCGCTGGGACCCCGTCCCCGGTGTTCAGCACATGTGTAGTGAGGGGACTGCTGCCTTTCACCAAAGCCATCGCTCTGAACCCTACAACACACAGGAGAATCACCCCATCCCATGCTTTCAATATAAGGACATTCAAGACCATCTACTGGCAACTTCCACATCTGTACCTGGAGATGTTAAACATGAAGCACATTTAAAATGACTCACTGTCTTCTCTAACGGAAGGACTGAAGATATTAAGATCTTACCTGTGATGAAGTCAGTGTCATCTGGCTGTGTGTCGCCGTTTATATGAGGATGATCTGGACTCGTCACTGTTTGATCAGTTTCAATGAGTTAATCAACAGAACAAACCAGCGCGAGCACACATGCAGGGTTAATGTTTAAGCAAACACTATCACAAACCTTTACAATATAGGAGCCATTCCACCGAATGGGTAACATTTCTGTCCCTAGGACATTGCATGTATAAATTTGCATGAAAATTAACTCTAAAATACATTTTATTATTAAGCAAAGTGTCCTGAACATTATTCTAACTGCAAATGAAAAATATATAATTTAAAACATTAATAAAAACTACTGAGAACACTACAAATAATAGCATGTTACATGTCCCCGGTATCTAAACCTAAACTTTATCATGAAATATAATCATTTTTTTTTGCATTGTTGTGTGACTCCATATACCATCTATGCTTCCAAAAAAATCCATAACATGTTATATAAAATACACATTTTAGTCGCGTCCTCAGGTTTTCACTCAGTGCCCTCACACATTGCCCCCTCTAAAAAACTTGGAACATGCCACAAGACACATTTACAACAGGAAGTTGCATCATCTGGATCTTATGCAGGCCATGGGAAGACCAAAAGTAAGTCCTCTCATTTTTATTTCTGTATATTTAATGAAATTGTAACTATGACTAAGAAGGTCATATCTCAACGTACTGTCCTGTTACCTAAATTATTTCTTAGATGTTATTTATTTTAAAAATATTAACTTTAGGTAAGTCACTACAATTTGCTCAGTGTGCCTATGCTATTAGCATGTAATGCAATTTGGCACGTATTTGCTTTTTTTTTTTGCTCAGTCCTGTTACTTTCACTCCCATTACTAAAAATAACAGACGTGAGTAAAAGTAACAGGAGTGAGTAGAGTCCTCTGGTTTGTTGATTTAATAGTGTGAATATTAGTTGATATAATAATATTCACCTAATCTATGAGCTTTACAGTTGAAATGACAAAAAATTAGTTTGACAATGTGAATACCATACTTCCGGGGAGCCAGTCCACCACAAAACGTTTTGTCTTCATCTTTTTTGTCTTTCGTAGAAAACGGAGAGAACCCATACTATGCAGGTGCCAGAAACACACACCAGTGGCATGCTGCAAGGGATGGAGCGGGACACGCCCACAACCCTCTCTCTCCTCCTTTCACTTTCCACCTCCTCCGCTGTGAAGTACTACTAGCACATAGACCATCCCTTCAACACAGAAATCTCACTCTCACACACACACCTGTAACCAGGTGTTCATTCCTGTTACAAAATGTCACTTTTTTTTCTAAAAAAGAAAAAAAAAAAAAGTTAAATCACTGTTTTTATTAGTTTTGTTTGGTCCATAATTTATTCAATTGTTTAATAAATTAAATTATTAAAAGAAAATGATAAACTTGTGGCTTCGGTCTTCTTTAAAATGAAAAAATTGGATTTGTGCTTTTATTAAAATACACCTAGAGTGTTTTTTTAGTCACAAATATTAATAATTTGAACATATAACCAACAATTTCTTTAAAATAAACACTTTTAGGAATTAATTGACATGCTTTTTAAATGGCACATGCATCCATCTTCTGCTTAGAGAAAACGAAATAAAGTTACCTGAGGTTGACCATTACACATTTGGAAGAGTTATGCGCAGTATTGGATTCAGTGTTGAAAAAAGAAAATAAAGTTATTTAAAAAAAGAGTTACAAAAGGCAAATGTCACCCATTCGGTGGAATGGCCCATAAAGTAGCACAAAACCAAGGCTAGAGATCTGAATCTGCTCACATGCACACGACTGTGTAAATCCTGAGGGCAGATGGACTTTGACCTCCAGTGGCAAACATGAAGGTTAACGCGTCACTTGCGCACGGAGTATATTAATGCCTATTCATTATTTAATTCGCAAAACAATACAAAATGTCTAAAAGTAGTGATGATGAGGTTGCTGTCCTCTCCATTCTTAAAAACAGAAAAATAAAGGAAATATTGGATCCACCACTAATCCTAAAATTGTGTAGAGAGGAGGGAGAGTTCCACTCAGTTTGATGAGTGTGTTTGTCATACACAGCTTTGAGCTGCGGGACGAAGTGCATCAACTCCGACGACATTCTGGATTTTTGCGTTCGCTTGTACGGTGGCTCTGAATTGTCAAAACCTCCCAAAATTGCACATGCAAAAAAACGCAGAAACCAGATTTTTTATTTTATTTTATGACGGACGGAAGTTTCTTAACACAGCTGGGAGAGCTACATTTGATTCCCTTAGAAACATTAAAGGGATAGTTCACCCACAAATGAAAATGACCCCATGATTTTACTCACCTTTCTTCTTTTTCTTCTTTCAGGCAAATACAGTTTTAAAAATGCCCTGGTTCTTCCAAGCTTTATAATGGCAGTAAATGGCTGTTTCTGTTTTATGAAGTATCCATCATAAAAGTGCTCCACACGGCTCCGGGGGGTTAATAAAGGCCTTTTGAAGCGATGGGTTTGTGTAAGAAAAATATCCATATTTAAAACATTTACAAACTGTAATGTCTAACTTCTGCTAACTGTGGCACGCGCGTTCACGAGAGACTGGCGTTCCAGCGTATGCCGTCGGACGCTCCGGTGAGAATATGCTAGTTCTTGGCTGAATCTGAAATCGCCCCCTAAACCCTCAATCACTATTCCCTACTATTAGTCCACTAATATAGTTCACTTGAAGAAGGAGTGAATGAAAACGAGTAAGTGAATTCGGACAGTCGTTGTGTGTACATCGGTAGTGCACTCGTTATTGCGGTGCAATGTGGGATTGAATGAGTGCACTCAATAACGTCCACTATGGTTTCGGACACCACTACAAGTGGCTATCCCCTCAAATAGTGCCCTATTTAAGGGTATAGGGGGCGATTTCAGATTCAGCCCCTGTGAGAACCAAGTGTTGTTTTGCTCTATCCTCTGCGCTTCCGCGATTGTCACCGGAACTTACGCTACGCCTGCGTCCTACGTCATACGCTAGAACGCCAGTCTCTCGTGAACGCACGTAAGCAGAAGTTAGAGATTACAGTTTTAAATATGGATATTTTTCTTACACAAACACATCGCTTCACTTCAGAAGGTCTTTATTAACCCCCAAAGCCCTGTGGATTATGTTTATGATGGATAGATGCACTTTTATAATGGATAGATGCACTTTTATGATGGATAGATGCACTTTTATAATGGATAGATGCACTTTTATGATGATAGATGCACTTTTATGATGGATAGATGCACTTTTATAATGGATAGATGCACTTTTATGATGGATAGATGCACTTTTATAATGGATAGATTCACTTTTATGATAGATAGATGCACTTTTATGATGGATAGATGCACTTTTATGATGGATAGATGCACTTTTATAATGGATAGATGCACTTTTATAATGGATAGATGCACTTTTATGATAGATAGATGCACTTTTATAATGGATAGATGCACTTTTATAATGGATAGATGCACTTTTATAATGGATAGATGCACTTTTATAATGGATGGATGCACTTTTATAATGGATAGATGCACTTTTATGATGATAGATGCACTTTTATGATGGATAGATGCACTTTTATGATGGATAGATGCACTTTTATAATGGATAGATGCACTTTTATGATATATAGATGCACTTTTATAATGGATAGATGCACTTTTATTATGGATGGATGCACTTTTATAATGGATAGATGCACTTTTATAATGGATAGATGCACTTTTATGATGGATGGATGCACTTTTATGATGGATAGATGCACTTTTATGATGGATAGATGCACTTTTATGATGGATAGATGCACTTTTATAATGATAGATGCACTTTTATGATGATAGATGCACTTTTATGATGGATAGATGCACTTTTATAATGGATAGAAGCACTTTTATGATGATAGATGCACTTTTATAAAGGATAGATGCAGTTTTATAATGTATAGATGCACTTTTATAATGTATTATAATGGATAGATGCACTTTTATAATGGATAGATGCACTTTTATGATAGATAGATGCACTTTTATAATGGATAGATGCACTTTTATGATAGATAGATGCACTTTTATAATGGATAGATGCACTTTTATGATGGATGGATGCACTTTTATAATGGATAGATGCACTTTTATGATGGATAGATGCACTTTTATGATAGATAGATGCACTTTTATAATGGATAGATGCACTTTTATGATGGATAGATGCACTTTTATAATGGATAGATGCACTTTTATAATGGATAGATGCACTTTTATAATGGATAGATGCACTTTTATAATGGATAGATGCACTTTTATAATGTATAGATGCACTTTTATAATGGATAGATGCACTTTTATGATAGATAGATGCACTTTTATAATGGATAGATGCACTTTTATAATGGATAGATGCATTTTTATGATAGATAGATGCACTTTTATAATGGATGGATACACTTTTATAATGGATAGATGCACTTTTATGATGGATAGATGCACTTTTATAATGTATAGATGCACTTTTATAATGGATGGATGCACTTTTATAATGTATAGATGCACTTTTATAATGGATGGATGCACTTTTATAATGGATAGATGCACTTTTATAATGGATGGATTCACTTTTATGATAGATAGATGCACTTTTATGATGGATAGATGCACTTTTATGATGGATAGATGCACTTTTATAATGGATAGATGCACTTTTATAATGGATAGATGCACTTTTATGATAGATAGATGCACTTTTATAATGGATAGATGCACTTTTATAATGGATATATGCATTTTTATGATAGATAGATGCACTTTTATAATGGATGGATGCACTTTTATAATGGATGGATGCACTTTTATAATGGATAGATGCACTTGTATGATAGATAGATGCACTTTTATAATGGATGGATGCACTTTTATAATGGATAGATGCACTTTTATGATGTATAGATGCACTTTTATAATGGATAGATGCACTTTTATAATGGATAGATGCATTTTTATGATAGATAGATGCACTTTTATAATGGATGGATGCACTTTTATAATGGATAGATGCACTTTTATAATAGATAGATGCACTTTTATGATAGATAGATGCACTTTTATAATGGATGGATGCACTTTTATAATGGATAGATGCACTTTTATGATGGATAGATGCACTTTTATAATGGATGGATGCACTTTTATAATGGATGGATGCACTTTTATGATGGATAGATGCACTTTTCTGATGGATAGATGCACTTTTATAATGGATGGATGCACTTTTATAATGGATGGATGCACTTTTATGATGGATAGATGCACTTTTCTGATGGATAGATGCACTTTTATAATGGATGGATGCACTTTTATAATGGATGGATACATTTTTATAATGGATAGATGCACTTTTATGATGGATAGATGCACTTTTATAATGTATAGATGCACTTTTTTAATGGATAGATGCACTTTTATAATGGATAGATGCACTTTTATGATGGATAGATGCACTTTTATAATGGATAGATGCACTTTTATGATGGATAGATGCACTTTTATAATGGATAGATGCACTTTTATGATGGATAGATGCACTTTTATGATGGATAGATGCACTTTTATAATGGATAGATGCACTTTTATAATGATGGATGCACTTTTATGATAGATAGATGCACTTTTATAATGGATAGATGCACTTTTATAATGGATAGATTCACTTTTATGATGGATAGATGCACTTTTATAATGGATAGATGCACTTTTATAATAGATAGATGCACTTTTATGATAGATAGATGCACTTTTATAATGGATGGATGCACTTTTATAATGGATAGATGCACTTTTATGATGGATAGATGCACTTTTATAATGGATGGATGCACTTTTATAATGGATGGATGCACTTTTATGATGGATAGATGCACTTTTATGATGTATAGATGCACTTTTATAATGGATGGATGCACTTTTATAATGGATGGATGCACTTTTATGATGGATAGATGCACTTTTCTGATGGATAGATGCACTTTTATAATGGATGGATGCACTTTTATAATGGATGGATACATTTTTATAATGGATAGATGCACTTTTATGATGGATAGATGCACTTTTATAATGTATAGATGCACTTTTTTAATGGATAGATGCACTTTTATAATGGATAGATGCACTTTTATGATGGATAGATGCACTTTTATAATGGATAGATGCACTTTTATGATGGATAGATGCACTTTTATAATGGATAGATGCACTTTTATGATGGATAGATGCACTTTTATGATGGATAGATGCACTTTTATAATGGATAGATGCACTTTTATAATGATGGATGCACTTTTATGATAGATAGATGCACTTTTATAATGGATAGATGCACTTTTATAATGGATAGATTCACTTTTATGATGGATAGATGCACTTTTATAATGGATAGATGCACTTTTATGATGGATAGATGCACTTTTATAATGGATAGATGCACTTTTATAATGGATAGATGCACTTTTATAATGGATGGATGCACTTTTATGATAGATAGATAGATGCACTTTTATAATGGATAGATGCACTTTTATAATGGATAGATGCATTTTTATGATAGATAGATGCACTTTTATAATGGATGGATGCACTTTTATAATGGATAGATGCACTTTTATGATAGATAGATGCACTTTTATAATGGATGGATGCACTTTTATAATGGATAGATGCACTTTTATGATGTATAGATGCACTTTTATAATGGATAGATGCACTTTTATAATGGATAGATGCACTTTTATGATGGATAGATGCACTTTTATGATGGATAGATGCACTTTTATAATGAATAGATGCACTTTTATGATGTATAGATGCACTTTTATAATGGATAGATGCACTATTATAATGGATAGATGCATTTTTATGATAGATAGATGCACTTTTATAATGGATGGATGCACTTTTATAATGGATAGATGCACTTTTATAATAGATAGATGCACTTTTATGATAGATAGATGCACTTTTATAATGGATGGATGCACTTTTATAATGGATAGATGCACTTTTATGATAGATAGATGCACTTTTATAATGGATAGATGCACTTTTATGATGGATAGATGCACTTTTATAATGGATAGATGCAGTTTTATAATGGATAGATGCACTTTTATAATGTATTATAATGAATAGATGCACTTTTATAATGGATAGATGCACTTTTATGATAGATAGATAGACAGATGCACTTTTATAATGGATAGATGCACTTTTATGATGGATAGATGCAGTTTTATAATGTATAGGTGCACTTTTCTAATGGGTGGATGCACTTTTATAATGGATAGATGAACTTTTATAATGTATAGATGCACTTTTATGATGGATAGATGCACTTTTATGATGGATAGATGCACTTTTATAATGTATAGATGCACTTTTATGATGGATTGATGCACTTTTATAATGTATAGATGCACTTTTATGATGGATGGATGCACTTTTATAATGGATAGATGCACTTTTATAATGTATAGATGCACTTTTATGATGGATAGATGCACTTTTATAATGTATAGATGCACTTTTATAATGTATAGATGCACTTTTATGATAGATAGATAGATGCACTTTTATAATGTATAGATGCACTTTTATGATGGATAGATGCACTTTTATAATGTATAGATGCACTTTTATGATGGATAGATGCACTTTTATAATGGATAGATGCACTTTTATGATAGATAGATAGATGCACTTTTATAATGGATAGATGCACTTTTATAATGTATAGATGCACTTTTATGATAGATAGATAGATGCACTTTTATAATGGATAGATGCACTTTTATGATGGATAGATGCACTTTTATGATGGATGGATGCACTTTTATAATGTATATATGCACTTTTATGATAGATAGATGCACTTTTATAATGGATAGATGCACTTTTATGATGGATGGATGCACTTTTATAATGGATAGATGCACTTTTATAACGTATAGATGCACTTTTACGATGGATAGATGCACTTTTATAATGTATAGATGCACTTTTATAATGTATAGATGCACTTTTATGATAGATAGATAGATGCACTTTTATAATGTATAGATGCACTTTTATGATGGATAGATGCACTTTTATAATGGATAGATGCACTTTTATGATGGATAGATGCACTTTTATGATGGATAGATGCACTTTTATAATGGATAGATGCACTTTTATGATGTATAGATGCACTTTTATAATGGATAGATGCACTTTTATAATGTATAGATGCACTTTTATGATAGATAGATAGATAGATAGATGCACTTTTATAATGGATAGATGCACTTTTATGATGGATAGATGCACTTTTATGATGGATGGATGCACTTTTATAATGTATATATGCACTTTTATGATGGATAGATGCACTTTTATAATGGATAGATGCACTTTTATAATGGATAGATGCACTTTTATGATGGATGGATGCACTTTTATAATGGATAGATGCACTTTTATGATAGATAGATGCACTTTTATAATGGATGGATGCACTTTTATGATGTATAGATGCACTTTTATAATGTATATATGCACTTTTATGATAGATAGATGCACTTTTATAATGGATAGATGCACTTTTATGATGGATGGATGCACTTTTATGATGGATGGATGCACTTTTATAATGGATAGATGCACTTTTATGATGTATAGATGCACTTTTATAATGGATAGATGCACTTTTATAATGTATAGATGCACTTTTATGATAGATAGATAGATAGATGCACTTTTATAATGGATAGATGCACTTTTATGATGGATAGATGCACTTTTATGATAGATAGATGCACTTTTATAATGGATAGATGCACTTTTATAATGTATAGATGCACTTTTATGATAGATAGATAGATAGATGCACTTTTATAATGGATAGATGCACTTTTATAATGGATAGATGCACTTTTATAATGGATAGATGCACTTTTATGATAGATAGATGCACTTTTATGATGGATGGATGCACTTTTATGATGGATGGATGCACTTTTATAATGGATAGATGCACTTTTATGATGGATGGATGCACTTTTATGATGGATGGATGCACTTTTATAATGGATAGATGCACTTTTATGATAGATAGATGCACTTTTATAATGGATGGATGCACTTTTATGATGTATAGATGCACTTTTATAATGTATATATGCACTTTTATGATAGATAGATGCACTTTTATAATGGATAGATGCACTTTTATGATAGATAGATGCACTTTTATGATGGATGGATGCACTTTTATGGTCTTCAAAACAGAAACAGCCATTCACTGCCATTATAAAACTTGGAAGCATTTTTTAATATAACTCTGATTGTGTTCGTCTGAAAGAAGAATGTCATATACACCTAGGATGACTTGAGGGTGAGTAAATCATGAGGTAATTTTTATTTTTGGGTGAACTATCCCTTTAACTAACATTATTACACTATACAATGATCAACAGATCATTACAGGGAGTGCAGAATTATTAGGCAAGTTGTATTTTTGAGGATTAATTTTATTATTGAACAACAACCATGTTCTCAATGAACACAAAAAACTCATTAATATCAAAGCTGAATATTTTTGTATCAATATTTTAAGTAGTTTTTAGTTTTAGCTATTTTAGGGGGATATCTGTGTGTGCAGGTGACTATTACTGTGCATAATTATTAGGCAACTTAACAAAAAACTAATTTATACCCATTTCAATTATTTATTTTTACCAGTGAAACCAATATAACATCTCAACATTCACAAATATACATTTCTGACATTCAAAAACCAAACAAAAACAAATCAGTGACCAATATAGCCACCTTTCTTTGCAAGGACACTCAAAAGCCTGCCATCCATGGATTCTGTCAGTGTTTTGATCTGTTCACCATCAACATTGCGTGCAGCAGCAACCACAGCCTCCCAGACACTGTTCAGAGAGGTGTACTGTTTTCCCTCCTTGTAAATCGCACATTTGATGATGGACCACAGGTTCTCAATGGGGTTCAGATCAGGTGAACAAGGAGGCCATATCATTAGATTTTCTTCTTTTATACCCTTTCTTGCCAGCCACGCTGTGGAGTACTTGGACGCGTGTGATGGAGCATTGTCCTGCATGAAAATCATGTTTTTCTTGAAGGATGCAGACTTCTTCCTGTACCACTGCCTGAAGAAGGTGTCTTCCAGAAACTGGCAGTAGGACTGGGAGTTGAGCTTGACTCCATCCTCAACCCGAAAAGGCCCCACAAGCTCATCTTTGATGATACCAGCCCAAACCAGTACTCCACCTCCACCTTGCTGGCGTCTGAGTCGGACTGGAGCTCTCTGCCCTTTACCAATCCAGCCACGGGCCCATCCATCTGGCCCATCAAGACTCACTCTCATTTCATCAGTCCATAAAACCTTAGAAAAATCAGTCTTGAGATATTTCTTGGCCCAGTCTTGACGTTTCAGCTTGTGTGTCTTGTTCAGTGGTGGTCGACTTTCTGCCTTTCTTACCTTGGCCATGTCTCTGAGTATTGCACACCTTGTGCTTTTGGGCACTCCAGTGATGTTGCAGCTCTGAAATATGGCCAAACTGGTGGCAAGTGGCATCTTGGCAGCTGCACGCTTGACTTTTCTCAGTTCACGGGCAGTTATTTTGCGCCTTGGTTTTTCCACACGCTTCTTGCGACCCTGTTGACTATTTTGAATGAAACGCTTGATTGTTCGATGATCACGCTTCAGAAGCTTGGCTATTTTAAGACTGCTGCATCCCTCTGCAATATATCTCACTATTTTTGACTTTTCTGAGCCTGTCAAGTCCTTCTTTTGACCCATTTTGCCAAAGGAAAGGAAGTTGCCTAATAATTATGCACACCTGATATAGGGTGTTGATGTCATTAGACCACACCCCTTCTCATTACAGAGATGCACATCACCTAATATGCTTAATTGGTAGTAGGCTTTCCAGCCTATACAGCTTGGAGTAAGACAACATGCATAACGAGGATGATGTGGTCAAAATACTCATTTGCCTAATAATTCTGCACTCCCTGTAGTTATAAAGTTAACAAGTAGTTAAAACATCATGAAGATCATCTCCTAGAGTGCCTTCGGGTTCAAAACCCTGACGATAATGGCCTTTAAAACGTTTTCAAATGCTGTCATTAAAATGACATTCAGGCAAACGCAGTTTGAGGCTTTAAGACAGCACACTGTACATGAATGTATTTTATTTCTGTTGGTGAACACATTCAGAAGTGTGTGATACAAACAAATGTAGCATTCCATAATATTGTACATAATCACAGATATATATTACGAAAGACACACAAGCATGCAGCGGGAAACCGCTTTACCATCTTATACCTTCTTTCAACATTTTTACGTGAAAAAAATGACATATGCTGATCATAAATCTAATTGGCCAGACTGATTGATGAGCAGATAGTAAATGACATTTGGGTTAAAATAAGTGTTTTATATACATCTCATTTTAAATCTGAAATCTCATGTATGTCTAATAAATATACAGTAGATCATTGCATTATTTTTTTATATATCAGGGTCATGTAAGGGGTTATCAGCTGATATAGATATATTTAGATATCGTTATTGGCATCAGCCATTTAATATCCCATATCAGCCATAACTATTGTGTACACATCATAAAATTATAGGATATTTGCAATAATAATGTGTGTCTGTGTTTCCATCTCCTTCTCGTATCAGTACTTCACTGATTGAAATCATGGAAAAACACCATGTGGTTAAAATAATTCATAAAGAGTTTGTTTGGGTGTGTTTAGACAGCTGCTCTTGAACTGGATTCAAACCAGATTCAAACACTTGATTCAGCATCGGCCCATCACTGAACTACTGAACTCATGATGATACGAGCTCATGTCAGTCAGTGGAAATGATCCAGACAGCTCTCCTCGTACTTCAGGCTCCTTTTCTTTACACGTCATTAGAGTTCCCGTGGCTTTCCCCAAAAAACTTGGCGTCTGTGAGAAAGAGCAACAGAACGCTTAGAAAAAACATCTGTTTCATCCAGTTTATTTAAAACAAACAGTCACAGGTTTCATCTTACCTGAAGTCTCTACATGTAGAACACATCTGGTTCATAGTCATTAGCCTAGCAAACACACACATGGATACAGGTTACAAAAACACTTCATTTACTGCAGTATTATAGCACTTTTGTATATCCTGAAATATTGTGGGAATATGTTTTAGTCGATCACAATAACAGAAATTTACCAAGGTAAGCAAGTTCTTGACAGGTTTTGTCAAATCAAAATCCACACAAACTGTGTGTGTGCGTGTGTGTGTGTGTGTGAGAGTGTGTATGTGTGTGTGAGTGTGTGTGTGTGAGTGTGAGTGTGTGAGTGTGTGAGTGTGCGTGTGTGAGTGTGTGTGTGAGTGTGTGTGTGTGTGTGTTTACATGCTGTCTGTCGTCATCACTGCTGTCTGCTGTCTGTGGGCTCCGTGTCTCTCTGTCTGTCCTCGAGGGAGGAGAGCAACCAGACGAGTTGTCCGCACTGCTCACAGAGCCGTGGAGCGGAGAGAACGCCACACCATTTCCTGAGATTCACGCACACACACACACACACACACACAAGAGCGCTAAATGCCATCAAACAGAAGATCAGGGACAGAGACAAGGCACCGTCTCTCTGGACATCCGATTGTGAGACATGACATCACAGAGATGAGCCAGTCTCTGGCCTGGTTCATAACCACTGTTGTGTTGTGATGATGAAGGGATGCGTGTCTTACCGGACAGCTCTTGGTTGTGAGGGTCCATCTGCTCCAGACTGTCCAGCAGCTCGTCTATCTGTGATTTAATCACGGTCAGTTCTTTCTTAATGCACATCAGCTCCTCCATTCCTACTGCGGGCAGAGAACGAGAGGCTCACAGTGAGTTCAGCATGAAAAACATGAGGAATAAAGGAAAAACTTACATTAAAGTTGAAGTGTGATATTTCCAAAAAATGTTAATATGTCATTGGAGCCATTAGATGCGTTCACACCATGTCCGAATTACCATAATTATGACATTCCCACTTGTTAAAAAGGTTCATGTTCTCATAGAACTTGTAATTACAACTTAGAATTTTCTGCATAATAGTGTTAATGTTTAGTCATGCAACTTTAATCTAAAAATGAGCAAAAAGTGTAGCTACCCCAGAGTTGGATAACTGATGTCCAGTGCCTGCTAAATAAACTTTAACACTTTATCAATAACATAATTGTAGTTTTGTTTACTGATGACTCAAATTATACAGATTAATTTTGACATTAATACTCCTCTGGGCCTCTTCGTTTAGGGGTCGCACTCGGCTTCTTCGTGACCGAAGCCTTAAAATGTAACTTTTTTCGAATGTAATATATTTTAGTTCAATAATATTTTTTGATTATTATTTTGAATGTTTAGGGTATTTTACAATACTATGCAATATCTATACAATTTTTGTTAGCTATTTTCCCCATTGAAAATAATACACAAATTGTTTTCTAATATATTTTTTTATTATTTTTCAATTAAAGCAGTATTGCATGTTAAAACAGAGACAAAGCATTCAAAATCCAATTTTTGAAGGCAGATTAGTGCCGTCTGGTGGGAGTAAAATACAAAAACTGATGTAATGCCCTGGTGTGACCACTAGATTCCTATATAACTCTATGGCTTATAGATTATCTAGTATTTTTAGACATAAATACTTATTTTTATTAAGTTGTGGAGTTGTATTTATACTTAGACATTCTCAAAGACTATACTTTTGGTCAAGGTTTAGATTTTGTTTGTTTGAAATGTTGATTTGAAGTATCAGTTTTTGCATTAATTTTACTACAGTCAAACCTGAGCAGAGAGGAGAACATTTTGTTACACATAACATCAAAATTCAATAAAAATGAACAGGTATGCTTTATCACAGCTTAATCAATCTGGGTCTGATCTGATTTCAACCTCTTATTTGAGTCCATATTGTTACAGCCACATCAGTTCATTTGTGTGTGTAAGTGAGTGAGTGTGTGTTTGAGTGTGTGTCTGTTTTGTACTCTTGATGTTTTAGAGTGTAACCTCTTCCTTGCTGTTTGTTTGCTTTGTGGCTGAGTTATTGATTTTATTTCACAAACTTGCTCTGTGTTATAGTCATGCTAGTTCACACATACACTATATTGCCAAAAGTATTGGGCCACCCCTCCAGATCCCTGAGTTCAGGTGTTCAATCACTTCATGGCCACAGGTGTATAAATCAAGCACTAGGCATGCAGACGCTTCTACAAACATTTGTGAAAGAATGGGTCGCTCTCAGGAGCTCAGTGAACTCAAGCGTGGTACCGTGATAGGTTGCCACCTGTGCAATAAGTCCATTCCTGAAATTTCCTCACTACTAAATATTCCACACTCAACTGTTAGTGGGATTATAACAAAGTGGAAGCAATCGGGAACAACAGCTACTCAGCCACGAAGTGATCGGCCACGAAAAATCACAGAGCGGGGTCAGCGCATGCTGAGGGTCACAGTGCGCAGAAGACGCCAACTTTCTGCAGAGTCAATAGCTACAGACCTCCAAACTTCTGTGGCATTCAGATTAGCTCAAGAACAGTGTGTAGAGAGCTTCATGGAATGGGTTTCCATGGCCGAGCAGCTCATCCAAGCCTTACATCACCAAGAGCAATGCAAAGCGTGGGATGCAGTGGGGTAAAGCACGCCGCCACTGGACTCTAGAGAAGAGACGTGTTCTCTGGAGTGACCAATCACGCTTCACTGTCTGGCAATCCCATGGACGAGTCTGGGTTTGGTGGTTGCCAGGAGAACGGGACTTGCCTGACTGCATTGTGCTAAGTGTAAAGTTTGGTGGAGGGGGGGTTATGGGGTGGGGTTGTTTTTCAGGGGTTGGGCTTGGCCCCTTAGTTCCAGTGAAAGGAACTCTTAATGCTTCAGCACACCAAGACATTTTGGACAATTTCATGCTCCCAACTTTGTGGGAACAGTTTGGGGATGTGTGTGTGTGTGGTCGGGGGGGTCTATTTTGCACTCTTGATATTTTAAGAGTGTCACCCCTTCATTGCGGTGCATCTTTTTCTGCACAGTGGCTGAATTGTAGTTTGTACCACCAAAAGTTTCTCTGAGTTTTCGTATTTCCCATAAATGTCCTATGTCGGTCAGTTTGACCGCGAAGGAGCCAATGTGATAATTTTTTTCAGGACCCTTTAACATATCCGAATCATGTGCATGATTTTTTGATGTGTTCACATAGCTAATACAACAAAAGTCACCAAGTTTCATCCCATTCCGATGAAGCAAAAACTTAAAATTTCAAAACATAAAAGTTGTCGGTCAAATTTGACCAAAGAGGCCCAGAGGGTTAAAAAAGCAAGTCTTTGAGTCTAAGCACGTAAACAGCACCAACTAGATCTTCTGGGTTTGCAACTTGTATTTATGGTGATTACGACATGAATGAATGAACCTATCGGTCTGACAAATGGTCCTGCTCCAAACTAAAGTCATTGGGAAAAAAACAATTACACCAATATTGCTATGACAGGCCAATCAAACAAACACACTGGCACCCCTATGGAGCAGAAATTACATACTGCAGCTTTAAATTAACATTTACATTTATGCATTTGGCAGACGCTTTTATCCAATGTGACTTACATTGCATTCAAGATACACATTTTACATTTTTGTCAGTTATTTAAGACGTTGAGATGTAGCCATTAAGCTCATTTCCACAAACCCTAGCTAAAAAGCCACACAAAAGGATTATTCTTTGCCGTTTACAGAGTCTAGGTCTTTCACAGAGACAGATATGATTTCTCAGGACATCTATGAGTGATATCTGTCATTGGTTGGGCAAACATGTAGCCCTGCCCCAAACTCACACCATTGGTTGGCCCACAGTTTGAGTGTGTTTTCACCATTTTAAGAACTGTTAAACATAAAATTAAGTTACTTTAGCTTTAAAAGTGTTTTTTAAAATAGAACCAAAGTCAAATTGCTGGACTTTCAAGAGTCAAATAAGGAGATGTTTTAGGGATTAATTCATTCTCTGTACGTACCCAGATACCAGCAACTCTTCTAATGTCTCTAATGATGGAAACTTAGATTGGACCTCTTCTGCACAGCGTGATAATACTACACAAACACCCCTCCAATCCCAGCTGGATCAAACAAACCCATTCCAGCTCAGCACCAGCCATTAAAAAGCGGTTTGACCTCCCAGCTACAAAGGCAAACTCATTCTACTGTGATCTGTTGGCAGTAAAAACTATTAGGGCTTGTAATAAAGCACTATAAACGCTTCTTATTGGTTATGCACTATTAATTTGCTATAATTGCTTTTGGTGATAGGCTAGCTTTGATTACTGAGGGAGTAGTCCTATAGCGAAGGGAGGATTTTAATGAAGAAACCATCTGGAGTTCGATTGCAGAGGTGCATGCATGCACGTAGATACACACACACACACAATTATATATGCAACATATACCAACACAATCCTGGGGTACAAAACACTATAAAGGAGAATGCTGATTTTTACCATGAGACACAAATGCATTGCATTGCCTTTCAACATAACATGTATTCTTGCATTACAGTGACTCCAGTACTCAAGGGGGCGATAGAGTTAACTTAAAATTGCAGAGCTTGCTATAAACATACTGACAGTTTAACTTGAATTTGCTCAGTAATGTCATCTATAATAATTTCATAGCTCTAGACTCCGTGTAAGCTAGCGTCATGGCGGATTCCTAGAAAAACATGAAGTTTAGATTATGCATAACATAAACAGCCAGCTGGCTTTAGTTTATGTAGTGCAACAAAACCATGATTTGCTACTTGCTATTATTAGTTAAATTCTCATTCTTGAGAGCATTTTAGTGGACAAAAAAACTGCATATTCCCTTAGTGCGAGATGATATCATCAATATTTTCATCAATATTCTCATATATAAACATAAAGCGCATATTTGACTATTTGTTTAGAGGTGTTCGCAGATGTGAGCTCCAGGCTGTCAGCGGCCGTTCAGCGCTCATGTACCCGCCGAGAACAACTTAATGTAGATAGTGGTTAAACATGATATATAATTCATTTGGGGTATATCAAACATGCAACCTTTGGTCTTATTAATCTACTACTTTTCCAGAGAAAAATAAAAAATCGATCGTTTCGTAACTTTATACACAAATCAGGCATAACATTATGACCTAATATTGTGTTGGTCCCCCTTTTTGCTGCCAAAGCAGCCCTGACCCGTCGAGGCATGGACTCCACTAGACCCCTGAAGGTGTGCTGTGGTATCTGGCACCAAGATGTTAGCAGCAGATCCTTTAAGTCCTGTAAGTTGCGAGGTGGGGCCTCCATGGATCGGATTTGTTTGTTCAGCACATTCCACAGATGCTCGATTGGATTGAGATCTGGGGAATTTGGAGGCCAAGTCAACACCTCAAACTCGTTGTTGTGCTCCTCAAACCATTCCTGAACCATTTTTGCTTTGTGGCAGGAGCATTATCCTGCTGAAAGAGCCACAGCCACCAGGGAATACCGTTTCCATGAAAGGCTGTACATGGTCTGCAACAATGCTTAGGTAGGTGGTACGTGTCAAAGTAACATCCACATGGATGGCAGGACCCAAGGTTTCCCAGCAGAACATTGCCCAAAGCATCACACTGCCTTCGCCGGCTTGACTTCTTCCCATAGTGCATCCTGGTGCCATGTGTTCCCCAGGTAAGCGAAGCACACGGCCATCCGCGTGATGTAAAAGAAAAGAAAACGTGATTCCTCAGACCAGGCCACCTTCTTCCATTGCTCCGTGGTCCAGTTCTGATGCTCACGTGCCAATGTTGGTGCTTTCGGCGGTGGACAGGGGTCAGCGGCTATGCAGCCCCATACACAACAAACTGAGATGCACTGTGTATTCTGACACCTTTCTATCAGAACCAGCATTAACTTCTTGAGCAATCTGAGCTCCAGTAGCTCGTCTGTTTGATCGGACCACACGGGCCAGCCTTCGCTCCCCACGTGCATCAATGAGCCTTGGCCGCCCATGACCCTGTCGCCGGTTCTCCACTGTTCCTTCCTTGGAGCACTTTTGATAGATCCTGACCACTGCTGCACAAGAGCTGCAGTTTTGGAGATGCTCTGACCCAGTCGTCTAGCCATCACAATTTGGCCCTTGTCAAACTCAAATCCTTACGCTTGCCCATTTTTCCTGCTTCTAACACATCAACTTTGAGGACAAAATGTTGACTTGCTGCCTAATATATCCCACCCACTAACAGGAGCCGTGATGAAGAGATCATCAGTGTTATTCACTTCACCTGTCAGTGGTCATAATGTTATGCCTGATTGGTGTATTTAGGCTATATTTAATTTGAATCCTGTACTAGAGCACTGCTTTTGTACGTTTGACTGAATTGTTTGCTTGTGTTTATTTCCTATTGTCTTTTATAATGGCTATTGTTGTTATATTGAATATTGTTGTTCAATAAATATTATTTTATATAAATAATATGCCGTATTTGGTATTGAGAATGTCACTGAAGAAGACTTCAGTGACAGTTGCATTATTACACCATTAGACGGCGGTAAAGACGGTCTTTATGAGTGAGTCTCTGGTCAGAACAAGGAAGTTGTTTCAGTGCTGATGGTGGGATCCCCTTGACTTTTAAAAGTTAAACTAACGCTTTCCTCAGCGGACATTCAAACTGATTTTTTAATGGGTATAATATTATGGGCATCGATCTGAAGAATGAATGCTATATCAGATGCAGATAATACACTCGTGTAGTCGATCTCTCTCTCATAATACACTAATCTTCAGTGAAGCGACTCAGCGTTCCTCCGTCTCTCGCTCTAAAGTGCCGTTTCTGAATTAGAGACTTGAGCTCGACTGTCAAACTGTCAACTTGAGATGTGAATCTGTGGCGGAGGGAAGTAGTTCTGCACAAAAGAGGGTTTTTAAAAGACACTCCGTTGCTGTTTCTTATTTATTGACACACTTAGCCGCCATGAACTAAAAACTTCAAACTTTTGATTTGTCTTGATTGTCACAAAGAGGAACTATTGACAGTTCTTCTCTCTATCAGTGTCAGTGTTTCTGAACTCCTGAAACGCCTCCATTGTAGTCTTGAGTTTTCTTCCGGGAACCAACACGTCACAATATTCCTCATTATAATAATTCATAAGCAGAATAAAGGGGCGGGGCCTGGTTGAGTTAGTTAGTAGTGTGTTGAAACTGGCGGTTATGGTAAGCGGCGGGACATTTCCCAAACACCAATCACAACACACTGCTCCAGCCGACCAATCAGAGCACATTGTGCTTTTCAGAAGGAGGGGCTTCATAGAGACAGGAACTAAACAGAGCGTTACTGACAGATTGGGAAGAGAGGAGCTGCAACAATGGAGAATATGTGGAAAATAATCAACAGTCAAGCAGGAAAACCTGTTCAAGTAGAGCCCAAAAACAACATAAAAGGGCATAATATGAAAGATGTCTTACGCTGGGTTCCTCTGCTCCTGGACTTGTGTTTGCTCTGAGGTTTTTCTCTGCTTTGTCGCAGGGCTGCAGAAGATGAAGGGGGAGATGAACACGTCCGTCCAAAAGGCGCAAAGTCACACGGGATCGGAACATGTTGATAATCGAAAACCCTGAAAATGAAAACCAGATCAGTCAAACTGAAAGAAACAGATTTTCTTTCACAATGCTCTAAATTCTGATTCACAAAGCATGGTTATTATTGGCAGGCTCTGGCCTACTTCCTGTTCTGCAACTGAGGAACATCACAGATAATTATGCATGCCAGCCGCAGCCTCTGCATGATACATACATTAGCGGCACGCCACTTTACTGATCACGCTACGTCTCCGGCTTTATACGCTCTGTCACATCCTTGGCATGCTGCGAACATCTCCAGCAGAACTCAGCAACAAAGAGCTTTCTCAAAAATTGCAACGCTTTTATTTAAAGATTAGCAGTGTCTATGAAATAGGAGACTTTTCCTATTGTGCCCTGGGGCCTAGCGGTTTGTGACCGGAGAGAGATATCAGCAGATGAGAGATTGGGAGAAATCTGCTAGTGTCAAGAGCGTGATGGAGCATGCAATTAAGAAAACGGGGTAGGATAGAGCGAAAGAAACGAGACCAGACAGAAACAGAGATGTAAGCAGGGCCACATGGAATCTGCACCTGAAGAAAACACTGCAGAATTTAAACATCATAATTACAAGAATGCATTTGACTTAGTGCATGTGTTTCAAAGCCGATAAGAACTAGTCCTTGATACTAGGATACGCAAAATGATTGAGAAACAAGAGGGAATGGAATTGGGCTGGAATCAAACCTCAGATTCCCGTCTGGAGTGTGTGCACTAACCACTATGCCATGGCTCTATAATTGCTCATACATTCTCCCACTCTCTCAGCGAAGGAAATGGGATCACACACCACATGGAGAGGTCTCTTAAAACTAATGAGATTTTGTTCTAAAGTGACAGGCTGATCTCTCAGACAAGCTTCATTATCCAGAGCTCAGTCGCTGTCTGACGGCTCACAGGGAGAGAGCGAGCGGCAGGCGGATCTGAATCAAACGCTTCACTGTATGCCATTTTATCAACGCTCATTCATGTTCATTTGGACAGATATCAGCTTTCATTTTATTGCAAAGCTGTTCAATAAATTGTAGAACAGCAGGAGCCATAAAGACATAGCAATGATATCTCTCTTTATGAACTTTAGCTTTATGAAAAAAAATCAAATTGGCATGAAACATTCTGATCTATCATTGCATCTTGCAGAAATTGTTTGCTGCATCATTAGTGCATCCATTTGTTGCTGACTAAATTTGCTGTGTAAATCATTGCAGGACAGAAGGTGTTGAATGGCAAGCGGGGACAAATCCATCGGCGGACAGCGCTGGATATGGGGACGTGGTGTAAATGTGAAACTGCTCACTTGTCCTTCGTGTGTTTGACATGATTGATTCTCTCCCTGAGGTAATTCAGATTGATTAATTCAGATTGAGTGTGCACACAGGGGGAAAGTGGTTTCGCTGAAAGGAATGGGGATCACAGAAGCAGGATGGAGGTTAATGGAGTGGAAGGAAATCTTTTGCTATTTCAGCACAGTTAAAAATCAAAACATGGGCATTTCAGATGAACAGGAAAATAACGGCAAGCCCCAGAAGTGAAAAACACTGCTGCATCCACATAACTGAAATCTGTAAACGCTGTTGCCTTTGATGCATGAGCAACCCTTACAATATGACCTGAGAGATCATAAATAATATTTTATATTAGTATCACAATATGGAGAATTGACTCAAACATTCCTGCTGAGCTTTGCTAATGTGCCGAATGTACATAGAAGTAAAAACATTTTGTTCTGAAGCAGATAAGGTATCAAATAGTTAAGCAACTCAGTAACACTCCACAATAATGTTTAATGCAGTACCTAACATGAAATAACAATGAACTGCTGAAGTACTTTTTCAGAATTTAATATTTTTGCTTGATGTTAATTTCTACACATACAAGTACAATTTAACTTTAATGAAGAAGTGTGAAATAACAATGAACAATATTTATAATACACTAACTTAGATCAATAAATTGTTAATAAACAATTTAATAGCAATTGATGATAATTTCTTGTTTATGATTTTAACAAACTGACCCTGTGAAGTGTTATCAGCCATTCTTTATATCAACATTCCTCTTTACACAACACTGACTCTAAAGGTGATGATACACGGGGCAACTTTTTTACCAATGTTGACCAGCAATGATGCCGTCAACAGGCAACCAGATGAGACACAAGGTCCACGACCGATTTAAAGTATCCAGATAGAAATTCATTGCCCATTCTTAATGGGAAAGTGCTCAAACAACATTGCTCAAAAAGTTGCCTGTGTATCATCACCTTAAAACAGTAAAATGTGACAGATTGATGGGTTGGTTGGTTGGTGGTTGGCTGGCTGGTTGAATGAACGGCCAGTAGGTTAATTGAAGAGTGACTGACTGACTAATAGATTGATTGCTTAATTGGCTGGCTGGCTGGTTCAATGTAAGAACAATCTGTATGTTGATTGGTAGACTGACTAATTGATTGTCTGACTGGCTGTCTGGTTGGTTGATAGAACGATCGGTAGGTTGATGAGTACACTGACGGACTGATTGATTGATGAGTTTGTTGGTTAATTGGTAGGTTGTTAGGTTGACTGACTGCTCCTTGTTGGTTAGTTAGTCTGTGACTGACTGATTGATTGATTGATTGATTTAAGGCAAGCTTACACTACACGACTTTTGGCTGTATTTTGCTGTCGCAGACAGATTTCCAAGGTCTGCGACAAAACAGCCAAATTGTTGCTTGTTGCGGTCACCGATGCTCGTTAAGTATAAGTATAAGTATGTGTTGTGTAGTATGTGCACTGCTACGACAAGACGACAGATGACCAGAAACCTTGTTGTGTAGTGTGATCACCACAGTGATTCAGTGAGTCTTACAGTCCTGTAGAGCGAGGCTGTTGAGCTGAATGATTGATTGATTGGCTAACTGAATGATTGACAGGTAGGTTGTTGGGTGGTTGATTGTTTGGTTGGTAAAGAAGATTAGTTGGTAAGTAGGTTGTTGGGTGGATTACACCTTTAGGTGTTTATCACTAAAATAAGCATATTCATATTTGAATATACAGCCTTCCTGTTCGGTTTCTCCAGCAGAAAGCTTTAAATTTCATTGGTCTCCATCACTCATATATACGTATACCATTAACTGAGAAATAACCACATATTATTTAGACCTGTGCAGCTTGAAATATGTAAACAGAATGCGATACATTCATTGTGTTGAGTGAGTGAGTGTGTTTTTGAAGGTGTGGTTCAAATAGCATGTTGGTCCTATTCCACTGTGTTTTATGGGCCTTACGGTTTTCCCTGGATCCAACACAGTCCAGATCGATTCTCTGATCCAAAGATAGGGAGCTGTAAATGACTTTGCCTCGGAGGGAGATATACATTAGACTGCAGTGGGATCAGAGCGGGTCAGATTCCCGCTCTAAGCTGCAGGATAAAAGAGTCTTACGATACTGACATCCAGCTCTTAAAATAACCTGCAGATCAGAGCCACAAACACGGTGTCTGAGCCTGAGAAGGCCATCACTATTACTGTTGCTCATATTTAGTGATTTAAACCAAATTGTAAACCTACATATTAAACTTTATTGCGCAGCTTGTCCCACACCGTTTGTGCTACAGACAGGAATGATCCTCAAATCATGTGGCTGCTTGATAAGTTCATTTACATAAAATATTAATGTGGAATAAATGAAATGATAAATTATTGGCACCCCTACAAATTCTAATAGGTAAAATCTCTCTGAAGTCTATAAGTTCACCGCAGTGAACAGGAACACTTCAGTGATAAGCCATGACTTCCTGTTTCACTGGGACACTCAGGCCAAACTCCTATAGTCATCCATCAGACCTGAGAATAGTGTAATGATGTATGACAAAAGCTTGTTGAGCTGCACAAATCATGAAGGACACAAGATAATAGTGCAATCATTGTAATACTCATTTCCACTATCTGAGCAATAATTCATATGTTTAACTATCAGTTACTCTGAGGTCCTTAAAGGACAAAAATGTCTGTCAAAAAACTGTCATAAAAATGTGAAGCTTTGAAGAGCAGACTTAAGTTTGGTCTCATTTTAAAGAAGACCCTTGGCCAATTTTATGTCCATTTATGAACATTATTTTATATCAAATATTTAATAAAACACATTGAACTCAAAAACTGCCAGGACATCAAAGTCATGAATCTAAATAAGTTGTGTTCCAAATTTGAGGTTGATATCTCAAAAAATGAGCTTTCAGTCAGATTTTGTTTGGGCGCCGTGCCAAATTTCCCCATTAGACGTGGCAAAGCTCCACTGGTCAGTGATTGGATTTGTGATTTGCAGTAGAGTAGAGATTTTCTCTCTCAAATATTACACACACACAATTTTTTATTACACACATGCAAACCACACTCTGACATCCATACCAACACACTCACACAGTTATAACTGGGTATTTTATCCAATTGGCTCTATATTGCTTTATAGGCCAAACCTGAGAAAATGGCACCATCTGGTAATTTTTTTTTTTACAATTTTTAATTTTGAAGCCTTGCCAACAGAATGAAAGCCTATTAACAAAGACTGCATCATTTTATAGTTAAACGGCCCTGAGATAAATTTTTTTAATGGGTTTCAATGGGGACATTTTTGTCCTTAAGGTCCTAAGTGGAACTATTTTGTGTTACTAGTGTAAAATAGATAAAGGAAATGGGGGTGGAATAGTAAAATTCCAATAAAAATACACACTTGTGCCAAAATGTATGCAGTTGGCATTAACACAGGCAAAATGATCAAAAAAACAAAACTGAAAAAGTAAAAAATGTCCATAAGTGCACAAGTGTTAAATCAACTGGAGATGGTGTCAATCTACCTGGAAGAGGACGTGTGTCTATATTGGTCCCACACACACTGAGGAGGAAGGTTTGAGCCTAACAAACTCAATGTTGGAGAGATGCAGATGCTGCTTGGGTCTTGGGGTCAGAAAGTCTCCAAAGTCTCTCTCTCTTGTTTGGGAAGGTTACAATAAAAAAAAGCCTTTGGTGACATCAAACAGCATCTCATGCACATACAGTTTGGCAGGTGTTACTTTCAGTGGGACTGGTATTCATGACCAGAGATGAGACCAGAATAAAGCTTTTTGAAAAAACACCAGAGGGGAGTTTGGCAGAAACAGCCATGTAGAAAAGTACCTCATCTACACTGTGAAGTATAGTGGTGGATTTTTAGTGCTGTGGGACTAATTCTCTTCCAAAGACCCTGGACAACACACGTATCATAAACTCCTGTACCTGCAGATATTAAATCAACACCTGACTGACCCTGTCAAGAAGCTTAAACTGGGCTATGGATGGATCATCCAGCAGGACAATGATCCAAAGCACAACCTTAAAATAAACAACAGAACAGTTAATGTTTTGCCATGGACACCGCAGTCCTCTGACCCAAATCCCATCAAAAACCTGTGGGATGAGCTGAAGAAAACCTGTGGATCTGAAGGATTTGGAGAGATTCATGTTCATCAACCTTATTACACATTTTAGGAGCAGATCCAGAGCTGTATTCTTGGCGAAGAAAGGCTGCAAAAAGTCTTAAATGAAGGGGTGCCACATATATTTCAGGACAAAAAAATGACTGACTGTTCACAATATTTGTGGAGCCCACTGTATGATATGAACTTACATGAACTGCACACTCTAAAAAATCCTGGGTTGAGCCTTTTGGGTCATTTGGGGTTATTATTTTTGGGTAGTTTTTGTGTTACGTAGCTCCTGGGTCAGACGGAACAAACCAGTGTTTGGGTTGTTTTTGTGTTACGTAGCTCCTGGGTCAGACAGAACAAACCAGTGTTTGGGTTGTTTTTGTGTTACGCAGCTCCTGGGTCAGACGGAACAAACCAGTGTTTGGGTAGTTTTTTGTGTTACCCAGCTCCTGGGTCAGACGGAACAAACCAGTGTTTGGCTAGTTTTTTGTGTTACCCAGCTCCTGGGTCAGACGGAACAAACCAGTGTTCGGGTAGTTTTTGTGTTACGCAGCTCCTGGGTCAGACGGAACAAACCAGTGTTTGGGTAGTTTTTTGTGTTACCCAGCTCCTGGGTCAGACGGAACAAACCAGTGTTTGGGTAGTTTTTGTGTTACGCAGCTCCTGGGTCAGATGGAACAACCCAGTGTTCGGGTAGTTTTTGTGTTACCCAGATCCTGGGTGAGATGAAACAACTAAGTGTTTGGGTAGTTTTTGTGTAACCCAGCTCCTGGGTCAGATGGAACAACCCAGCGTTCGGGTAGTTTTTGTGTTACACAGATCCTGGGTCAGACGGAACAACCCAGTGTTTGGGTAGTTTTTGTGTTACACAGATCCTGGGTCAGACGGAACAACCCAGTGTTTGGGTAGTTTTTGTGTTACCCAGCTCCTGGGTCAGATGGAACAACCCAGTGTTCGGGTAGTTTTTGTGTTACCCAGATCCTGGGTGAGACGAAACAACTCAGTGTTTGGGTAGTTTTTGTGTAACCCAGCTCCTGGGTCAGATGGAACAACCCAGCGTTCGGTTAGTTTTTCTGTTACCCAGATCCTGGGTCAGACAGAACAACCCAGTGTTTGTGTAGTTTTTGTGTTACCCAGATCCTGGGTCAGACAGAACAACCCAGTGTTTGTGTAGTTTTTGTGTTACCCAGATCCTGGGTCAGACGGAACAACCCAGTGTTTGGGTAGTTTTTGTGTTACGCAGCTCCTGGGTCAGACGGAACAAACCAGTGTTTGGGTAGTTTTTTGTGTTACCCAGCTCCTGGGTCAGACGGAACAAACCAGTGTTTGGGTAGTTTTTGTGTTACGCAGCTCCTGGGTCAGACGGAACAAACCAGTGTTCGGGTAGTTTTTGTGTTACCCAGCTCCTGGGTCAGACGGAACAAACCAGTGTTTGGGTAGTTTTTTGTGTTACCCAGATCCTGGGTCAGACGGAACAAACCAGTGTTTGGGTAGTTTTTTGTGTTACCCAGATCCTGGGTCAGACGGAACAAACCAGTGTTTGGGTAGGTTTTGTGTTACCCTGATCCTGGGTCACACGGAACAAACCAGTGTTTGGGTAGTTTTTGTGTTACGCAGCTCCTGGGTCAGACGGAACAAACCAGTGTTCGGGTAGTTTTTGTGTTACACAGCTCCTGGGTCAGACGGAACAAACCAGTGTTTGGGTAGTTTTTTGTGTTACCCAGCTCCTGGGTCAGACGGAACAAACCAGTGTTTGGGTAGTTTTTTGTGTTACCCAGATCCTGGGTCAGACGGAACAAACCAGTGTTTGGGTAGGTTTTGTGTTACCCTGATCCTGGGTCACACGGAACAAACCAGTGTTTGGGTAGTTTTTGTGTTACGCAGCTCCTGGGTCAGACGGAACAAACCAGTGTTTGGGTAGTTTTTGTGTTACGCAGCTCCTGCGTCACACGGAACAAACCAGTGTTCGGGTATTTTTTGTGTTACACAGATCCTGGGTCAGACGGAACAACCCAGTGTTCGGGTAGTTTTTGTGTTACCCAGATCCTGGGTGAGACGAAACAACTCAGTGTTTGGGTAGTTTTTGTGTAACCCAGCTCCTGGGTCAGATGGAACAACCCAGCGTTCGGTTAGTTTTTCTGTTACCCAGCTCCTGGGTCAGACGGAACAAACCAGTGTTCGGGTAGTTTTTGTGTTACGCAGCTCCTGGGTCAGACGGAACAAACCAGTGTTTGGGTAGTTTTTGTGTTACGCAGCTCCTGTGTCAGACGGAACAAACCAGTGTTTGGGTAGTTTTTTGTGTTACCCAGCTCCTGGGTCAGACGGAACAAACCAGTGTTCGGGTAGTTTTTGTGTTACGCAGCTCCTGGGTCAGACGGAACAACCCAGTGTTCGTGTAGTTTTTGTGTTACACAGCTCCTGGGTCAGACGGAACAATCCAGTGTTCGGGTAGTTTTTGTGTTACACAGATCCTGGGTCAGACGGAACAACCCAGTGTTCGTGTAGTTTTTGTGTTACACAGATCCTGGGTCAGACGGAACAAACCAGTGTTCGGGTAGTTTTTGTGTTACGCAGATCCTGGGTCAGACGGAACAACCCAGTGTTTGGGTAGTTTTTGTGTTACACAGATCCTGTGTCAGACGGAACAACCCAGTGTTTGGGTAGTTTTTGTGTTACACAGATCCTGGGTCAGACGGAACAACCCAGTGTTCTGGTATTTTTGTGTTACACAGATCCTGGGTCAGACGGAACAACCCAGTGTTCGGGTAGTTTTTGTGTTAATCAGATCCTGGGTGAGACAAAACAACTCAGTGTTTGGGTAGTTTTTGTGTAACCCAGCTCCTGGGTCAGATGGAACAACCCAGCGTTTGGTTAGTTTTTCTGTTACCCAGCTCCTGGGTCAGACGGAACAACCCAGTGTTTGGGTAGTTTTTGTGTTACCCAGATCCTGGGTCAGACAGAACAACCCAGTGTTTGTGTAGTTTTTGTGTTACCCAGATCCTGGGTCAGACGGAACAACCCAGAGTTTGGGTAGTTTTTGTGTTACCCAGATCCTGGGTCAGACGGAACAACCCAGTGTTTGGGTAGTTTTTGTGTTACACAGATCCTGGGTCAGACGAAACAAACCAATGTTTGGGTAGTTTTTGTGTTACACAGATCCTGGGTCAGACGGAACAACCCAGTGTTTGGGTAGTTTTTGTGTTACCCAGATCCTGGGTCAGACGAAACAACCCAGGTGTTTGGGTAGTTTTTGTGTTACCTAGCTCCTGGGTCAGACGGAACAACCCAGTGTTTGGGTATTTTTTGTGTTACACAGATCCTGGGTCAGACAGAAGAACCCAGTGTTCGGGTAGTTTTTGTGTTACACAAATGCTGGGTCAGACAGAACAACCCAGTGTTTGGGTAGTTTTTGTGTTACACAGATCCTGGGTCAGACAAAACAACCCAGGTGTTTGGGTAGTTTTTGTGTTACCCAGATCCTGGGTCAGACAAAACAACCCAGGTGTTTGGGTAGTTTTTGTGTTACCCAGCTCCTGGGTCAGGCGTAACAACCCAGTGTTTGGTTAGTTTTTGTGTTACCCAGATCCTGGGTCAGACGGAACAACCCAGTGTTTGGGTAGTTTTTGTGTTACACAGATCCTGGGTCAGACGAAACAAACCAATGTTTGGGTAGTTTTTGTGTTACACAGATCCTGGGTCAGACGGAACAACCCAGTGTTTGGGTAGTTTTTGTGTTACACAGATCCTGGGTCAGACAAAACAACCCAGGTGTTTGGGTAGTTTTTGTGTTACCCAGATCCTGGGTCAGACAGAAGAACCCAGTGTTCGGGTAGTTTTTGTGTTACACAAATGCTGGGTCAGACAGAACAACCCAGTGTTTGGGTAGTTTTTGTGTTACACAGATCCTGGGTCAGACAAAACAACCCAGGTGTTTGGGTAGTTTTTGTGTTACCCAGATCCTGGGTCAGACAAAACAACCCAGGTGTTTGGGTAGTTTTTGTGTTACCCAGATCCTGGGTCAGACGGAACAACCCAGAGTTTGGGTAGTTTTTGTGTTACCCAGATCCTGGGTCAGACGGAACAACCCAGTGTTTGGGTAGTTTTTGTGTTACACAGATCCTGGGTCAGACGAAACAAACCAATGTTTGGGTAGTTTTTGTGTTACACAGATCCTGGGTCAGACGGAACAACCCAGTGTTTGGGTAGTTTTTGTGTTACCCAGATCCTGGGTCAGACGAAACAACCCAGGTGTTTGGGTAGTTTTTGTGTTACCTAGCTCCTGGGTCAGACGGAACAACCCAGTGTTTGGGTATTTTTTGTGTTACACAGATCCTGGGTCAGACAGAAGAACCCAGTGTTCGGGTAGTTTTTGTGTTACACAAATGCTGGGTCAGACAGAACAACCCAGTGTTTGGGTAGTTTTTGTGTTACACAGATCCTGGGTCAGACAAAACAACCCAGGTGTTTGGGTAGTTTTTGTGTTACCCAGATCCTGGGTCAGACAAAACAACCCAGGTGTTTGGGTAGTTTTTGTGTTACCCAGCTCCTGGGTCAGGCGTAACAACCCAGTGTTTGGTTAGTTTTTGTGTTACCCAGATCCTGGGTCAGACGGAACAACCCAGGTGTTTGAGTAGTTTTGTCTTACCCAGATTCTGGGTCAGATGGAACAACCCAGTGTTTGGGTAGTTTTTGTGTTACCCAGATCCTGGGTCAGACGGAACAACCCAGGATTTGGGTAGTTTTTGTTTAACCCAGCTCCTGGGTCAGATGGAACAACCCAGCCTTCGGTTAGTTTTTGTGTTACCCAGCTCCTGGGTCAGACGGAACAACCCAGTGTTCGGGGTAGTTTTTGTGTAACCCAGCTCCTGGGTCAGACGGAACAACCCAATGTTCGGGTAGTTTTTGTGTTACCCAGCTCCTGGGTCAGACGGAACAACCCAGTGTTCGGGGTAGTTTTTGTGTAACCCAGCTCCTGGGTCAGATGGAACAACCCAGTGTTCGGTTAGTTTTTGTGTTACCCAGATCCTGGGTCAGACGGAACAACCCAGTGTTTGTGTTACCCAGCTCCTGGGTCATACGTAACAACCCAGTTTTTGGGTAGTTTTTGTGTTACCCAGCTCCTGGGTCAGACGGAACAACCCAGTGTCGGGGTAGTTTTTGTGTTACCCAGCTTCTGGGTCAGACGGAACAACCCAGTGTTTGGGTAGTTTTTGTGTTACCCAGCTCCTGGGTCAGACGGAACAACCCAGTGTTTGGGTAGTTTTTGTGTTACCCAGGGGTTGAGTTATTTATCGCGGCCTTTTTGCGACATCTTCAGGAGAGGGCAGTGCAGCTCCATCAAATTGGTGCATGTCTTTGGTAAAATACAGGTTTTTGTACATTTTATTTTATCGATAAATTCGTTATTTTTCTGTTTATCGTTTAATTTTATGCAAAGCAACATACAGGGGCGCGACAGTCAGTCACTGCATATTTCGGCTACGAGTGAAATGCAGGGTGGCGGTCTGAAGTTAGAAGTTCCTTAAACAAGCTTAAATGTTGCTAATATGTATTAAAAACGATATATAAAATATGCCATTCTGTAAAATATGATTGAAAATATAGGAATTATCATGCAAGCCAGTGGTTGTGTGGAGTATTTGAAAAATGTATTTAAAAATGAATACATTTGAAAAATGAATCAACCCATTATGCTGGGTTAAATAAACAACCCAATTTGCTGGGTAAAATTAACCCAATATGTGTTCTGTCCTATATTTACCCAGCCCTTGGATTAAAAACAACCCAAATTGTTTAGAGTGCAGTTGCTGCATTCATATTGTGTTCTGTTGTTTCTTACAACATGCAAATGTTTCATGACGCTAAAGGTTTTCAATTGTTCACTCACTGACAAATGTGAATCATTGAAAGGGAGTAATTTTCTGTGAGCAGCAAAGATGTGCATCCTCGACACAAGATGATCTCCAAGAAAGACCTTTTTATTGTTTATTCAAAGTAATCCCCTGTGAATCATTTTATTGCTTTCTTATATGCTTCCAAAGGGAAGAAAATAGGATTGTTAGCCGAAGGCAACATTTTGCACAGTCGAGGGTTAAATTTAGACATTTGTTATGGCAGACACACACACACACACACGCTGGAGAGACGGCTCTGTGCCACATGCTGCCAAATGCGTGTGAGAGGTTTTCTCTTTACACCGGGATGCATGGCCCTACGGGAGGGCGTTTAAAATGCAGATCGAATCCAGGGGTTGTGTTGAATCTCAGCGCACACTAATGCAGTAACAACAACCCACCGCCCGATCTGACCGCAGGCGAGAACCAATGAGACGTCAGATCTTCTGATGAGATTGAAATAGAGAAGAAAGTTCCTGATGTGTGAAAACACTTAACAAGAGGCAAATAAGCCCGGCTGTGTGAGTCACACGGAGAGAAAGCCGGTCAAAGCCGCAGATGAGGGGAGTAAAGTCCTGTCGTGTGTGTGTTTAAGTGCTGCTGGGATGCTTAGCAAGGTAAATGAGATTAAATGGACTGTGAAACTGCATTATAGACCTTGTACTTCTTAAAGTGCATTATGGGTAGATAAAGGACATTCAATTTAGTCTGCAGGACTCATCATAGATGTATACAGGTGCTGGTCATATAGTTAGAATATCATCAAAAAGTTGATTTATTTCACTAATTCCATTCAAAAAGTGAAACTTGTATATTATATTCATTCATTACACACAGACTGATATATTTCAAATGTTTATTTCTTTTAATTTTGATGATTATAACTGACAATGAAGGAAAATCCCAAATTCAGTATCTCAGAAAATTAGAATATTACTTAAGACCAATACAAAGAAAGGATTTTTAGAAATCTTGGCCAACTGAAAAGTATGAACATGAAAAGTATGAGCATGTACAGCACTCAACACTTAGTTGGGGCTCCTTTTGCCTGAATTACTGCAGCAATGCGGCGTGGCATGGAGTCGATCAGTCTGTGGCACTGCTCAGGTGTTATGAGAGCCCAGGTTGCTCTGATAGTGGCCTTCAGCTCTTCTGCATTGTTGGGTCTGGCATATCGCATCTTCCTCTTCACAATACCCCATAGATTTTCTATGGGGTTAAGGTCAGGCGAGTTTGCTGGCCAATTAAGAACAGGGATACCATGGTCCTTAAACCAGGTACTGGTTGCTTTGGCACTGTGTGCAGGTGCCAAGTCCTGTTGGAAGATGAAATCAGTTGGTCAGCAGCAGGAAGCATGAAGTGCTCTAAAACTTCCTGGTATACAGCTGCTTTGACCTTGGACCTCAGAAAACACAGTGGACCAACACCAGCAGATGACACGGCAACCCAAACCATCACTGACTGTGGAAACTTTACACTGGACCTCAAGCAACGTGGATTGTGTGCCTCTCCTCTCTTCCTCCAGACTCTGGGACCCTGATTTCCAAAGGAAATGCAAAATTTACTTTCATCAGAGAACATAACTTTGGACCACTCAGCAGCAGTCCAGTCCTTTTTGTCTTTAGCCCAGGCGAGACACTTCTGACGCTGTCTGTTGTTCAAGAGTGGCTTGACACAAGGAATGCGACAGCTGAAACTCATGTCTTGCATACGTCTGTGTGTAGTGGTTCTTGAAGCACTGACTCCAGCTGCAGTCCACTCTTGTGAAACTCCCCCACATTTTTGAATGGGTTTTGTTTCACAATCCTCTCCAGGGTGCGGTTATCCCTATTGCTTGTACACTTTTTTCTACCACATCTTTTCCTTCCCTTCGCCTCTCTATTAATGTGCTTGGACACAGAGCTCTGTGAACAGCCAGCCTCTTTTGCAATGACCTTTTGTGTTTTGCCCTCCTTGTGCAAGGTGTCAAAGGTCGTCTTTTGGACAACTGTCAAGTCAGCAGTCTTCCCCATGATTGTGTAGCCTACAGAACTAGACTGAGAGACCATTTAAAGGCCTTTGCAGGTGTTTTGAGTTAATTAGCTGATTAGAGTGTGGCACCAGGTGTCTTCAATATTGAACCTTTTCACAATATTCTAATTTTCTGAGATACTGAATTTGGGATTTTCCTTAGTTGTCAGTTATAATCATCAAAATTAAAAGAAATAAACATTTTAAATATATCAGTCTGTGTGTAATGAATGAATATAATATACAAGTTTCACTTTTTGAATGGAATTAGTGAAATAAATCAACTTTTTGATGATATTCTAATTATATGACCAGCACCTGTATATAAAAGTCATGTGATTGCTATGCAGTTGCTGAAATGTTCTGACCCAAGTCACTGGTCACACACTGGTCATTTGATCAAAAATATATAGTAAAGTGTAGTTTATTCCTGTAATCAAATCTGAATTTTCAGCATCATTACGCCAGTCTTCAGTGTCACATGATCCTTCAGAAATCATTCTAATAACATGTAGCGTCTGTCTTCCTTTATTTTGAATTTATCTTAGTCATGTTTCCTTTGCTCCTCATGTGATCGTGGCTGTATTATGTTTTCATTGGTTGTTCTAGTCATGTGGTTCTCTGTTCCGTGTTGTCATTGGTCATTGCTTTCAGGTGTGTCTTGTTTAGTCATTAGTCTTTGTGTATATCTAGCCCTCATGTTCTCATTGTCTGGTGTCTAGCCTTGTTAATGTAACCACTGTCTTTGAGTTTAATTCATGGTTCTTTGTTTATTCTGTCTACATGTGGATTTATTAAACCGCAGTCGGGTTCATAACCTCGCCTTCGGTGGACTTCATTACAGCTGATTTGATGCTCATGAAACATTGATTGGCTGGTTTTACAGAATTCATACTCATATTTGTGTAAAAATGTGTTATTTAAGCTGTAAGAGGTCTAAATCATCCAAAGCATTGAGAATACTTTTCTAAACTGATTCAATTCTGGTTGTGTTACGGACATAATTGTAAATATCTAAATAGTATTTTGGATCACATAAATGCAACCTTGGTGAACATACTACTCTTACAAAAACCTTTGAACACTATTGTATGCGCATAATAATAATAATAACGTTTATTCCAGTTATCCCATGTCTTGCCATAATAACACTGCTGTATACATTAAATATCGACTAATCCTTTTTAAAACTACAGCTTATTCATTCAAGCGCAGTGAGTGATTTTATCTTTGTCTTTTCTTGTGTGAATTAACATTGACTGCACAGGTTTATTAGGCTGCTGCCACTTTAAGAGCGAACACACAGATCCTCTTACACACGCACTCTTTCTCTTACATTCACTTAAGACATAACCGACTGTGTTTACAAGGATACTTAGCAAAACGGCATTTCGAAATATTTGTGTGTAGGCTATTTGACCGTTTTTGCGCATATCCGAAGCCCACAGTATACTTCGCTTATGCTCGTTCTACTCCATATCGGAGTGCGCGCACAGGAGGCCGCCTAGGGAACAGTATCTCTTTCGCAACTTAATGCGCTTTTAATAACACTGTTTAATATCAAGCATGTCCCGCAGTTTAGCAACAGTGGCGGCGTTTCACAAAAACCTAGGGTATGGCATGAGTCCTTCTGGCCATACAACGACATTCCCAAATAATAACATTATCTTAACAAAATGTGGACAAAAATCCACTAAAAGAACTTAACAACAGACTTATAACAACAATACAAAAGCAATGCAAATACTGAAACAGGCCTATAAGCCTTCACTGTGTCCTAACCACATGAGAAAAATGATCTTTTCCATGTTAATCTGAGTTTTTTGTGCTAACCAGCCGCAAGAGTTTTATAAACAGAGTTTTTATTTCTGCGGCGTTGTGGCTGGAACAACATACAAAGCATGACAAGAGCAGATTATGTGCTTTATTTAATGTAAAAAGAATTTAAAGTGAGTTTGAATATCATTTTTGTGAACTTTTATAGCCTTACTGAAAGCAACAATGGATAATTCACCTCAGATCTTGAAAATAAATTAAACGAAACAACTATGTTCAAACTGTCTATGTTTCAGTCACACAGTATGTATTTTTAATCATGCTAAAATAAGATTTAGGAATTCGATATTGTACTTATTTCGTTGGGAATGCAGTCAGTGCGCTTGCAGAGAGAGCCCAGCCACACGCTCTTTTGATTGGCTGTGATTTTTGATTGATTGATCTCGGGTCGAGTCTGGTTTGCCGCTGAAAACCTTGTCACATCGCGCCTGGTTAGGACACGGTGTTAGGTTTTCACAGCTGCAACATAACTAACGAGCAGCATCATGAGCTGTTTATTTTCCCTGCTTGTCTGAATGCCAGGGTATGGCAACTGCCACACTCTGCCATACGTAAACGCCGCCCCTGGAGAGGAACGAAAGTGCGCCGCTGTGAAGAAAATGAGCTGACGGAATGCGGCAGCTGCACAATAATCGCTTTACCTTTAAAATCGAAATCGGATTCGAAATACGATTAATTGCACAGCCCTAGTTTACGTTCACTTAAAACATAACTGACTGTGTTTATGTGAATACTCACCAAGACCGGCAGTCCTGAGAGGCAGCTTTATGTGTGCGCACTTTGGGTGTGAGCATAAAATCTGCGGGAATGAGTAAAATGATGTGCAATACGTGCAATCTAGAGCCGAAATTCAAGACCTGTGACAGCAACAATATTCACCCGGAGCAAATGAAGCGAGTGAGTGAGGGAAGGTGTGTCACTCGCTGTCGGAGAGATGAGAAAGAGCAGCTGGTATCATGTGTCTGTTCTGCAGAAAATCTCAGATATTTCAGTATCGACACGTATCAAAAAATCTACATTTTTGACAGCACTACATTGGACTTAGTTTATTATTTCAGAGGCCTTTTTAAAATTCAACCTGCCAAAGTGGCTCGTAGGATGGGACTGCGTTACAGGCCACTGCTGAAATACACACGCATTTTCCGGGTGTTAATGTTAAGCCCTATATACTATATACACCGATCAGGCATAACATTATGACCTAATATATAATATCATAATATTGTGTTGGTTCCCCTTTTGCTGACCCGTCGAGGCATGGACTCCACTAGACCCCTGAAGGTGTGCTGTGGTATCTGGCACCAAGATGTTAGCAGCAGATCCTTTAAGTCCTGTAAGATCCACAGTGGGGCCTCCATGGCTCAGACTTGTTTGTTCAGCACATCCCACAGATGCTCGATTGGATTGAGATCTGGGGAATTTGGAGGCCAAGTCAACACCTCAAACTCGTTGTTATGCTCCTCAAACCATTCCTGAACCATTTTTGCTTTGTGGCAGGCGCATTATCCTGCTGGAAGAGCCACAGCCACCAGGGAATACCGTTTCCATGAAAGGGCATGTACACCCTGCAACAATGCTGAGCTCCAGTAGCTCGTCTGTTTGATCAGACCACACGGGCCAGCCTTCGCTCCACACGTGCATCAATGAGCCTTGGCCGCCCATGACCCTGTCTCCGGTTCTCCACTGTTCCTTCCTTGGAGCACTTTTGATAGATCCTGACCACTGCAGACCGGGAACACCCCACAAGAGCTGCAGTTTTGGAGATGCTCTGACCCAGTCGTCTAGCCATCACAATTTGGCCCTTGTCGAACTCGCTCAAATCCTTACGCTTGCCCATTTTTCCTGCTTCTAACACATCAACTTTGAGGACAAAATGTTCACTTGCTGCCTAATATATCCCACCCACTAACAGGAGCCGTGATGAAGAGATCATCACTTCACCTGTCAGTGGTCATAATGTTATGCCTGAACGGTGTATATATATGAGAGAGAGAGATTTTGCAATAAGCAATGTAATCAACATATGTAAATCAATAGTTTTATATTGTTATCCGCAGTGCATCATGGGATTGTAGTTTTTTCCCCTCATGAAAGTCGTTAAGTACTAAAGCTGTCAAAATGGCTAAAGACCCAAATTCATTTCTTTTACACACACTAATATCTGAATTATATTTGAATTTAAAAGACATCATTTCAGTTAAGGGGAATACGCTTTTGGCTCGACTCCTGCGGCCACAAGAGGGCGCAATGAGCAAAATATGAATGCACCGCATTGAACTGCTTATTTAAAAACATGACTGGCTGGACAAGAAAGTGCATAATATTTATAAATCAAATATAATTTTATAAATTACATAAACAATTATGAACAAAACAGCATCATGTATCTATGCATAGTTTAAAACAAAGAGCCAAAGCGCCGATCACAAACATGAGATGCGGTGAAATGGGAAAAAAAAACCCTACAAAGTCTGTTTTTTAAAAGTTGAACTTCTTTTAACTTTACATGGCTTTCTAAACACGCGGCTCTCATGTGTGAGACACGAGTGCAACGTCAAAGATGTCCGTCTAGTGCATGTTGACATAGAAAGCAATGGAAAAGCAGCGCAGAAAGTCATTAAAACGCAACTCTTACATCATCATCACACCTGGTAAAGCTGCCTGACGCACAGCGGAAATTCAGATGCACTATTTTTGCATTCAAACGTGGAATTTTATTTTAAATTCAACGAATATTCGAAATTTGAATTTGAATCAGACAGCCCTAAGTGCACAGGTCTTTTTGTCCTATTTTTATGTTTGTGCTTCAGATGATCTTGTTGCTAGCTGGACTGATTCATGGCTTATAACTCTTTAACGAAGACTTTTTAAAATGCCTATGGGAAAAATTCTTCAGGAACCAGACGTTTGTCTGTGTGAGACAAGGCTTTAAAAATGCCTCAATGCACAAATCTAACTGTCCCGAGTCCTCATAACTATCAAAAACAACCGGAAATGGATGTTGGCGAGAGATGGAGAGGCAAGAGAAAGATGAGAAAATCACAGTGACACAGTGTCAGAAATATGAGTGGAGGAGCAGATGTTCCATATGTCTTCATGACGCGAGTTGTGAATACGCCTGTGAGAAATGAGAAATGTGTGTACCTGTACGGCTCGTTTCGAGGTCGCTTCATCCCGGGTCTCTGTTTGGAGCTTCGCAAAACACCCGTCATTCTCTCGTCTAAACAAGAAAGACAGCACAATGAGCTGAACAATACAACAGCACTCCTCCTGTCACAGAGACACACACTGCCTCTCACTGAATGTGTGTCTGGATATAAGAAGTGGAAATGCTGTCAGGCTGTTAGGATGGCGAAAATAGACACAATATCTTTTTAGAGACAACGGAAATGGTCAAATATATTTAAAGTAACACATTGCTTCATTGTCAGTATGTACAGAAATGACGTTGTTATTACCCAACATCTGTTGCTTGGTTAGAGTTAATCATCTGTGTTTCTCAAGATTAATATCTCTGTCACTGTTCAGTGCACTTTCACCACAAACGCATCATTGTCTTAGTGATATAGGCCATTTAACAAGTAATGACTACAATAAAACACCTGCAGTGTTTGTAAAGTTGAGATTATAAGACCTTTATTTGTCTTGACATGTGAAATAATACACATTAGTAGAATAGCAGTGGCTAAATAATTATAAGTAAATTATATTTATTATATAAAACATAAATTATTATTATTATTTCAGTAGTCTAATATTAGTCTCTCTCTATAGTAACACAGTGTAACAAGTGAAAATGTGCAGTTATTATACGGTGAGACGTCCGAATACAGCATTACGCTTTAACCTGAAGTAGGCGATTTATAAGTGTAACTAAACCATTCAAATTGAAATAAAGCTGAAACATACATTTTAACAAAACAATGAGATATAAAATAATAAAATACATTTAGAAATAAAATAAAAAATAAGTTGAAGTACTAAAAAATAAAAAATCTTTAAAAAGCGGAGTATTTTCCATTAAGTTTATGGACAAACACAATGCATTTATTGTATGTCGGGCTCTATTTTTACAGACTTTTCTTACAGTGTACTAAAAAATACATTAAAGCTAAATATTACAAACCAAAAACTAATAAAAAATTACAATAACACACAGCAACATTTTCTAAATATTAAAATGATATAATAAAGACAAACATAAATATAAAACAAATATTAATTAATACAATAGTAGTATTTAAAAAAACACTAAAATACCAGTGATTTAGTCGGGTTCATCTCATGAATAAATATCCAGGTCTTATTTCACCCCAAAATCAAACACAAAAATAAGAAAACTAATATGTTAAATCATTAAAAATGAAAGTCAGTGTAGCAAATCATGATAGATACGTACAGCTAAAGCATAATTTCACAAATTACTTTTTTTTTGAATGTAGCCATTAAAGCTCCATCTCTCCATATAGACATTCAAACACACCACTGGAATAACCCGTTCAGCTGGGAGAAGGGAGTGAAGAGACGGACACTTACACTGGAGGCTGCGGTGGCTGATTCTCACAGGCTCATTACAGTCTTACATGCTGCTCATCTGCTCATCTGCAGAAACCCTCTTTATATCTGTCTAACCTCAGACTGGGGGTCCAACCATCACATTCAGAGGGGCTGCCGGACTGATCCACTTCCTGCAGGAGAGGATGGGGGAAATACAGACGACAAAAATTAACGTTGTAAAGCAAAATTCAGCGGAGACCTCATAAATCACTGTCTGCTCAGCGAATGCGCGCGCGCGCACGCACACACACACACACGCACGCGCACGTTTCGCCGTTCAACTGTTCTTTCATTAGCGTTTGCCACATTTCCTCCAGGCGCCCTTATTAAGGAAATCAATGAAACGATAACTTAATATAAAACTGTCGGTTTCCGTTTTAACATGACACAGCCGACTGGCTCTTTTCTTGTTATTCAGGGAGCTGTAGATCCATTCCCTCAGGTTTCCCGCTAATGTGAGTTTAGTTTTGCGCTCCGGCCATCCGAGACGCCGTCGAAATCGCGGTGACGGTTAGGAGATGATTAATGAACGGGTGGATTTATGAGGAAATACATTAAGTTTAACTGCTTTGATAGCAATAATCGAATCTATTACTGAAACTATTCAATAAATGAAGCTAAATAAACTCACGTGACTTTCTGTCACTTTTAATTGTCAGCTTTGGAGCAATTACCCATTCATATCTAATATCGTATGTATATACAGCCCGCTTTAAAAGACTGTTGCTTATTTTATTTGGTAAGGTAAGCCTAAATTAGGTCGCGTAATTTAAAATCTATTTGACGTTAGAGTTCTCTCAGACGCGCGTTCGCGTGCAGGCGTGCGCGCGCTCTGGTCTGAGATGAAGGGCGGGTTGAAAACACCTCAAAACAAGCAAAGACAGCTCACATATTCAGCCAGGACTCAGGATCTACACTCCTTCTGCTGAAACCCAGCACAACAACAGTAATCTCGAGTTTTTTTTTTACTTGACTCGGGATTTTGTTTTAAGGATGAAGGTGGTAGTTTTTGTCATGGTCATTTTTACAAGCCATCTCTTCACATCTCAGGGGCAAGTAAGTGAATAAAGTCCAAAATCAGCTTTTTACTAATTATTTGTATTTGTACTGTCATGAGATTTTCTTTTGGGCTTATATCAATATTGTATTCATTAATGATAATATATTAGGCCTATATTTGATCATTTAATGTTTTAAATATTTTCACATTTTATTATGAATATGATATAAATAGTCTTTTAATCGAAATACTTTGATTTAATATTTTATTCTGGTTCTCCAGGGTCTAATGCTGAATACTTAACTATATTAAACAATAGCATATTAATGAGTTTAGTAATTATAACAAAGTTCCTGCTAAATCTCTTCATAAACATGCTTCACGCTCGCAAAACATCTTCCAGCTCCTCAGTCTGCAAATATGAAATATTTTTTCACACTGTGAACCCGCTGTGGTGTTTGCCTTTGGTTTTAACACCAGGCTCTTATGTTTCCCCAAAACACAGACTACATCGAGTCCAAGACTCGCAGTGGACAATCCAAATGACAGGGTAATTAAACTCTGAAATAGCCTTAAACTAGATAGTGGAATGGATAGTGAAAAATGCACATGAAAACATTTATATTGTGTGTGTATATATACACCGATCAGGCATAACATTATGATCAGGTGAATAACACTGATCATCACGGCTCCTGTTAGTGGGTGGGATATATTAGGCAGCAAGTGAACATTTTGTCCTCAAAGTTGTGGTAGAAGCAGGAAAAATGGGGAAGCGTAAGGATTTGAGCGAGTTCGACAAGGGCCAAATTGTGATGGCTAGACGACTGGGTCAGAGCATCTCCAAAACTGCAGCTCTTGTGGGGTGTTCCCGGTCTGCAGTGGTCAGGATCTATCAAAAGTGCTCCAAGGAAGGAACAGTGGAGAACCGGAGACAGGGTCATGGGCGGCCAAGGCTCATTGATGCACGTGGGGAGCGAAGGCTGGCCCGTGTGGTCCGATCAAACAGACGAGCTACTGGAGCTCAAATTGCTCCAGAAGTTAATGCTGGTTCTGATAGAAAGGTGTCAGAATACACAGTGCATCTCAGTTTGTGGTGTATGGGGCTGCATAGCCGCAGACCAGTCAGGGTGCCCATGCTGACCCCTGTCCACCGCCGAAAGCGCCAACAGTGGCACGTGAGCATCAGAACTGGACCACGGAGCAATGGAAGAAGGTGGCCTGGTCTGAGGAATCACGTGTTCTTTTACATCACGTGGATGGCCGGGTGTGTGTGCGTCGCTTACCTGGGGAACACATGGCACCAGGATGCACTATGGGAAGAAGGCATGCCGGCTGAGGCAGTGTGATGCTTTGGGCAATGTTCTGCTGGGAAACCTTGGGTCCTGCCATCCATGTGGATGTTACTTTGACATGTACCACCTACCTAAGCATTGTTGCAGACCATGTACATCCTTTCATGGAAACGGTATTCCCTGGTGGCTGTGGCTCTTCCAGCAGGATAATGCTCCTGACACAAAGCAAAAATGGTTCAGGAATGGTTTGAGGAGCACAACAACGAGTTTGAGGTGTTGACTTGGCCTCCAAATTCCCCAGATCTCAATCCAATCGAGCATCTGTGGGATGTGCGGAACAAACAAGTCCAATCCATGGAGGCCCCACCTCGCAACTTACAGGACTTAAAGGATCTGCTGCTAACATCTTGGTGCCAGATACCACAGCACACCTTCAGGGGTCTAGTGGAGTCCATGCCTCGACGGGTCAGCAAAAGGGGGACCAACACAATATTAGGTCATAATGTTATGCCTGATCGGTGTATGTATATTAGTCTTTATCATTTATTTCTCTTATAATATAAAAAGTGTAATAAAACCTTCTACAGATAATTGTGTTAATGAACTGAGACACAACTCATTTGTTGTGATGTGTGGTGTGAGATGGTGTTTCTCTGTGTTTGATTGCTCAGGTCTGTCAGGGCAGACAGGAAGTGCTGAACGCTCTTCGGCAGGTGCAGAAGCTCCTCTCGGCCCACGAATCGTCCTTCACACAGAGTCTGAGGAGCCTCCGCAAGAAACTCGGCCTGTTACAGAACAGCACGGTCAAACACAGCAGCACAGGTCAGCACCGCCTTCACACGCTATGATCTACATGTATCATGTCAGTGTTGAAGCACAGGCTGCACGGTTGATGTGAATCTTCTCGTCTTGTTCCCAGTATTGGCCTGTCCTCCTCCAGAGCCGCTGGCTAACGGCCGGATCCTCGGCCGTGTGTTTAGGGCGGGTCATGAGGTCCACTTCCTGTGCCGCCCTGGCTTTCAGCTGACGGGGCCGGAGACCAGAGTCTGCCTGGGGTCCCAGACCTGGAGCGGAGCGCAGCCGTCCTGCAAGAGTACGAGTCCATGGAAAAAGTTTAGAGAAAAGCAGTGCAAAGATGTAGATGAAGAAATTTGATTAAATTAAAATGGTATTAAAATAAATAAAATCGTAAAAACTAAGTAAAAACATTTGATTCAAATACATTTTCCAAAAAATATTGAAATAAATAAATAACTGCATGAATAAAAACATGTGATTAAACTAACTAAATAAAAAGTATTAAATACAATTTCATTTACATAAATAGGACAACACTAAAATTAAACTTGATTTAAATAAATAAAAATAAGCAGTGTGATATTTAAAAAATAAAAATAAGAATAATTTGACACACACACACCCACTCACACGCACATGTTGGGTTTTCATGTTTTATGGGGACTACACTACCCCTACCCCTAAACCTACCCATCACACACACACACACACACACACACACTACCCCTACCCCTAAACCTACCCATCACACACACACACACACTACCCCTAAACCTACCCATCACACACACACACACACACACTACCCCTAAACCTACCCATCACACACACACACACACACACTACCCCTACCCCTAAACCTACCCATCACACACACACACACACACTACCCCTACCCCTAAACCTACCCATCACACACACACACACACATACTACCCCTACTCCTAAACCTACCCATCACACACACACACACACTACCCCTAAACCTACCCATCACACACACACACACACACACTACCCCTAAACCTACCCATCTCACACACACACACACACACACACACACCCACACACTACCCCTACCCCTAAACCTACCCATCACACACACACACACACACACTACCCCTACCCCTAAGCCTACTCATCACACACACACACACACACACACACACACACTACCCCTACCCCTAAACCTATCCATCACACACACACACACACACACTACCCCTACCCCTAAACCTACCCATCACACACACACATACACACACACACACTACCCCTACCCCTAAACCTACCCATCATTGTTACATAGGGTTTACCAGGCCGCGTGTACACACACACACACACACACGGACTAAACGAGGTAATTAACAAGACACAAGAAACTGAACTGAGAACAGTGCAAAACTAACTCAAAAACACAAACACAGATCAGACATGACAACTAACTAAATAAATACATTTGATTAAATAAAAACAGTAATTCAAATAAATACAATTGTAAATAAATAAATAATGAATTAGTATGTTAGATTAAAATAAATTGATGAAAATAAATGAAAACTATTTAAAATAACAATATTTGACTACAATAAATAAATAAATACAAATTTATCTAAATAAATAAATAACTAAATAAATCAAAACATTTGATTAAAAAATAAAAATGATTGCAAATAAATATAATTTAATGTAAATAAATAAAATGCACAAAACTAAGTAAATGTTAAGAAAATAAATAAAAATAAATATAAAAAATTACAAATAAGAAAAGCAGTGTAAAAATGTAAATAATAAACATAAAAATAGGATTAAACTAAGGAACTCATAAAATTAACAAATTGATTAAAATGAGAAATGTTTACTAAATAAATTCAAATTGATGATCAGAACTGATGCAAAAACATTGCACATTGAATTCATCGCAAGAATAAATGCCTCGTTTATAAAACATGAGCAAAAGAATCTGTGATTCCTTCATAAAGCTTTCGGCATTAAAGGTGCGCTATGTAAAATTTTTGCAGTAAAATATCCACAAACCACTAAGCCAGTGTTATATATTTTGTTCAATTGAGTACTTACAATATCCCAAATGTTTCCAACTATTTGTAAATCGTGAGAAAATTGCTATTTTAACCGAGGAACCGGGACGTGTGAGGGAGTCGCCTGTCAATTGCGTCATATCTGCGTTACCCTCGGCTTCCGGTTTTATTCAGCAGAAACGCTTTACTCTCACTGCAGTGTGCAACAAGTGTCATAGCAGCCGCCGAGCGAACGCACAGAGTCAGAACATCATTTTCAACACACTCAAATGCATCTAATATGATACACAGAGCTGCGTTACCTCATACTCATGACAGGAAAAGCGGAAATGGCGCAGGCGACTGTGGCATAATAAAAGTCCCGCCGCTCGCGAGGTGTGTGTTGTGTTCATCTTATTAACAATCGCTCCAGCGGCCTCGCTCAGCTCCCACAACACTCGGGTCTGCTCTGCTTCATACTACAGTAACGTTAATAATCCATGAACATGATTTCTGCCCGAGTCCTATCCTGATTCTTTTCCACCGGCTGTGAGGTGAAGACCACATGTCCCAAGATTCTGCACTCAAACTTGGCGTCATCAAACTACGCCTTTGTTTTGAATAGGCGACCTCTAGCGGACAGAAAAGTTACAGTGCACCTTTAAATGTAACAATGTCTGCATCATTCATGAAACACAAGATCTACAGTATAACAGTTTATGCCTTATTAGTGAAACACGAGCCAAACTAATGTATGTAAATCCTTCGTAAAACCTCTCGCATAAATGAGTGCATTCAGTTTAACAACAATTTATGCTTTATTCATGAAACAAAAGATGGAGGAATGCCTGTGTTAATTATTCATAAAATCTTCTGCATGTTCACCCAGACATACAGCGGTGTGACACACTGAATGGACCTTCTGTAAGGTCAAAGGTCACTGTATAAGCATGTGCTGCATTCTGTCCTGTCAGGTGTGGATGCCGCTGTACTCGATGCGTCTGTTGCTGTATCAGCGTCTCCCTCCTCCTCCGCTCCTGATCCTGCCTCTGTGAGGCCGTCGCACTGCATCGAGTTCCTGGGCTCCATTCACTGCAGCTGTGAGCCGGGGTTCAGCGTCTCCACACACAACAGCACACTGTGCACAGGTGACACACTCACACACACACACACACTCACTCACTCACTGCAGCTGTGAGCCGGGGTTCAGCGTCTCCACACACAACAGCACACTGTGCACAGGTGACACACTCACACACACACACACACTCACTCACTCACTGCAGCTGTGAGCCGGGGTTCAGCGTCTCCACACACAACAGCACACTGTGCACAGGTGACACACACTCACACACACACACACACACTCACTGTGCACAGGTGACACACACTCACACACACACACTCACTCACTCACTGCAGCTGTGAGCCGGGGTTCAGCGTCTCCACACACAACAGCACACTGTGCACAGGTGACACACACTCACACACACACACTCACTGCAGCTGTGAGCCGGGGTTCAGCGTCTGGGTTTTCATGTTTTATGGGGACTTTCCATAGACGTAATGGTTTTTATACTGTATAAACTGTATATTTTATCCCCTTACACTACCCCTACCCCTAAACCTACCCATCACAGGAAACATTCTGCATTTTAACATTTTCAAAAAACATCACTTAGTATGAATTATAAGCTTTATTTTTTATTATAACACTCACACACACACACACACACTCACTCACTCACTGCAGCTGTGAGCCGGGGTTCAGTGTCTCCACACACAACAGCACACTGTACACAGGTGACACACACACACACAACAGCACACTGTGCACAGGTGACACACACACAAACACTCACACGCAACAGCACACTGTGCACAGGTGACACACACACACTCACACACACACACTGCAGCTGTGAGCCAGGGTTCAGCGTCTCCACACAAAACAGCACACTGTGCACAGGTGACACACACACACAACAGCACACTGTGCACAGGTGACACACAGCAGCACACAGTGCACAGGTGACACACACAACAGCACACAGTGCACACGTGACACACACACACACACTCACACACTTACTGTGCATAGGTGACACACACACACACACACACACACTCACATACACAACAGCACACTGTGCACAGGTGACACACACTCACACACACACTGCAGCTGTGAGCCAGGGTTCAGCATCTCCACACATAACAGCACATTGTGCACAGGTGACACACACACAGCAGCACACTGTGCACAGGTGACACACACAAACACACAGTGCACAGGTGACACACACAGCAGCACACAGTGCACAGCTGACACACACACACACACACACAACAGCACACAGTGCACAGGTGACACACACGCACACATAACAGCACACTGTGCACAGGTGACACACACACACACAACAGCACACAGTGCACAGGTGACACACACACAACAGCACACTGTGCACAGGTGACACACACACACACAACAGCACACTGTGCACAGGTGACACACACATACACAACAGCACATTGTGCACAGGTGACACACACACAACAGCACACTGCGCACAGGTGACACACACACAACAACAACACACTGTGCACCGGTGACATACACAACAACACACTGTGCACAGGTGACACACAGACACACAACAGCACACTGCACAGGTGACACACACGCACTCACTGCAGCTGTGAGTGTGCACACACAACAGTGCACAGGTGACACACTCGCACTTCACACACTCTCTCACACACACACAACAGCACACTGTGCACAGGTGACACACACTCTCACACACTCACATTCACTTTCTCACACATGCTCTCACACACACTCTCACTCGCACACACTCTCTCACACACACACACACACTCTCTCACACGCACACTCTTTCACACACACTCTCACTCGCACACACTCTCTCACACACACACACACTCTCTCTCACACACTCTCTCTCACACACACTCTCACTCGCACACACTCTCTCACACACACACACTCTCTCTCACACACACACTCTCACTCGCACACACTCTCTCTCACACACACACACTCTCTCTCTCACAGACACACTCTCACTCGCACACACTCTCTCACACACACACACTCTCTCTCACACACACACTCTCACTCGCACAAATTGTCTCTTTGTGCTTTTATAATTTGGTTGGGCCGGATTGTGTGGATGAGGGGGTCAGTGTCCTGAGGCTGGCTGTTGTTAGTCATGTTAGTTTGTTTTTGCAGCTTCAGGATCAGCTGAATCAGGGGACTCTTCTCAGTGTTCACTTCATGGTTTTTAAGGGCTTTAAAATGACAAGAGTTGGGGTCACTCATTTTTAGATATTTCCTAAATTTGATGGCTCGTTTCTCAATGTGGATTAGTAGAGGGTATTGGCCTAATTCTGCCCTGCATGCGTTGTTCGGCGCGTTCCTCTGTACTCTCAGGATACTCTTACAGAACTCAGCATGCAGGGCTTCTATTGGGTTTTTGTCCCATTTCTCAAATTTGTGATTTAGGAGAGGACCCCACACTTCACTGCTATATAGTGCAATATGTTCTAAGACTGATTGGAATATTTTGAGCCAGATTCTGATTGGTATTTCAAATTGAATTGATTTGTTTGATGGCATAGAAAGCCCTTCTTGCTTTCTCTTTCAGTTCATTCACAGCCAAGTTGAAGTTTCCGTTTGCATTGAATTTCAATCCGAGGTATGTGTAGTTGGTGGCATGATCAATTTTGATCATACCAAGGGTGAAATTGTGTCTCTTTCCCTGACATCTGGGTCTTTTCTGAAATGTTAGTACTTTAGTTTTGTTATGGTTGATAGTCAGGGCCCAGCTCTGACAGAACTGATGCAGGACGTCCAGGTTCTGCTGTAGACCCTCTTCTGTTGGAGACAGCAGCACCAGATCATCTGCAGACAGGAGGAACTTTATAGAGGAGTCGTGTAGTGTGAGGCCAGGAGCTGCTGATTGGTCTAGGAGTTTCGCCAATTCATTAATTTAAATATTGAAGAGGGTCGGTGATAGTGGGCAGCCCTGTCTCACACCCCGCCCTTGAGTGAAGAATTGAGCATTGATTGTTTGAGTACATTGTTTTAATTATGTTGTATGGTTTCCCCCCGATACCTGATTCTAGAAGTTTAGACAGAAGACCCTCCTGCCAAATTGAATCAAAGGCCTTCTGGAAATCTACAAAGCAAGCAAAAATGTTGGTTTTGTTTTGGTTAATGTGTTTGTCGATCAGGGTATGCAGGGTGAAGATGTGGTCTGATGTTCTGTAATCTGACTTTTGCTCAGGACATTGTGCTCTGTAAGGAAGTGAACGAGTCTTGTGTTGATGATGCTGCAGAACATCTTCCCCAGGTTACTGCTCACACAGATGCCTCTGTAATTGTTGGGGTCTGATTTGTCTCCACTCTTGAATATGGGCGTTATGAGTCCTCTATTCCAGGTGTCAGGGAAATGACCAACACTCAGAACCAAGTTGAACAGTTTTAGTAAGGCCAATCTGAATTTGTGCTCTGTGTTCTTCAGCATTTCATTGAGGACGCCGTCTGGTCCACTTGATTTTTTTAATTTTTAGAGCCTGGATTTTATCAATAAGTTCATTTTCTGTGATGGGGTAGTCTAATGGGTTTTGGTATTTTCCAATTGTTTCATTTTTTTTTTATAAATTTGTGTTTGTTCTGGGTTCATGTTTAGTTTGCTATAAAGATGTTCAAAGTGATTTTTCCAGGTGTCTCCGTTTTGTATGGCTGTGTGTTCATGTCGTTTATTCAGAGAAGTCCAGAATTTGTGAGAATGTAAAGATTCAATAGTTTTTAGTTGATTTTGCATGTACTGTTCTCTCTTCCTTCTGTGTATTTTTATACTGTTTAAGTTCCTCACAATATTGATGACGCAAATCTGCATCGTTTGGTTGTCTGTGTTTTTTATTTGATAATTGTCTTAAATTTTTTCTCATTGTTTTACAGTCTAAATCAAACCATTTTTCATTCTCTTCTATGGTTTTATGGATTTTAGAGGATTTGAGATTAGATTAAATTGCCAAGTAATCAAATATATAATTTATGTTCTCCACGGCCATATTTACACCATCTCCATCGTGAGGATAAACTCTGCAGAGGAAGTTGTCGATAAGTGAGCAGACTTTTGGATGGTCCATTGCTGCCACATATTCTTCTGTGCTGTTTTGCACCCATCTGTATTTCTCTCTAATGTTGTGCAGCTTACTGGGTTGTGGATGTGTGTTAGTATTTTCTGTCCTTTTTAGATACACAGTAATTTGGCTGTGATCTGATAGGGGTGTTAGTGGTTTGACCGTGAATGCTCTGAAAGAGAATGGATCTAAATCTGTGATCATGTAGTCAACTGTTGAGCAACCATGAAATGAACTGTAGGTGTATCTCCCCAGAGAATCCCCTCACATCCTGCCGTTGACGAGGTACAGACCGAGGCTTTGACAGAGCTCAAGTAGAAGTTTCCCGTTCTTATTTACTTGGGCATCAGAATTATATCTTGGGAAATTTACAATGTTTTGTGGGAAGTTCTGTCCAAAAATATAGTTATTTCCATGATCTGTAGTGTAGTCAGGAAGGGATCCCGTTCTGGCATTTAGATCCCCACAGATTAACACACTTCCCTGGGCCTGGAAGTGGTTAATTTGACTGTGGAGGGTCTCAAAGATGTGCTCATTATAATATGGAGATTCAGAGGGAGGAATATAGAGAGCACATAAGAATACATCTTTTGTTGTTTGGATAAGGTGCTTGTTGATTTTGAGCCGGATGTGTGATTCTTCTTTTTTAACTGTTTGTATGTATTCATACATTTCTTGTTTGTGCCAGATTATAATGCCCCCTGAATCTCCCACGTGTGATGCTTTCGTGCTTTCTAGGGGATGGAGATGTTTCACAGTATCCTGAGGGACAAAGAGTGACTTTGTCAGTTCTGCGCCAAGTTTCCTGTAGTATAATTATGTCCATGTTTGATATGTTTTTTTTTTATCTAAAGTTTGGGGTTTGTTACCAAAACTGGATGAATTAATACCATGTATGTTCCACATTGTAATAATTAATGATCTCATTTTGTCAACAAATTTAACAATTCTACAATCTTAATAGTGCTCGAGAGTAATACAAACCCAAGTCTAACATAGTATCAGAATATACACTCACCTAAAGGATTATTAGGAACACCATACTAATACTGTGTTTGACCCCCTTTCGCCTTCAGAACTGCCTTAATTCTACGTGGCATTAATTCAACAAGGTGCTGAAAGCATTCTTTAGAAATGTTGGCCCATATTGATAGGATAGCATCTTGCAGTTGATGGAGATTTGTGGGATGCACATCCAGGGCACGAAGCTCCCGTTCCACCACATCCCAAAGATGCTCTATTGGGTTGAGATCTGGTGACTGTGGGGGCCATTTTAGTACAGTGAACTCATTGTCATGTTCAAGAAACCAATTTGAAATGATTCGAGCTTTGTGACATGGTGCATTATCCTGCTGGAAGTAGCCATCAGAGGATGGGTACATGGTGGTCATAAAGGGATGGACATGGTCAGAAACAATGCTCAGGTAGGCCATGGCATTTAAACGATGCCCAATTGGCACTAAGGGGCCTAAAGTGTGCCAAGAAAACATCCCCCACACCATTACACCACCACCACCAGCCTGCACAGTGGTAACAAGGCATGATGGATCCATGTTCTCATTCTGTTTACGCCAAATTCTGACTCTACCATCTGAATGTCTCAACAGAAATCGAGACTCATCAGACCTGGCAACATTTTTCCAGTCTTCAACTGTCCAATTTTGGTGAGCTCGTGCAAATTGTAGCCTCTTTTTCCTATTTGTAGTGGAGATGAGTGGTACCCGGTGGGGTCTTCTGCTGTTGTAGCCCATCCGCCTCAAGGTTGTGTGTGTTGTGGCTTCACAAATGCTTTGCTGCATACCTCGGTTGTAACGAGTGTTTATTTCAGTCAAAGTTGCTCTTCTATCAGCTTGAATCAGTCGGCCCATTCTCCTCTGACCTCTAGCATCAACAAGGCATTTTCGCCCACAGGACTGCCGCATACTGGATGTTTTTCCCTTTTCACACCATTCTTTGTAAACTCTAGAAATGGTTGTGCGTGAAAATCCCAGTAACTGAGCAGATTGTGAAATACTCAGACCGGCCCGTCTGGCACCATCAACCATGCCACGCTCAAAATTGCTTAAATCCCCTTTCTTTCCCATTCTGACATTCAGTTTGGAGTTCAGGAGATTGTCTTGACCAGGACCACACCCCTAAATGCATTGAAGCAACTGCCATGTGATTGGTTTATTAGATAATTGCATTAATGAGAAATTGAACAGGTGTTCCTAATAATCCTTTAGGTGAGTGTATATGAGTGAAGTGATTTTTTTTTTTACACTCACAACTACTGTTCCAGCCGTGTGCATATAAGTTTGAGAAGGTCCTTTATCTCTGCTAGGCTGGTGTGGCTCGGTCCTTTCAGGGCTGCAGCATAACTCTGCTGCTCGTGTTGCTCGGGCCGGTGGGGGTGTGGATGTGGACCAGGCCGCTGTTCCGCTGAGAGGCTGTTGTTCCTCACTGGAGCTGCTCTGGGTCTTCGGGGGTTGTGGTGGCTGGAGATAGGGTCCTGTGACACAGGGTGATGTTGCTGTGGTGTAAGCTGATAGTGGTAGAGAGCAGGGTGTGTAGGTCCAGGCCATGGGCGGTGGGGTCCAGGATGCAGGTGCAGGGGGGCAGGATGGGGGTGGCGAGGTCCAAGGGCGGGGGGATGGAGGTACAGTGAGTTGAGATGTCTACGTGAGATGTCCATGTTTGCTCTTTGTATGGTACCAGGATGGAAGTCTGATCTGGGTAGGATGGTGGAGATAACTACTTTTGAGGTTGGGAAGGTTTTTGTTGCTTTAATGGCCACCCGTGTCACTGATTTTGCCACTCGCTCTTGTTGTGCCCTCAGGTCATTCGTGCCAACATGGATGATGTTGTGGCTAGGTTCACCCAAATTTTTCCTGTTCAGTTGTTGTAGGGCATTATCTGTTTTTGACGTCGGTGGTGTTGCTGCTGGAGTGCTGGACTGTGGTGTCAGAGTGTGGGCTTCTGCTGCTGCCGCTGTCTGGGTGGTGGGAGAGCTGGGCTGCTGCTGCGTGCAGGTGTGTGTGAGGCGCTCTGTCTGTGACATCGGTGGTGTTGCTTCAGGAATGCACACACACACTCACTCACTCTCACACACACGCTCTCTCTCTCACACACACACACACACACACACACACACACACACACACACTCTCTCACACACACTCTTACTCACGCAAACTCTCTCTCTCACACACACTCTCACGCACTCACACACACTCTCTCTCACTCACACACACACACACTCTTACTCACGCACTCTCTCTCTCTCTCTCACACACACTCTCACTCTCACACACACTCTCTTTCTCTCTCTCACACACACACACTCTCACTCTCACACACACACTCTCTCTCTCTCTCTCTCTCTCTCTCTCTCTCTCACACACACACACACACACACACACACACACACACACACACACACACACACACACACACACACACACACACACTCTCACTCACACACACACTCTCTCTCACACACACTCTCTCACACACACACACTCTCACTCTCACACACACACACACTCTCTCTCACACACACACACACTCTCTCTCTCTCACACACACACACTCTCTCACACACACTCTCTCTCACTCTCACACACACACACACACACAATAGCAAGATTGCATCTTAAAATGAGTTGTTTTGCAAGCAGTGACCACAGAATCAACACGTGAATGTACACAAATGTTTTATTTAACTACATCACAAACACATTACACAAATAATCGCACACACATTGGTAAAATAAATGAAACAAACACTATACAAAACAATAGACAATATACAAAGCTATAATACACTCAATGTCCTGGGGATGTGCATGTTCAATCATAGAAAGAGTTGAATTAATGAAATGAAATGAATTAATGGAGAGAAGTCTGTTTCTCCTATACATATATTAGATTTTGATGCTATTATTTTTGCTACTATAATACGTGCCTAATTCATCAGTGTTGTTAATGGCTCTCATTGCCAGTGATAAAAGAGCATGCCAGCCAATGGTCAATTAAATGTATTTTTAAAATGCTAAATTATTCAGTGTGATCATGTATGAAATGGGACCGAACAGAAATTAATTAATATAGCATGCTAGGTTTGATGTATGATTAATGACTTTCATTTCTGAACAGCTTTCAGATGCAAATGCCTCAGTTGTATTAGGACTTGAGTGACAGTTAAGAAAGATCTGTGTGTGTGTGTGTGTGTTTCAGACATTGATGAATGCGAGCTCTTCCGCCTAACTCCACCTGGCCGTCTGTGTTTGCACACCTGTGTGAATACAGCTGGAAGTTTCCAGTGCCAGTGTCCCGCCGGCTACAGCCTGGGCCGCGATAGCAGGAGCTGCCACGGTCCGTTCATTACCAAACGCTCTACATAAGCATCAGTTCCACACGCCACATGAAAGCGCTCTTCTCTTGAAACACTGGGGAGTCACAACAGTAGGAGAAAATCCCATTAGTCATCTCACAGAGACTTGCTTTAGAGGTAACATAAAAAATAATGTATAAGCCAAATTCCCTGTGGTGAACTACATTACCCACAATCCTGGAGAGAGATCCACCAATCAGAGAAGACGCCGTATCTGTGGAAGCGCAAATCATGGCAAATAATATGGAAGCATATGGGTAACAATTTGAAATGCAATATGCAAAATGGCAATGCATTTCTGTATTTAAAATTTCATTTTCCATACCATATATGCAACATTTGGAGCAAACACTAGTACACTAGTTTTTTCTGAGAGACCATAAATATCTATGGTTCTAATAACGTACTGGTTCTATCACTGACGGACGCGCATAATCTTCAGGAATGCTGTCATTTCTCTGTTCTTGCTCACTTCATCTGCCAGTAAATGATGCACTCGCCATGTTTCCAACACCTGGCCCCGCCTTGATGCAATGATTGACAGGGCGGGGCGGGAACTTGATTGGCTCGGATTGCATTTTCAATTCCACATTTAATTTTGCTACACTCATTACGGGACATTTAATGAAAATGCAATCGCAAGTATCTTAATTGTGAGTGTAAATACAATTAAGAAAAATAACATTTAAATTATCATTTTGCTACAATCTTTTCTTGAACATGTTAAACATACACTATATTGCCAAAAGTATTGGGACACCCCTCCAAATCGCTGAGTTCAGGTGTTCAATCACTTCATGGCCACAGGTGTATAAATCAAGCACTAGGCATGCAGACGCTTCTACAAACATTTGTGAAAGAATGGGTCGCTCTCAGGAGCTCAGTGAACTCAAGCATGGTACCGTGATAGGTTGCCACCTGTGCAATAAGTCCATTCCTGAAATTTCCTCACTACTAAATATTCCACACTCAACTGTTAGTGGGATTATAACAAAGTGGAAGCAATTGGGAACAACAGCAACTCAGCCAGGAAGTGATAGGCCACGTAAAATCAGAGAGCGGGGTAAGCGCATGCTGAGGGTCACAGTGAGCAGAAGTCACCAACTTTCTGCAGAGTCAATAGCTACAGACCTCCAAACTTCTGTGGCCTTCAGATGAGCTCAAGAACAGTGTGTAGAGAGCTTCATGGAATGGGTTTCCATGGCCGAGCAGCTCATCCAAGCCTTACATCACCAAGAGCAATGCAAAGCGTGGGATGCAGTGGGGTAAAGCACGCCGCCACTGGACTCTAGAGCAGTGAGACGTGTTCTCTGGAGTGACCAATCACACTTCACTGTCTGGCAATCCCATGGACGAGTCTGGGTTTGGCGGTTGCCAGGGGAACGGGACTTGCCTGACTGCATTGTGCCAAGTGTAAAGTTTGGTGGAGGGGGGATTATGGGGTGGGGTTGTTTTTCAGGGGTTGGGCTTGGCCCCTTAGTTCCAGTGAAAGGAACTCTTAATGCTTCAGCATACCAAGACATTTTGGACAATTTTATGCTCCCAACTTTGTGGGAACAGTTTGGGGATGGCCCCTTCCTGCCCCAACATGACTGCGCTCCAGTGCACAAAGCGTCGGCCCATAAAGACATGGATGAGCGAGTTTGGTGTGGAGGAACTTGACTGGCCTGCACAGAGTCCTGACCTCATCCCGATAGAACACCTTTGGGATGAATTAGAGCGGAGACTGCGAGCCAGGCCTTCTCGTCCAACATCAGTGCCTGACCTCACAAATGCGCTTCTAGAAGAATGGACAAAAATTCCCATAAACACACTCCTAAACCTTGTAACGACTCTGCAAAATATATTTTATAAATTAAATTAGCTCAATAGGGAATTATATGTATTTGCATTTAATTATTCATAATTAATCGTAACGTGTTATGATCAAATAATGAATCTCTACATCACCCAAAAGGGAAATATCTAAGTATTTGTGCAATATATATATATGGTTAAAAACAATGGATTGCAATTAACTACAAATATATATATATGTTAAATTAAGTACAGAATAATCTTTAAAGAATTAATTTCAAATAGACTGATCAGTTCGTCCGACAGTACAATCTTATCAATTCAAAAGTTTTATTCTTTCTATCAAATTTTCAGGAACATATCCTTCTGGCCACGAAGAATAACTTTCTGAACTAGATATTAAAGTATTCAAAAATACTATATGAAAGCTTGTAGCAAGATCTGAACATTAAAGTGACTATGGTTTGTGAGCGTCAACAGTGACAGTCAACGTGGGTATAATGGTTTTATTAATTGATACTACGAATACATATGACTAAATAAAGAATACATATATACAGAATAACACAAAGTAGAGAAAGAAAGATCAAGAATGGTAATTTTTCACAAACAGTTAACCAGAGAGCCAGCAAGAATAATATCACCTTAAACAGGGGCACAAATCTTGAACGCATCAAAAGCTCGATAAAATATACTTGCATGGGTTTTTGTGCTGAGTAAAGCGAGATTAGTGTGTTGGAGCTTCTCAGAGTGTTTGTGAGCTGAAGGTCTCTCTCTTTTTGGTCCTTCCGGAGCTCGTGTGGTCAATCCATGGGAAGTTTGAAGGTGGTTAGCTTGAGAGCGAATGTTGTCGGAAGGTGAGGAAAAGAAGATAGTCTCGTCTAGGTTGAGAAATTTGACTGAGCAAAGATGCGCTTGTGTCATTAACATACGCCCATCTTTTCTGAAATGGCCTATCATCTGTGTGAACTTTAGGTGGGAGAAAATCCCTTTGTCTCAGTTTATGACCTACTTTGCATGTTTTATGATGTGTCAGACAGTTTTACTTCAAATGATAGTAAAAGTAGTATCATACATTTTATAGCAACACAATACATTTCTCTAATTCTGGCTCACAGAGAGCTTTCTTTAGATACCAGGAAGTGTATGGCTGGAAGATATTAAAGCAGAAATGCATTCTTTACACATTAATATAAGCATTTAAAATGACCTTAACATTACACACACATCATGACTAGTAGAGTATACATGGGGATCAAGCATACAAACGGGAATATATCATATATATTCTGGAATAGTTTATTTATGAGGAAAATGAGAAGAATGTCCGTGCTATGTGTATTGGGTTGAGTCCTCAATGTCCAGGCCCTTAGTGGGGAGGTGAGGACATGGGACGAGTCTGAGATCTGATTGAAGTGCCCACAGGGTCTTCAAGGGGTTGTCTGCTTTGTGTCGGCCAAGCCACAAAAGTGACAACGGGGACATTCACCGTAGACTTCTTGGCACCAGGACATTAATTTATATACAAATGTCACAAAGGCTAAAAGCTTTCTGAAGCTTAGAGCAGAATCAACTCATCGTGACCCAGTCCAGACACTACAACCTTGTGGAAAGCCTTCCCAGAAGAGTTGAAGCTGTTATAGCTGCAAAGGGTGGGCAAACTCCAAATGAAACCCTACGGATGAAGAATGGGATGTCATTAAAGTTTATGAGCATGTAAAGGCAGGCGTCCCAAAACTTTTGGCAATATAGTGCATCTAATCATTTCTGTAACACGTTTTCATTTTGCAACTTATAAAACGTTAAAATATATGTTTAAATTATATGTTAAAACTAGTGTAGGAAATGGCAAATGTAAATTATATTATTGAATTTGAATCATTTTGCTCCAAATGTTGCATATACGGTATGGAAAATTTACATTTAAATACAGAAATGCATTGCCATTTTACATATTACATATCAAATTGAATATGGCTACCAATATGCTTCCATAAAATAATAGTCTCCCTAAACTTGAAAACTTTTTTTTTCTTTGCTTGTGTATATCCACATTCTTTGAAAAAAAATAATCAAAATAGAAAAACTTGAATGTTGGACAGACCCTCGACCCTGAGTCTACTCAACATGCACACTTCAGGCAGATCCATTTAAACACATCGCAAGGGTTATTCCAGTAGTGGCCGCTTGTGCAACGCAAGCACGTGACGGAGTGAAGGGCATAAAAATGTTGACTTAAACGCAGCCACTGAGCTCCTTGCAAGGCATTCTGGGAATACAATGCTGCCGTAGATTTTGGCGAACGTCATCTTGAGCCTGTGCCTTAAAATGGTAGACAGCTCACTAGGATTTAGAACAAAGCTAGATTGTGCAAGATACTAGTTAACTAACTTAAAAAATGGGAAAACTGAAGTCTATTTTTACATAGGAAGTAACCTTTCCAATAGTTGATTTTGATAGATGTGCATCATGTGCTTCCTGTAGACATTGACGAGTGTGCGAGGGCGACCCATAACTGCAGCAGAGAGCAGATGTGTGTGAACACATACGGAGGTCATCGCTGTGAGCAGGTGGACTGTCCTCGCTTCCGCAACGCCACGTACATCAAAACTTCACCACTGTAAGTCACAACACCGCCAACGTCACTTGAGTTAGCATTGATCTCAGGGTCTGCTGTCTTCAAGAGCAGCCAGCAGGATCCTATGCCAGAGCAAACTGGAAAACTAACTACAGAAGTCGCCAAAATAATGTCATATCAAACAATTAATTTGATATGCATAAATACCAAAAAACTCAAACTCTTTTAGCTATGCTAACTCAATTTCAGTTCATTCAGACAGATTTCAAAATCGATTTGGTGTAGTATTTGCTCCAAAGCTACATTTCTGGATTAACTGCACTGTACAGATCGACTTGCTATATTTCCAAGACGTAATTTCAGGTTAAAGTTTGGTCTGGCTTTCCACCGCCTCACTCTGTTCTCTCGTCCACACAGGCGTTGTGACCGCAACCCTTGTGTCCAAGGAGATGACGCCTGTCTGCAGGCCCCGGTCTCCATTAGCTTCCATTTCATGTCAGTGGTGTCCAATATGACAGCGCCCACCATCCTCTTCCGCCTGTCTGCAGCCCGTGTCCTGGGCGACGCACTGCGCTTCGGCCTGCTGGGGAAGCGGGGAGTGCAGCACTTCAGCATCCAGCGTGCGGGCAGACAGACGGGGCAGCTGGTGCTGGTGAACCCCGTCCAGGGTCCCGCCACGCTACAGGTCGACATCGAGATGAGCGAAATGGAAAGAAAGGTGCTGCTGGGGCGATATGTTACGAAAGTCACTCTCTTTGTGTCACCATACAGCTTCTGAGACGCAGAAGACAGACTGACAGTGCTGTGAAATCATTTACAGGCGAGATACTGGGGACTGTCCCTGCTGAGGAGAGATATTATACTATTCCTGAGGTACCAATTTACAAGGACAAAAGAAAACGTATGAATGGTCGGAGTAATTTAAGCCCTCTAAATAGGAATAAAAACCTTCCATTTGGACCACAATATTTATGCAGTGTTGAAGTTAATTTAGAGTATGACATGTCATTTTGAAATGTGGAAAAAATCCTTAATTTCATTTAAAAAACATTTCTGGGACAAATAAGGTAGTCAAAGACGATAATATATTTTTAAAAATTAATTTAGTTTTAAAACATTTTTAGAAATGTATTAAAGTTGGTTTTATGGGTTTAAAAAACACTATTTTTTAAAGAAAATCATTTAATGACTTTAAATGTGTTGTAACCTAAAAAGTGTTAATAATAACATTTTCTTTAAACTAAGAATATGTGAAAAAAGTTTTTGAAAAAATGTTAAGGTTGCACCACATGACATTGAATCAAACTGCTTCACTACATTTTTACAAAATATAAAGGGAAATATTGCCTTAATATTTCTTAAGGTCATTCCCTCAAATATTTCAGTATATTAATGAGACTTTTGATCTTCACCTTGACATAGTTAACCCAAATGAAAATGGTCATTTACTCACCCTTGTGTCGTTTCAAACCAGTAAGACTTTCATTCATCTTCAGAGCACAAGTGAAGATATATTTGATGAAACCTGATCATTTCTTGATCCTAATTTCTGTCCCTCCATTAACAGTCTATGCAACTACCATTTTGAAGCCTCAAAAAGTTCATAAACCGATTGTAAATCTAATCCATATGAATTGAGTGGTTTATTCCATTTTCTGAAGAGACTCAATCACTTTATATGACGAACAGATTGAATTTAGGCTTTTATTCACATATAAACATTGATCAGCGAAAATAAACAAGCTCAAACGTGCTGCGTAGCATGAGAATGAACCTCATTGGTTCTTGCTGAAGGTCAAACGTGCTGCGTAACACGAGAATGAACCTCATTGGTTCTTGCTGAAGGTCAAACGTGCTGCGTAACACGAGAATGAACCTCATTGGTTCTTGCAGAAGCTCAAACGTGCTGCATAACACGAGAATGAACCTCATTGGTTCTTGAGAAGCTCAAACATGCTGCGTAGCACGAGAATGAACCTCATTGGTTCTCGCTGAAGCTCAAACGTGCTGCGTAGCATGAGAATGAACCTCATTGGTTCTCGCTGAAGGTCAAACGTGCTGCTTAACAAGAATGAACCTCATTGGTTCTCGCTGAAGCTCAAACGTGCTGCGTAGCACGAGAATGAACCTCATTGGTTCTCGCTGAAGCTCAAACGTGCTGCGTAGCACGAGAATGAACCTCATTGGTTCTTGAGAAGTTCAAACATGCTGCGTAGCAAGAGAATGAACCTCATTGGTTCTCGCTGAAGCTCAAACGTGCTGCGTAGCATGAGAATGAACCTCATTGGTTCTCGCTGAAAGTCAAACGTGCTGCTTAACACAAGAATGAACCTCATTGGTTCTCGCTGAAGCTCAAACGTGCTGCGTAACACGAGAATGAACCTCATTGGTTCTTGAGAAGCTCAAACATGCTGCGTAGCACGAGAATGAACCTCATTGGTTCTCGCTGAAGCTCAAACGTGCTGCGTAGCACGAGAATGAACCTCATTGGTTCTTGAGAAGCTCAAACGTGCCGCGTAACACAAGAGCATGAACCTCATTGGTTCTTGCTGAAGCTCAATCGTGCCGCGTAACACGAGAATGAACCTCATTGGTTCTCGCTGAAGCTCAAATGTGCCGCGTAACACGAGAATGAACCTCATTGGTTCTTGCTGAAGGTCAAACGTGCTGCGTAACACGAGAATGAACCTCATTGGTTCTTGCAGAAGCTCAAACGTGCTGCATAACACGAGAATGAACCTCATTAGTTCTCGCGGAAGCGCAAACTTGCCGCGTAACACGAGAATGAACCTCACTGGTTCTCGCGGAAGCTCAAATGTGCCGCGTAACACGAGAATGAACCTCATTGGTTCTTGCACGTCAAGCGAAACATGCTTGAGCTTCCGTTTACCATATCTGATGTGAGTTAATCAATGTTTATATGTGAATAAAAGCCTAAATTAAGTCCCATATACATAATATAAAGTGATTGAGTCTCTTCAGAAAAATTGGAGTAAACCACTCAATTCATATGGATTAGTTTTATGATCGCTATATGAACTTTTGAAGCGTCAAAGTGGTAGTTGCGTAGCGGCCAATGGAGAAACAGAAAGTCTTATGGGTTTGGAACAAGTAAATGATGAAATTTTCATTTTTGGGTGAACGGACCCTTTAAATCCTCCATTAATTTTTATTTCAGAAATTGTACACAGAGGTTTTATAAAATGGTGGCACATCATTGACACTGAAAGAGAGAACCAGAAACTTTGCTGGCAAAAATGGTTTCAAAAGCACACTGGCTCTTTAGAAAGAATAAACAAGAATAATTCCCCACACAAACACTCATTATCTCACGACAGAGCAGATGTAGCTCCACTGAAGTACCAACAGAAAAGTGAAATGTTTGTCGTACAGAGAGGAGGTTCAGAAACCGGCTGAAGGGAATGTCGCACCTCAGTGTCGTTTGGCCACACAAGACGATCCAGACGGCGTCTCGACACTCCTGACCTTTACTGTGAGGAGGAGGATATATAAAGACACTCGCACAGACCACAGACACGGCAACACCCAAAACACCACTCCCACGTTTAAACAGGACAAAACAGCAGATACAAACCATCAGATCAATTTTATTAACAACGGTCCAATTCGTACAGAACAAAACATGAAAAATGCCAAAAGAAAAGCGCAGTTATTGTGTTATATCAGTAGAGTACACGGCTTCCAGGAGAAATACTTTTCATAATAAATGTGTGCACGGAAAGGAAATCGAAAAACAGTTCATCATTAATCATTTATGTCTCATTTCAGCGTGACAGACAGGAAGCAGTGGTTGTGAATGACGGCGACGAGAAGATGAACACACACACGTTTTCCAGTGATAGTTTAGCACGTTCAAAAATAATGAGAAAACACGGCAAGAAAAAGAACCCAGCCATAAGAGAGAGAACCACCGTATCATTGATACAAACTACGTGCAGGTCGTGTTCTCAAGGGAATTTGAGATTGGCTCATTCAGATACTTTTTTCATCAATTTTTTATAAAAATCCCAAATTATTATTACCATTATTGGTTAGATGCTCAAAATGTGATGTTTAGGGTGAAATATGAACCAGACGTGCATTTATAAATGAAATCTAACCCAAAAGTAGCTTGTTTATGTCTAATGTCGAGTCCAAACGGACAATGGTTTAAAAGAAACATGGCACTGCTAATGTACACAGCACAGTTTAAGTCATTTGTATCAATATATACCCATTAAAAACAGACGGAGGAGATGAAGGAGCTTGTTTCCCTGCTGCAAGCGGAGAAAACAAACGAAAGCGCAAAGGATTAGGCTGAAATCAATTTCCTCATCTTAGTTTGCAGGAAACAAAGCATTTATAAGCAGGAGTGCGAGAAGCACATGACGCTAAAGCCACGGAGTGCATCTGAAGAGCTTTCTCAGTGTGGATACATTCAATGCATGCAGAGTATTAAGCACAAGCCAATTGATGTGGTTTGAATAAAAGTGCCTATTTTTGTTAGTGAATAAGAACGTATCCTTTCCTGTCCTTGCTTATAGGAGCAACCCATGGCTGAGCAAGTCTTCTGCAAAGAAAAGAAGAAATGCCAAAGTTAAGGCTGAGTTTGTGAGACCCACAATCCTCTGTTAAAATCATACAGCTATTTACAGAACGGACAGTACAGCATTGTGACATGAGTCCAGATTATTAAAGCACAGCTTGAATGCACAAACACGATAACCAAAGTCCACTTTAATGTCATTTTGTACAAAAGCATACAAATATAACAATACAAAAGCCAAATTAATTTAAAAGGCAGAGATGCACAGGGACTGAGCTTGATTACAGATTCAACAGTACAAGTCACTCCAGAGAGTGAAATTTAGTGTCAGCGTGGGGGAATATGGGTGTTTATGCATTAAAGCCTTCAGTGATTCAGGGAAGAGAATTTAGAAGCGTACGAATCCAGTCTTAGTCGGCAACAACCGGTGTTTAGTTTGAGTGCATGAGAACAACTCAAACAGAACAGAAAACAATGGCTGCCAATGGAAAACTGTGGTAAATATGGACGGCACTGAGCTTACAAACCACAGAAGAGAAGGACCGACTGTCAAGAAAGCTCATTTCAAAAATGTGTACGAAACGCAGTGTTTAAAACCGGCCTGGACGTGTCTGGAAACCCAATGGTGTACGAGCAAGGCATTCAGAGAATAAGCCCAAGATGTAAAATGACATCTACAATGTGGGTGAATCGATTGACAGGAAACTCTTTATATGGATGGCACAATGAAAACACGAATGATCGTACCACAGCCATCATGAACTGAACAGCTTGACGTCTTAATGCGGCCAGTGTAAACACAGCCCTGAATCAACCCAGATCATCCATTTTCTACCCTCCTGTGGCTCAGTTTAGAGCAGTTCTCTGGTTTGAACACTTCATGACGCAGAAACCCTCCCCATATGAAATAAACCAATCAAATGAGCAAATATTTATAGCCCCTGCTGCAAAGAAAAAATTTTCTCAGTGACATGAAGAAAAATAGACAGGAAGCCCATGATAAAAACCAAAAACATCAGTCACTATTCACACAAACAAAGCAAGTTCTCTCACTCGGATGGGCAAAAAGGCACAAACACACATCCGTTCAACCGCTCCATCGTTGTCAATATGCACATCTTTAGTAACGGCTGTTTCCAAAAACATGGACGTCGAGAACCGCGACAGTCTGCGCTCACCGTCCCTGCAAAACCAAAGGAAAACAAAGGCGAAACCTCCTGCGCATCCAGAACATCGACAATAAATAAAAACGTTTAGCTGGAAAGCAAAACAAAGTCTTTGTGATATTAGTTGAAGGAAGCTGATCGAGTCGGCTGGCGCACGCTGGGACGTCCGCAGGGTCCGCGGCAGGCAGGTTCACGCAGAGAAGCAGGTGACGATGTAGGACAAGCACAGTCAGGGAAAAAAATAGAGTGTGTAGCAATTAAAACTGGGTCCCCATGTGGCCGTCGGTGGCACCACGAAAATGCACACACACAGCACGAGTCTAAACACCCGCCCCCCTCCGTCAAGTTTGCGTTAGCGACCCCAGTGTCCTTCCCCGGCTCAGGACGGAGAGCGGCGTGATGGGGCGTGAAGGGCTGTTGGGAAACACCCCGCCCTGCACCCCCTCTCTACCTGTCCTTCAGCTCCTGCGTCACGCGCTTGGTGATGCGGCCGCACAGCAGACCCATGAGGAAGAGCAGCACCACGCACATCGCCAGCATGCTCAGGATGTAGCTCTTGGCAGGAGACGTGAACACCTGCCCGGCCAGGTCCGAGAAACCCTCCGCCGGCGCCACCTATTGAGGACAGAGGAACAACCGCGTGCTCATGAAAATGCCCTGCAAACTGCATCCAGAGTGCATTGTGTGTGTGTGTGTGTGTGTGTGTGTGTGTGTGTGTGTGTGTGTGTGTGTGTGTGATTTTACCCCAGGGGCATTATTTACTTGTATAAATGCCATTTTTTAACCTTATTAAATGTATTCACCCTCTTTCATGTCAAAGTCTTACATTTCATCAATAAATTCAGTTATAATAACACACTGTTACCAATCTATTTAAATCATTTACAAATAGGTGGCAGCAGGTGACCGTCTTAATGAGTCATTGAGTCATTCATCAAACGATTCGTTCAAACGGCTGATTCATTCAGTAACAAAACAGCGCTATTGTTTGTCTAAAATGTAAGTAACTTAATATTAACTTTATTGAACTATAAATTCAATGTAACATTTGCAATAGTGAAAATATTCATCAAAACAGCTCCCTTAGTCGTCTTATTAACAATATCATAAGTTATAAATGGAAAAGACGAAACATTTAGCATTTTTACCCCAGTATGTTTGTTCCGTGGGTTTCTTGTGTGTACGGTTACGCTCATTTGTTTTGATTTCTCAGGACACCGGCAGCGCGAGCCGAGATTAATTGCATTTGCGATAATATCGCGATATCATAAAACACGATTTTCTAACCGTAAAGGCTACGATTACTCTCTGGTCACGTGACACGCGAGAGTAAAGCAGTCTGCAGAAAAAGCACGTTACGCCTACAGGCCTGGCCTAAAGGAAAGAACAATTTATGTTTAATCGATCTAATATTGTGTTGGTCATATACAATGGGGGGGGGGGGGGGGGCTGGGGGGGTTGAATCCTCTCTCCAATGATTCTGGATCAATTCTGAGCTTCGATTTTAACTGCAGGTGCGCGATGGCGCTGCGCGTTTTAGAAACACCTGTATTGTGTTTCTGTTTGTGAATCTGTAGCAGTTTTCAGGAAGGCCCACTTTATGCACAATTACTGTAAAATGTGCAAATATTTTTGGAATGAGGTTTTTTTTATTCGTTAAGTTATTCTTGCTTAAATTGTTGCACTGAGTTGAGTTCAGCAACTTCTTTAAGTTTGTTTGTAAAACCTCACTAAATAGTTCATAATATTTTCTTATGAATTAAATGCAACAATTTACGCGAGATTTTCTACAAATTATACGCATGCAAGATTTTATGTACAATTTAACACAAAATGCTAATTGTTGAATGAGTGTGAAGGCACGCCCTATTACTACAAGTCTGAGGTTTACGAAGTGTGTGTGAATCTGGAGCAGAGTTTTCAGGAAGCTCCATTTTATGTGCAAATTACTATAAATTTACAAATATTTTTTGAATGAGGTTTATTATTCATAAACGTACTCATGCATAAGCAACTTCCTTAAGATTTGTATAATTTGTAAAACCTCACTTATGTAATTCTCACATCGGATTGAATGCAACAAAAGTATTGTTTGTATAAATTTCCTTACATAAACGGTTACATTTATGCACAATCTTTTACATTTATGCATTCGGCAGACGCTTTTATCCAAAGCGATTTACATTGCATTCAAGGTACACAATTTACATTTTGTTAGTGCATGCTGTCCCTGGGAATCGAACCCATGACCTTGGCGTTTGCTAGCGCCACGCTCTACTGTCTGAGCTACAGGAAAGCTGGGAAGAGAAGATTATTATGGGAAGAGACTTTTAAATGTAAATGTTCTAGACCATCGAGACGTAAATCTGCGTATTGATTAAAACTCAGCAAAGCAACAATTTACGCAAGATTTTCTAAGCAAATTGTTCAGTAAATCATTCTGAGGTACAATTTCCGTAAGAATGATTCTCATGTTATATGTACATGTGAAGCAGCCTTATAACTTAGCCACAACAAGGTCTCTCAGAAGGCAGCATCACATCTCTGATTATGGTCTGGAACAGGGTTGGCGTAGGCAGCGTTTAGAACAAGGCTATATTGTTACAAAACACCATTGGTATTATGGGAAGAGACTGCTTGTGACTGGTGTGGGTGCAGATGGGATTGTTCACCTTGGCGGCGTAACTCCACATGTCAATGCGGTCCTGTAATCTCTTCTTACACTCCGGCTGGAGTCGCACACGCTTATCCTGGAGAGCCTCCATTAGACAGGACATCTCTGCACAAACACAGGGTGCAGTCATTAATATCTATACGCTTTAATTAGCATCAAATCACTTCCAGAATTACTCACGTCGTCCTCTTCCCGGCGGGATTGCGGCACACTGGTGCTTAATGTCCAGCGCGCAGGCTGTGTGCAGAACCGGATCCACAAAGATATCCGCCTTGCTCTCCTTCAGGATGTTGAGCACCTCCTACAGTGAGAGCAGAGTGTCACACATCGCAAACAAACAAGCAACATCCCATCAGGTGCACGAAAAACACTGGATGGAAACGCCAAGATGTGCATACATTTTAAACATGATTGAGGCAGATCTGATAAGACGATATGCTCAAAAACTGCGATGAAAACATTTACAGAATAAATCCCTCAATGCGCAATGAAAAACTCATGTGACATTGCCTCAGCAGAGGCTGTGATTGGATAACTGGACTAACCAATCACATCACAGCATCTCTGATTTATTTCAATTCATTACAAACCAACGTTAGTCCCAAACTAGCCAGGAACTGCAGAGTGAAACGGCAGTTTAGGCAAAACCTACAACCCTGTTGCTTGCAACTTGTTACCCATTTCAAATGTAATCTCAAATGTTGGTTTGGTGGCTCTGAAACACCCGAGTCTGCGATCAGAATGATGTGGTTTAATTCCTCCAGAAGCATCTCACTCGATTGCATTCCAAAACACCAGCATCCCAACGCAAGAGAACATGACAGCGTTTATTGTGTTTCGTCTGACGCTCTGAGACGACACTCATTTATGATGGAGGGAAAAAGAGCCCGATTGCAGAAACGTACATTTTTATTACTGATATTTTGTCAATTTCCCAGAAAGCGACGATTTACTTTTCTGTAAACGGTGCTTTATTCGCAAATGTTTAAAGGTGTCATGAACTGGCTTTTTACATTTTTTTTTATACTGTTGTCTGAAATCAACTTATGACGCTCGCGTGGTTTTTACATTCAGAAACATCATAATGAATAAGTAATAGGCTATTTTCTGCCCTGGTTTTGAGGCTCTTTCCTGGAACGCTCTGTTTTTATGGGCGTGCCGCACTGAAGAATTGGAAGTAAACGCCCACTGCTATGATTGGATAAGCTTTGCATATTATAATGAGCTTCGACTCCCCCGTCAGTACGCGAGGGGAATTGTTTTGAAAACGTCCAATGTGGAAAAATGCCAACCGGAATGATTTGCCCATACATGTTCAACCCAGAGCCTGATCCTGAATCGCAGGACAATGAACCAACAACACCTCAAATACAAAGGATACTACAGCCTGTGACAGCTTGGCAAGTTATCCTTAATTAGGTTTATTTCTAATGTATCTGTTTTTTTTCCTCATTTTATATTATAGTGTAACCAAAAACAATCTGTAACAATGCAATACTATCACATATAAAAAACATGTTTTACCCACATGAGTGTGTTGCTTCATTCCTGTCGGATCCAATATAGAAGGCACAGCATTGTGTTTTAATCACAATATGTCTGCAAATCCAGTCTCGACCTGTGTCTTGTTTATTAGAATCCGAAGAAAGCTTATGCAGCGACTGCGTTCTTCCACAACCAGGCACAGCGCAACATCTTGCTATCTTCGGCATGTTTGTTGCTCGGTAGCGTGACCCGTTTAGCTCCACGAGTCAGTGGGCGGGGCTATAGAAGCAGGCGTACATATTTATCTGTTGAGGCGGCGTTTCTGCATTCTATGACGTCAAGGGTCGACATATCCTGAGATCGAGCGTTTGCTGAGCCTGGTGTCTATAAAAGCTTTTCTTTGACCAACAAGGAAGTTTTCAGCTCTGAAACTTACAGGACATTCTTATATCACGATGAACTTTTATATATATATATATATATAGAAGGCTCAGGGGGAAGTTGATTCCTCAATTCATCACCCCTTTAATACAACATCCCAATTTTTCCAAGTTATATTCGCATCTTTGGATGGAAACACATCTAGTGAGGATTCAAAGTCAAAGCGGTCTTACCTTTTTACAGCCCTCGTGGTTGATCTTCAGCAGGTTGTATTTTAAACACTCCTCCACCTGACCCGTCTGCTCCTGCGCCGCCACTTCCTCCGCACAGAGCCGTGGGATCTGGCCACACACTCATTATTAGTCATTTAAGGACAAAACGTCTCTGTGTACGTCATTTTGAGAGGGTGAAGGTTACCTCCTCACTGCACTGAAGCTGCAGCTGCGGGTCGAGCCTGTAGTCCAGCGCTGACTCCTGCAGAATGACACTGATCTGGCCCTCACAGTCTGGAGACAGACGCTGGACACACACACACACACTCTTATATGGAGTCCTGCTGCGTTGACACAGATTAGTCACACTGAATCACAGCGATTACAGGTACTAACCTGGTCTGCGTATTTGAGTTTGAGGCAGGAGATGACCTGCCCCTCCAGCTCGTTGTCGTCTTTGGCTTTGTTCAAAATGTTCTGGCAAAACTTGGGGATGTCAGCTTTACAGGCCTTTCTCAGGACAGGGTTCAGACGGTAATCTAGAACCGAAGAGTTAGACTTCACTGATCGGCTGCTTTAGGACATCAGGTGCTTACCAATAAGGCACAAACTGCCATCTCATTACTTTTTATAGCAATATTGGCACAACAAATTTAAATCGTGACACCAAAAAAAAGTGACCATTTTAATGCTTTCTCAAGAATGATGGGAGAACAAGTACATTACAGTTTCGTTCAACTCTATTCACTGCAGCCGTCACTCAACCATTCATTCCTGCTACCAATGCTATTGTACGAACAGTGATAAAAAAAAATGCATCATGGGGAATGTTTATTAATAACCAAAAAACATTTAGTCCCAAACTTACCAGCCTCCATTGACAGAAATCGTATTTTAGGCAAAATCTACAATCCTGTTATTTCAACTCTTATCCATTTTAGTAAAAACATCAATATTTAATTGAGTTTAAATGGTTATTAGCAGAAAATAGAATAAAAATGTTACTAGAAAAAGTCTGTTACTAAGTTTTGAAACTGTTTCAAGACATCTCCCAAACTTTTATAACAGGGCTGAAAAATCAATTAATTTCAAATTAAATTTCAATTCATTACAAACCAACATTTAGTCCCAAACCAGCCAGGAACTGCAGAGTGAAACGGCAGTTTAGGAAAACCTACAACCCTGTTACTTGCATCTCTGTTACCCATTTTAGCCAAATGTCTTATTTCGTTTAGATGTATTCAATGGTTATTAGAAAATAGAAGAAAAATGTTACCAGAAAATGTTTGTTAGCAGGTTTTGAAACAATTTCAAGACATCTCCCATTTTTCTGTAGCAGGGTTAAAGAAAAACAAAAGGGATAACAGGGCTGAACAACTCTTGAAATGGACAACATTTAGTCTCAAACTAACTTCAGAGTGAAGCTGCAACAGAGGCAAAACCTACAACCCTGTTACTTGCATCTCTGTTACCCATTTCAAACTTAAATTATTTCAATTACATTTATTTAAGAAAAATAAAAAGGGTTAGGGTAACAGAGCTGGGACAAAATATTGATAGGGCAATACATCATTGTCCGTGCGATACGAGAATCGAGACGCTGGTGCCAAATATCGATATTTTAATGAATAAAATAAGGCGCTATAAATAGACACCTTTCACTGAGAGCAAATATTTGACTGACATTTTTGTGATTTAAAAAACAAATATTGATAATATCATGTTAATACCACACATACAATAATATCGTAAATAATCCAGCACAGCAGGGGGCAGTATTGCTCCTTAACTCTCGGTTCCACCCATCAAAAACTGAAAAAAAGATGACGGTGCAGTTTGAAGTTACTACTGCCGCACAATCTCTTCCATCATGTTGGAGGAGATGACCGAGGGAAGAGAGACGCTCTACCCTCACCCAGGAGAAGTTTTCTAGATCCCATAAAGACGGGGTGGTAGAAGTGCCGATCAACAGTAGGTTATGGTTACAAACCCTCTCTGCCACCTTACGCTCATATTTTAAATGCTCAAAACTTCTATTGATATCACAAATGATTTTGGCCATGATAAATGTAGTGAAAATCTGCTATCTGCATTAATAAAGCTGGTTCCGTTTCACCAACTCTTATTTTAGGACAAATACGTGCGTGATTAAAGAAAAGCCATCCATGGAGTATGTCTGTACCTGTGTTCTGTGTGATCTGTCTCTTGGTAATCATCTGTTTGCATTTAGGGTCCATTGTCTCGCTGTTCTTGTTTTGTTTGAGACACTGTAACATGTTCTTAGCATCCGTCTCACTGCAGAAACGCTGAAGGATAGAACACAACAAAGAATTAATAACTTCATCATTACATTTAGGGTCTTGTAACAGGGTTACTGCAGGGTTGTTACCATCAAATTTAAGTCAATACATAAAATAAAATCAATACTTTATGAGTTGGGAAGAGCAAGATCTATAATAACATTCAAACCATAAAATAAAAATAAAAAAATCATGATTTAAACAACTTTAATAACACCTTACATTTCAGCCTTTAAACCATTTTTAGGAAAAGGGACGACCAAGTGACTATAGTTATATTCATTTAAAAAAATTATATATGCCATATCCTAAATGTTTAAATGGTTAAATGCATATTAGGCCATATCACGATTCCTGTTTTTTCTCCAAATTATACACTATATTGCCTTAAATTTTGGGACGCCTGCCTTTGCATGCACATGAACTTTAATGACATCCCATTCTTAATCAGTAGGGTTTATTATGGAGTTTTCCCACCCTTTGCAGCTATAACAGCTTCAACTCTTCCGGGAAGGCTTTCCACAAGATTTAAGAGTGTGTTTGTGGGAATTTTTAACCATTTTTCTAGCAGTCTCCGCTCTAATTCATCCCAAAGGTGTTCTATCGGGATGAGGTCAGGACTCTGTGTAGGCCAGTCAAGTTCCTCTACACCAAACTCGCTCATCCATGTCTTTGTGGGCCGACGCTTTGTGCACTGGAGCGCAGTCATGTTGGAACAGGAAGGGGCCGTCCCCAAACTGTTCCCACAAAGTTGGGAGCATGAAATTGTCCAAAATGTCTTGGTGTGCTGAAGCATTAAGAGTTCCTTTCACTGGAACTAAGGGGCCAAGCCCAACCCCCGAAAAACAACCCCACCCCATAATCCCCCCTCCACCAAACTTTACACTTGGCACAATGCAGTCAGGCAAGTCCCGTTCTCCTGGCAACCGCCAAACCCAGACTCGTCCATGGGATTGCCAGACAGTGAAGCGTGATTGGTCACTCCGTGAGAACACGTCTCACTGCTCTAGAGTCCAGTGGCGGCGTGCTTTACCCCACTGCATCCCACGCTTTGCATTGCTCTTGGTGATGTAAGGCTTGGATGAGCTGCTCGGCCATGGAAACCCATTCCATGAAGCTCTCTACACACTGTTCTTGAGCTCATCTGAAGGCCACAGAAGTTTGGAGGTCTGTAGCTATTGACTCTGCAGAAAGTTGGTGACTTCTGCTCACTGTGACCCTCAACATGCGCTGACCCCTCTCTGTGATTTTACGTGGCCTATCACTTCCTGGCTGAGTTGCTGTTGTTCCCAATTGCTTCCACTTTGTTATAATCCCACTAACAGTTGAGCGTGGAATATTTAGTAGTGAGGAAATGTCAGGAATGGACTTATTGCACAGGTGGCAACCTATCACGGTACCACGCTTGAGTTCACTGAGCTCCTGAGAGCGACCCATTCTTTTCACAAATGTTTGTAGAAGCGTCTGCATGCCTAGTGCTTGATTTATACACCTGTGGCCATGAAGTGATTGAACACCTGAATTCAGTGATTTGGAGGGGTGTCCCAATACTATTGGCAATATAGTGTACCATATTGAAGTTTTTCACAGCCTTAAATTTGATGAAACTGGATTTAAGACGTTTCAAGACTGTAAGGACCCACGGAGACCCCGTTTTGTGAGGTAACGGATGAGGTTTCACACCCGGATCATCTGCTTGCAGACTCTCATGAGCTGGAAGTCGAGCTCCGGGTCCATCATTTCCGTCTCCTGCAGTCTGAAGACTTTCTGATGGCACTGCTGGGTCAGGTGCTTCTTGCTTTCCTTCAGACACTCGATGACCTGAACATGAGCAAACACACATATTAGCAGATCATTACAGATGACGTCAGGCAGCTGGAGATGTGATGATCTACCTGAGCGTTTCCGAACACCACGTTCTGGCAGTGCTGCTTAATGTCCTGCCGGCAGCTCTCGTACAGATCCGGCTCCAGACGAATGTCCTCCGACTGCGAGACACACAAACATCAGCGTTACAAATAATTAGACATGTCCAAATATGCTTTAGGTGTGGATTAATGCACTGACCATCTCCAGTTCCTCCACTCGGAGCTGCTTGCGACACTTCATGGACACTCGCTGCTCTTTGGCATCCTGTAAAGTGTCGTTCCTTACTGTGGTACTCAGACAGATCACCACATCCACCCTGAGGGGAAATAGACCGTCAACACCTTCCCATCATGCCTTAGTTGTTTACATTCACCTCTGAAAGAGCTTGTGTAGTCATGTTATCAATGTGTGACGGCCATGCGCTCACTTCTTCTTGATGTTGGGGCACAGTTTGAGCACGTCCTCCTTACAGGCCATCTTGAACTTGTACGAGAAGCGAAAGTCCTTCATCTGGATCTGAGGATGAGGAGGAGAAACGGACGGTTGACAAAGTAGCAGTAATAGAAAGGAAGAGCGAGCGTGTGATCGGCAGACGTACCAGCTGGAAGTGTGTGACTCCCACAGCGCATTTCTCATTCATTTCCTTCTGGTGCTTGTTGGCAACGAGACACTCCATCAGCTCCCCGGTGTCTATCTGATTATCAGCCACATCCTACGAGAGAGACAGATGATGAAGAAGAGCTGCTGCATTGCTCTCCCTCTTTAGAGTAACGATCAGTGACTTACGTGACAGTAGGACTGGATCACAGGCTCGCAGGCTCGAATCAACAACGCCTCGATCTGAATGTCCTGGAAAAGCAGACACACAGAAATCAGTCCAAACCCACAGCAGACGTCCAGCAGAGAACAATAGCAACCAAATATAGGCACTGAGGCTTCATAATTTCAGAGCAATGGCAGTAAAACATCACAAAAGCATTTTTTTTGTACCTCAGACTCCAATTCTGTGAGGTTTCCCACCACATCCCTGCAGTCCGGGACCAGATCCTCTAAATGATCCTGCAAGCACTCCAGTTCCTGAGACACACACACACACACACACACACACACACACAGAGTACTGTTCATGTCTGTGAATTTAACAGATGACACTATCAGTGACATTTGTTGGTGTCCCATGACTTTTTGTAGAGAATTACAGGCACAAATCTCATGTTTTTGAAAGCATTATCTAGTATCTCACATTCTGGTGTAGTTTTTGCTTGGTTTCTTAAGTTATACTTGTTAATTTCCTAAAGTGTGTCTGAGTTTGAGGTTTATTTAAAGGGGACCTATTATGCAAAATTCACTTTTGCATGGTGTTTAAACATAAATGTGTGTCGGCAGTGTGTACACAACCACCCTATAAGTGTTACCCATTCGCTTTCTTAACTCCATAAATCATAAGTAGTGTCTCAGAATAAGCCGTTTTCAGATTCTATGCAGCGTGACGTCACATTGTACAGGCCACGCCCACGACTGCTGACAGACTCCGCCCTAATAGCATAGACCCCACCCTCAGTGAGCTGTACGCTGTCCGCCATGTTTATCTCCTCCCCAGAGCATTTAACAGCAGCATTCAGGAAAGAAATGTGTTCTTATTAAAGCTTCTCTTTCTTACTGTTTTGTTGTTTGATTCATATTAACAGCAGATATAGCAGGAGGTACTGTTTATTACGCTGCTGTCACTTTAATACACAGATCTAATACACACATGTGATTTCTTTACGTTTATGTGAACTGTGTTTTTGACATAACCTTGTGTGTGTGTCAGTTTAAGCGCAATAAGACATGAAAGAGAACTCAGTTTAATACTCACGGGACGCTCCGTCTGACATCAGCTTTCTCTGTGCGTGCTTTGGGTGTGTGTGCTCAGAAAACCATACATCAGAAGTTTAGACTGATATGGATTTAAAATGCATGCAGATCATAAACTCTCATGATGATGAAGAACGGCAATGTCACGTGAGCGCGAGCACGATAGAGATTGTCAAACACTAAAATATATTTTTAGTGTTTGAGAGTATCGGAGGCACGAGCTGTACAGGCTCCGCCCTCTTCTGGAAAGAGCAGCAGCTCATTTACATTTAAAGATAAATGCACAAAACAGCATGTTTTTCCTTCCACTCAAAAATGGGCATTTACAATATGATATAATAAATGATCTGAGGGGTATTTTGAGCTGAAACTTCAGACTAGGCATGTCAAATTACACAAATTCCTATGAACGATTGTCGTTTAAATTAACGATCAATTAATCGTTAGCCTTAATACTGCAATATGAGTCTACAGCAGTGGCTTATAGACGACAGCATGACAGGGTGTGCAAATGCTGCTCAAAACACCATGTTCCTCACCAAATTCATAAGAAGGGTTTTTAGTCTAAATAAAGGGCTAGCAGGATTGTAAAATGAGTCGATGTGATTGATCATTCAATTAAATTACTTTTTAATAAATCAAATAGGCTATAACGACAAATACAACGCGCCTCAGATGTGTGCTGGTCGTGTGGACGCGCTCTTCCTGGAGACAGACACACACACACGCCTACACAAAAGTACAACTTACATTTGCACAAAACAAAAGGCAATACACACGCAAACCGTCATGATGAAGGTGTAACTCTAGTTGTAAAATGTCCCAAACATAACTCTGGTGCGCTCGCTTCATTTTTCCTCGTGTCTGTTTCACGGTTGAGCAGCGCGCACGACCCTGCTTAATCGATTAAATGTATTATCGACAATTAATCGATCATCGATTAATCGTTAACATCCCTACTTCAGACACATTCTGGAGACTCTTCTAAAAAGGGGCATAATACGTTCCCTTTAAATGTTTATAGCTAGGACATGCATTCTGACACGTCCTAAGTTTTCATAAACCTCATAAAATGAACATGAAAACAAGGATTTTATAGTATGTGAGCTGTAGTGTGAAACAAATGCTGTGATTAGTTCTTTAACCTGTCCGGCTTCAGTCTTCTCACTGCACCACTTCCCGAGGTCCGTCATGCACCGATGCTGCAGCTCTGGGTCCAGCTTCACATCCAGGGCCCGCTGGTGCAGGATCCGCTGAACCTCCGTCTTACAGTCCCGAGACAACTACAGACCGACTGATGCATTAGCACTGACTTATACACACACACACACACAACCCTTCAATGACACACACAGACTGTCCGTTCCAGATGAACTGCTAAAATCGGCAATCTGTGTGTGTGAGAGACACGTTACCATGGAAGTCATTCAACAACCACATCTGTTTTTAGATTAGACTGATCTCCCAAGACCCACATCATTGGAGTGAATTTCCTGTCAATCACTACCAAGCATTTAAAGCACACATCATCAATCCATGTGATTTCAGTCTCGGTAAAGGAAGACGACTTTGATTTGTCCCTGATCATTTGCTGAAAGCATGCGTTTGTAGCTTAAACACGTTTACTCAGAGCGAATGAACATCGCCAGGCCTGGCAAGAACACAACTAGGTCATATTTTACAACAAAACATATATAGATTTTATATTTTGATGCATTTTAATATTAAAATCAGTATAACAAATACAAGCATGAAGTATAATATCAGTACGGTGGTGATGTTTTCCTCTTGAATTACGGGAATGAGAATTAAGCAAGGGTGCTTCATTAACATGAAACTAATGCATCAGTGCATAAAACGGCACAAAAACAGGCTAAACTGTTTGAATGCTAAATGTTTTGGATGTGAAATGCGACCGAGACATGTTCTTGACAGGTTTGTGAGATTCAGCTCTTGAAGGAATCATACTTACATGCGAACTCACTTCAGAACTTTCTGATGAACCCTACGGTTGCATTCAGGAAGCCTCAGATAAGCTATGGTTTCAAGTTTCTCAATGTGCTATTGTCTGATAATAGCTCAAGTTCACAATGCAGAAGTTAATGTGTAGTGTGTAAGACGGAGGCGTACCCGTCGTCCCTGCATCTCCGTGCGGTAGGCGTGTCGATACAGACAGGAGAAGACGGCTCCGGGCGGCATGAACTCGCTGGTCTCGTTCCAGCCGTGAGTGTGACAGATGCGGGCCGCGTCGTTCTGACACTTCTTGTACAGGATGGGGTCCAGTCTGTAACCAGAAGCACAGGAAATATGAGCTGACGTCAACCCGTGTTCAGTTATATGACAGATATATGAACAGGAAGTTGTTTGTTGTACAGAATTACAAGAACAAATGTTTTTGACATGATCTGACATAAAATGAACCTGACATGGACAGTAGTTCTGTCCTTCAACTAAACCAAACCTAAACAAACTAAAGCAATACCAAACTAAACTAAACTAAATAAAATAAACAAACAAGTAAGACACTCAAAACCAACCCCACCAAACCCTTTAAACTAGAGCTGCATCTGAATAGACATTTGGGGCAAAATAGCATGTCATTTACTAGAGGTTCTGGCAAAATTGTTAAATTATGAAGTCTATTTAAAAATATTTAAATGTAATCTTATTTAAAAAAATTCAGTTTGAGTGAATGATTCAATGACTCACTCAAAGACTTCACTTGTTTCATTACTGGATGACTCAGTGTTTTTGAACAAATCTCTTGAATGAATGATTCAATGACTCACTCAAAGACTTCACTTGTTTCATTACTGGATGAATCAGTGTTTTTGAACGAATCTCTTGAATGAATGATTCAATGACTCACTCATAAAGACTTCCCTTGTTTCATTACTGGATGAATCAGTGTTTTTGAACGAATCTCTTGAATGAATGATTCAATGACTCACTCATAAAGACTTCACTTGTTTCATTACTGGATGAATCAGTGTTTTTGAACGAATCTCTTGAATGAATGATTCAATGACTCACTCAAAGACTTCACTTGTTTCATTACTGGATGACTCAGTGTTTTTGAACAAATCTCTTGAATGAATGATTCAATGACTCACTCAAAGACTTCACTTGTTTCATTACTGGATGAATCAGTGTTTTTGAACGAATCTCTTGAATGAATGATTCAATGACTCACTCATAAAGACTTCACTTGTTTCATTACTGGATGAATCAGTGTTTTTGAACAAATCTCTTGAGTGAATGATTCAATGACTCACTCAAAGACTTCACTTGTTTCATTACTGGATGAATCAGTGTTTTTGAACAAATCTCTTGAATGAATGATTCAATGACTCACTCATAAAGACTTCCCTTGTTTCATTACTGGATGAATCAGTGTTTTTGAACGAATCTCTTGAATGAATGATTCAATGACTCACTCATAAAGACTTCACTTGTTTCATTACTGGATGAATCAGTGTTTTTGAACGAATCTCTTGAATGAATGATTCAATGACTCACTCAAAGACTTCACTTGTTTCATTACTGGATGAATCAGTGTTTTTGAACGAATCTCTTGAATGAATGATTCAATGACTCACTCATAAAGACTTCACTTGTTTCATTACTGGATGAATCAGTGTTTTTGAACGAATCTCTTGAATGAATGATTCAATGACTCACTCAAAGACTTCACTTGTTTCATTACTGGATGAATCAGTGTTTTTGAACAAATCTCTTGAATGAATGATTCAATGACTCACTCAAAGACTTCACTTGTTTCATTACTGGATGAATCAGTGTTTTTGAACAAATCTCTTGAATGAATGATTCAATGACTCACTCATAAAGACTTCACTTGTTTCATTACTGGATGAATCAGTGTTTTTGAACAAATCTCTTGAATGAATGATTCAATGACTCACTCATAAAGACTTCACTTGTTTCATTACTGGATGAATCAGTGTTTTTGAACGAATCTCTTGAGTGAATGATTCAATGACTTGAATGTTTTATTTATTTATGATTTAATGCCATATCAGCAACAATGGCTATATTCATGGCAATCAGCAGTATCACATCAATACATTGTTTACTTGCATGTTTTAAGTCTCGTCTCCACCTACTGGTGTAACGATGTAATTACTACAAGTTTTGTTACTTTCTAAAGGTGACTTGCTCTATTTTGATCTCTACCGTAGACATCAGTGTTTATATCTGAACTATAAACTTTTATCCCAGTTCTTCTGTGATAATATAAATGATTTTAAGACAGAAATAATGATCCTGTGTGGTTGAAAAGACTCAGATCTGAGTTGTCGCTGTGATTGGAATTGTCAAAGGTTGAACAGCTGAATCACTGTCACATAAGACCACCTTATATTAAGTTTTGCTCACTGGATTTTGTTCAATTAAAATTGTGGACTTAAGTAAAAACAGGGTTTGGGTTTGACTCACTTCCAGTCTCTGGAGATGAAGTACTGCAGCTCCAGCAGTCTGTGTTCACAGTCCTCAACCATCTTATCAGTGTAGAGATGCTCCATCAGACAGGACAGGATCCTACACACACACACACAGTTCAGGCTGGACTACACACTTCACCTTTAATGTTTCCATTTATTCACACTTAAATATGAACAAACACGCAGAAAACAAGGTCAAAGGTAAAGATCAATCAACATACAGGAAGGTTTATGGTGAAACTGGTTTGCTTGTTATTACTGAAATGACTTATGCAGTGCCTGAGGCAACAAAACAGGCCTTGCTTAAAAACCATCCCTAATATTAATAAAAGCACCTATTCATAGTTTTCACACAACGTCACACCATTACAGGAACGCCCACCTGGAGGGCAAAGGCTTTCCTCCATTGCCCGCCAGTCATTTTTACCAGGTTTGTAGCAATTTTTAATGTAGTAAGTCAGTGATATTAAAAGACCAAACTCAATATACACCTTATTGATGTTGCATACTTTGTACAGGCAAGCAAATGAACACAATATTAATGCAACACGAGGTTTCTCGCTAAGTGTATTTCCCATCGAAAACGCGTTGCATTCATATTATTGGCTCATCTACTCGCCTGTATAGTATGCATCATGAAAAATGTGTAAACTGAATTTAATCTTTTAATATGACAGCACTTTAAGGGTGGGTTGCACTAATGCAGATTCTTTAGCCTGCCGTTGGTTCATCCCGATCAGCCCTTTAATTCTAACGGTCTTTCTGCATGGTTAATCTGTGTTTAAAATTAAGTGGTGCAACAACTCGATTTAAAATAAAACCCATATCAACAAATCCTTGATTAGCGTTAAACTTTGCTTAATTTAATCTTTATTGGTGCAACGTGAAGCGTTTTAAAAACGTCCCACTGTTTTTAGTGATTGAAACACTGCAGCAGGTGATGTATATGGATCATAAGTGCCCGAATCTTGCATCTTGTTCACATATTTTTGTTTTTAAGATGGAAATTTAGCAGGCTTGTGCTGCACTTCTATGGCTGTTTTGCCCTCCAGGGCTCCATGATGGTCACGTGACTGAAAACTATGAATTATGTAAAGTATGAGTACATTGATGACTCATTTGACCTTGGATGAACTCATTCAAGGAGCTTCAGATGTTTCTCAGCGCACTCACATGGGGTCTCCGTTTCGGATGTGTTTGCAGGCGGTCTGGATGACGGACTCGCAGGCCTCGTTCAGAGCGCGGTCGATGCGGTAGTCGGCCCCGGGGTCCGTTTCCTGAATCAGCGTCTGGAGCTGAAGGGACACAAACAGTTATGATAGTCATTCAACATGAAGGAATCTCTCACGACTTTATTCATGATTCGGCCTCAGTTCATTCATCACAGGAAGTACTGAAACAGTGAATGCACACAATTATTATTATAATTTATTATCTCAGTATTTATGCATGTTTTTATAAGAAAAATTATTATTTTGACTAAACATCCACAGCAAAGTATATTCAAAATGTTTAATGCAAGAAGTAAAAAAAATAATAAATGTAGACAATGTTTACTACCATTTTTTCTTTACTAAACTAACACAAGGAACAGTTACATTTTTTGGATGAATACAGTTTTATTAATATGCCCCAATTAAACCACAATAATATTTATTATGCAACAACAGCAAAATGTAACTATTAATCTCTCCATATCCAGGGTTCCAGACTGCGACCAAATGGTTGCATTTTGCGACCTTTTTTCCTGCCGGAGCGACTAAATTTTGTTCGAGGTCGCACTGGTGCGTCCAGCACGGTGCCCGACTGATAAGAGCTGCCATTTCTGTTACATATGAGAGACATCAAATGGCTAACGAAACTGCGTTACTGGTTTGAGCTGAGCTGAGCGGCACAGACTATTTATCAGCTTGGATCAATAATAGACAGCGATCTCGAATTCAGAATAGGTTTACTCACACGCCGATCTAGATCACGTGACACCGTTACAACACAGCGCTGGGAAATACAGTGAGAACGCTCTTCAATTCACCACAGAATTCTGTTATAAACCATGTCAGATCAAACCGTAATGACAGAAACCAGGAGATACATCCTGCCATGAATGAACAAGTTTATAGAAGTCTTCACACTCCACAAATCAGCAACATTCACCATGGATTTAATGTAGTAACGCTAACTGTAACCATGGTATTGTGGCAGAAATAGTCCAATGTTTTTACATCATTCATCTCAGGGTTTGTACAACCTTTTGAGAGTGAAATGCAAGCCTTTTTTAAGAGCTTCACACTTTTCCCAGCACTTCAGAGCTCTAAATATTATCCAGCTTAATTGTAATTTTTAATGTGATGACCAAAAACATTAGGCCTATTTTTAGGCCTGTTCTCATTTTTAAAACTAAAAGTTTCAAGATGTTGGATAACTAACACGTGGCAAACAAATGCTTTTATTTAAAAATAAAAAGATACTTTACCACTATAACCAGTAGGTGGCAGCAGAGGAGCACTTATTGACTTTCCACTCCATAATGTGTATTTGTTTTCACACGGTTTGCTTTTAAATTTATATTTAGATATTATGAAAAGCCTATTATAAAATAGAAAAATCAATAAATTAATGACAAAGTTTGACACTTTTGTACTGTAGTATGAACGGTCACAATATCTTAACATTAAATTACAAAGAATTACACAGAAAGCAAGTAAAGAGCTCTTTTTATTAATCGCTGAAGCTGTCGGTCAGTTCAGTGTGATACTATAGAAGAACAATGGTACATTTAATAAGAGTCGAATATTAAAATGTTTCCTTGAAGTTGTTATTATTATCATCAGAGCATGCGAGCCGAGCGTAGCGGGGAGCGAGACTGTTGCCCAGCACGGCTATAGCACAGTCACAGTCGGGCTATTACAAACAGAAACAAGTCTACCACAGAGAAACTTCCTGTCTGCGTGTTATTAGAGCGGACTCACACCGCGCAGTGATAACGGCTAGAGCGAGAGTGAAACCTGAGCACTGAACACTGAGGGGCCACATATATTTACAGCCTTTTTTCTCTTTTGGCCAAAAATCAAAAATGCCATTTTTGGACGATATTTCACATTTTTGCACTGAAATTTCAGTGCATCCCTAGTTAGAAGACTTAGTAAAATGACAATGGAGAAAATCTCACTTGTGTTAACCTGCCAAGTGTGCAGTAAGCCTAAAAATGAGCTAATATCAGGTATTAATTGGCTTATCGCTAATATTAAATATTTGATATCTCAACCAGACCAACAAGCGTGTGACTGTATGAAAGTGCACTTAAACTCACAGCTTTCTGGCAGTGTCCTTCCAAGATGCCCTTGTCACGGGACACCCTCATGAGGCAGTGCAGGGTGCGGCCTTTGTGGTGCAGGCCGGAGCAGTGAGTGTCGATCTCCCCTCGGCAGTGCAGCACGATCTCCGGACTGAGCGAGTAATCCTCCATCAGCATCCGCCTGTAGTCCAGCATCTCTCCCTGACACTCGCCACTCACGGTTTGACCTGCGCAAGAGAGAGAGGAAACCACAGCTGTAGGGGCAGAATCTGTGTCCGTCCACATCACGTGACTGCACTCTTCACTTACCGCGGTGTACGGCTGCCTCCAGACAGAGCAGCAGGTACGAGAGCTTGGCCTCGCGCGCCCGAGGCATGGCCGTGTCCATGTTGCAGCGGTATTTCCGTAGGTCCGGTTTGCAGGCTTTAGCCAGTGAGTAGCTGACCTTGTAGTCCTGAGCGATCAGCTTCTGACGAGTGGACAGAGCGTCCTTGCACTGTGCGACACACAGATACACATTAGCTGGAGAAAGCCATTTTCATTTAAAATTGTGGATTTAAACATTGTAAACATTTGGGATAATGCAAGTACACAAGTCAACACAATATATTATAAACACTGTTCTATTGTGTTTTTTTGGATACATTTTAATACAAAAATCTTCCATACTGTACCTTTAACTAAAATAAAATATTTAAAAAAACTTGTATTTGAGTTGATTTGTGCTAGGGCTGCACAATTGACCTATCGGTAAGCCACTCCCCTCGAACGCAGACGAGCCAATGGCAGTTGAGTATCAGTCGCATGGGGACCGGAACTCGGACAACTTTAGGTTTCAGCGCCATAGAGAAACATTGGAAAATCCGAAGCGCTCATCGGTTTAATGGCGTTTATGTGCCTGGGGTACTGTAATACGGATTCCAGGTATCCTGAGAGGATTTTCTGGTTGTCAAACTCTAATTAAGTTAGCATTAAAGTTAGTGAGTCCCTGCTAACGTACAAACCTCCATGGCATATTTAAGTCCCACTTCAATGCTCCTCGACGAGAAGTGGTCCTTCTGTGTCACAGACTTTGTGATTTATCTTCTAATTTGTTTTTGTTTACATGTTTGATATTTCTGTGAGTTTAGATATGTTTACGGCCTGCATTATCTGTCTTACTAAGGAGGACTCCTATTTTGATGGGTATTATGGTCTACGGTGCGGGTAGTGAAAGGGAGAGCTTGCAGTTTAGTTGTTTTGCAGATACAAAGTTTACAGTTTATTCCAAGTGCACCCCCCCGAAACGGCCTGTATAAGGTCTGTATATGAGTGTTTTTGTGTAATTTGCTGTGTATGTCAATGATAATCGGAGAGAGTTTGTGAAAGAGACGTTAATGCGCATTTCTTATGCTTTGTTTGTTCAGCTCTTACAGTGATTTTTTTTGGAGTGAAAAAGGACGCAATAAACTTCATAAACCATCAGTAAAGTTTGGCCATCAATCGGACGGGGTCCGCTACATTCGGTGTCCAAAAACAACTTGGGATAAGGTTTAAACACTGACAGCTGTCACTGTACCATTTTTATCTCTGTGCGTGCCATAACTCTGTCTGACGCACCCACCGCTAGCCTAGCTTAGCACAAAGACTGGAGGTAAATGGCTCCAGCTAGCCTACTGCTCAATAAGTGACAAAATAACGCCAACATTTTCCTATTTACATGTTGTGATGTGTATAGTTACATCATGTACTAAGACCGACGGAAAATGAAGAGTTGCAATTTTCTAGACCTATATGGCTAGGGACTATACTCTCATTCCTGCGTAACAATCCAGGAACTTTGCTGCCGTACCATGGGTGCAGCGGCGCAATATTACGCAGCGATTATGCGTAATATCATTGCTTTATTTTGTCACTTATTGAGCAGTAGGCTAGCTGGAGCTGTTTACCTCCAGTCTTTGTGCTAAGCTAGGCTAGCGGTGGGTGCGTCAGACAGAGTTATGGCACACGCGGAGAAGAGTGGTATGTGTGGACCAAGGTTATAATCGTTAACGAAAACGAACGAAAAAACGAAAACTAGGTGGGAAAAAACAATTGTCGTTAACTGAAATAAAAATAAAAAACGAGGCATTACAAAAAAACGATAACCAACCAAAACTGTAATGTGTATTTGGCAAAACTAACTAAAATAAAATAATAGATTAAATGTCCTTAGTTTTCGTCTTTGTCAATGTCTTTCATAGAGCAAATAACGTTCAGCTGCTTTTCCTTTCCCTGCGTCTCTCACACATGCGCGCGCACACACACAGGCCCTCCCCTCCGTGCACACCGCGTCTCCATGAGAACGAGTGTTGGCATCTCGTGAACACCTTTACACAATCACACATTAAAAAGTGGTATAAAAATATTTTTACTTCTGAATATAATTTTGTCAGTGTGTTAATGTCGACCCGAGAAGAGATTGCTACTTTAGAAAGTTAACTAGTCGCAAGTTTGAGGTAAAATGCACTTGGGGTGTCGATGTCAAAACTATATAAGCTGTGATTCAAATATTAAATAATGTTATGTGTTTACTCTTACACTGAATGTTTGCTGCTTCAATCCAGATGAGTAGGCTATTGTATAGGGTAAATTTAGTATAGGGTGTGAAAATTGTACAGCTGTGGCTAGTCTGTTGGCTCTTTTTTTACTGGCACACGTCACTTACACATTTTGCTCTTACTGCAGAGTGTTGAGAGTGTTGAGTGCCCATATGTACATTTTATGTAGGCTACTGGTTTTATTTTTGAATTCATATTTTCTAAAATTGTATGATGTTTTTGTTGAGTTATTATTACACAATACTTTTTCTGACCTTTTTGAATCTTGCCCCTGACAAATAACCCAAATTACAAAAAAAACTAACACTAAAACTAAGCATTTTCAAAAAATAAAAACTAAACTAGCAAACCCACTTTAAAAACTAATTAAAACTAAACTGAATTTGAAAACAAAGTCAAAACAAAATAAAAATAAAAACTAATGAAAAATGCAAAACTATAATAACCTTGGTATGGACTTATGGGGGATAAGGTGAATAAGCTAAAGTCCCAAAAAGTCAGCGTGTTCCTTTAAGAGGTGTGTTTAGAGCATGTTACGTTGTGAGAGGCGAATCACAACTACTGCAGATTAGGGACTAACCCAGCACAACAGGAACTACCAGTGACGTAACGTTAAGTGTACGCGGACTGGTCGAATGCAAGCGAAACACCAGCATCTGCCATTTTTATAAAGCTGTGCACACAACCTATACATTAACTGCACGAACTAACTCTACAAACATGGAAAACAGTGATAGATGGACCTCTCAAACTTCATGCTAAGGAGAAAATCCAACACAGCTTTGAGGGGACCAAGCGAAACATGATTATGTATTTCTGCTCAGCTAGTCACATCAACCACACGACAAACGCTAACGTTAACACTTCTTCACATACGGTCTACTTTCTCTGTATAATAGTTCTACCTAATAACATATTAGACAGGACTGTTAAACAGATCGTGAGCTGATGAAGACGGAGAATGTGAGCGCTGTGTGCTCAGGCTCTGGCGCTCTCAAAGTAAATGTCCGCCACTCCGTCAAAACAACAAGAGCGACTTACGTCAGAGTTCCTACTGTTGGTGCGAATGCAACCAGGAAAATGTTCCTATAGGAACCTTTAGTTCTCTAAGTTCCTATAACTACCCGGTGCAAAAGCCCCTATTATTGTACCATGCATATTTTTTTTAAAGAAGAAACCAAACCAATGTATAGTTGACATTTGAGGCTTAATGCTGTAGAAAAGCAATAAATGTTATTTTAGGAAGAGTGTTTTTAGCTTGTTTTTTTATTGTTTTTTATTTGATAGTTGATTCAAAACATCATTCAATGTAAATTGTGATAATCGAAATTAATAATCGCGATTACAATTTCAAGGGAATAATCGACAATTATGATTTGTCATAATCGTGCAGGCCTACTGCATATACAGTATTTCTGTATATCTTTATAATTGTATTTTATTTCAGCTTTATTTCAAACACTAAATCTACTAAAAACTACTCAATTTTTGCCTAAAAGGCGTTTGTTTGTCAAGAAGGAAGAGGAAGACTGTCGTCTGGGTCACGAGTCTCAACTGGTAAACGGATAAAGCAAACGTACTTTGTCTGACATGCTCTCCTCATACTTGTGGTTGAACAGACATTTGTAGACCTTTCCTTCTCCGGCTGGAGTCTAAAACAAAAAGGAACAAAGCATTAGCATTAGCATGCAGAAAGCACACAGCTGGAGTGCACGTGGCAGGATTGCGGCTCACGTTTTCACAGAAGCGCTCGCGGTCTTCCCGGCAGGAGAAGTAGAGGTGGCGGTCCAGGTGGAAGTCGTCGGACGAGAGTTCGGCCACGCGCATGATGGCCTTCTTACAGTCGTCTCTGATGGAGTAGTGACCCGGCTGCTCCTCGGCCTCACTCACCAGGCCCTTCTCCAGACACGAGATCACCTCTCCCTGAGAGTGGATGTCCTGAGGGGTGAAGGGCGAACACGTGTGTTAGGACAGAACGGTTTGATGCAACATTTACAAAAACAAGTTCAAAGAACAGTTGCACAGATGTATAAATATAAATCTGTAATCTTACAGTAAGCGTTTGTTCAGTTAATTTCACACTAATGTAACGAAAACTAGCAGAGATACTAAAACACTGCAGCCGTTGTGTTTTCAGAGAGGAAGTGCTGGTTTAGGCAAAGTGTTACATCCTTCCTATTGAAAGGTTTTGGTCAGCACTGTGGTTTACCTTCTCTCCCGTGGTGACGCTCCCACAGTGCAGTTTGTTGATGTCGTCCTTACACTTGTCCATGAAGCCGCAGATCAGCCGGTAATCGCTGAACACTATGCTGGTCATCTTGGTGATGTACTGGTTACACTGGTACTCTGAGATGTTGGTGCGGTGATCGACTAAACACGACACCAGGTAACCCTTCCCACGTTCCTCGGCGGCACACTCCTTAATCTGGGTGTTGGGGGGGTGATTAAAAAAGGTTCATGATGACTGTGGTAGAGCTTGTGATAAAGGTTAGTTTGCCTTTGCCACTCACCCCATTGATGGTGGTCTTGCACACCTCAATGGCCACAGACTCAAACTTCGGGTCAGTCGTCAGATTCAGCTTGTAGTTCCACAGCAGCTAAAATGAGGTTTACATTTTTAATATTAATTGTTACATTTAATTATATTAAAAATAAATCAACTATATCTATGAGTCATTAGGCGAACTTAAGATATAAAAAAAAGATTAAATACTATGTGAAAGAGAGAATATGTCTGTTCTGTTTAAACAAACCACACCAAAAAAACTAACCAAAAAAAGAACAAAAACCAAAACAAACAGAACACAAAACAACAAAATACAAACTAAACCAAAAAGGAGAACAAAACGATAATCAAACCAAACAAAACCCCAATAGTTTCACAGCTATGGTTCAGGGAGTTAAACTCCACTAGTTTGGCTGGTTAAGTTGAACCTGGACTGTCCATCAGATCAACACAAGTGGAGTGTAGACTCACATGATTGCAGTCGGCCGCGATCTCCGTGTCCTGAAGAGAGATCAAGAGAAGAGCATCAGTTAGTGTTCACACAGACAAAACTACATGATCTTCAACATCCACAAGCGCTGGATACTTAGGCTGGTTTCTGGTTCACCCGAACCCCATTCTTAACAAGCTGAAGGAGCACAACTACAACCGAACGCAGTGTCTCGAAGTGTCCGTCTCAACTACACTTGTTGTAGATCGTTCAGAGTACCAGCGCTTAAAGCACTGACGCTTCGAACGGGTTACATTTAAAGACCCAAGAACAAAGTTTACCATGCAAACTAAGCTAAAGCTACACTTAAAATATCAGTAGTCGACAACTAGTCTAATGTGAGGGCACATCCTAAGTAAGCAACGTCTAAAGCGGAGACGGTTGCTAGTGTTTGTAGGTGTGTGTTGTGTTTACTTTAAGGCTTTGGAAGTGTATTTGAGTTGATTTGTGACCCGGGGAGAGGAGAGGTGCGAATTAAGACTAGATGCAAACAGATAAGGACTCGTGCTCTCTTCCTGTTGCACATCCTGTGTGGACCGACCATGTCTGACATGTGATCATCTGATGGAGTCAAAGGCTTCTGTCTGATAGAAGTTAAACATCTGATTACATTTACATGCAGTGATACATTTTTGTTGGTACCAATATCCACATTGCAAGCCAGGGGATGCACATGATACGGCCCATAGTGGCATGATTTCACTTTCTCCTGGAGACTCAGATGTCTGAGCAAACACTGAGTCTCACTGAACAAAAGCACACTAGTGAAGACCAACATACCAAAACATGACCAACACATGCTGCTCATCTGCATCTCAAATTAACACACAGCTCTTATTTCTGTGCCATTCACAGAAGGAACCAAAAGGTCAAGCCTTACAGTGATGTTTTGCATGAAGACAAAAGAGAACGCTGTTTCGCAACATGACCGCTGATTGAGCCGAGGTTGACTAATGTGTGAGGGATTACGCAGAAAAATGAAAGCTATTTGACGAATCTGAGAGAACGAGACTACATGTGAAGAATGAGAGAGAAGTTCAATGCGGGTCAATTCTGCTGTCCAAAGCATATTCATAACATTAAAAATATATACATGTTCAAATACACCACATTAAATGACTCAACTTCCCCCTCTTAATTACTCAATCACAAATAATTAATAAGGAACTATTGAGCTCAAAAGTCCCAGTAAATGTCAAAGCTGTCCCATTATCCAGATGACAAGTTTTTATTTAATATTAGTTATTATTATTAGGGATGTGCGAGACTGTCCACTTGGAAAATACTAGTTGTTTACAAATTGTTTTTGCACATTTAATGTTTTGCTTCACAAAGGCTACGTTTAAATTACCGTCATGATAATGTTACATCTTGAAATTAATATATTACTTTGAAAAGTGCATGAGGATGGTTTTTAATGGTAATCCTGAAAAATACTGCAGAATGTCCTTCCGTCTAACAATGACACAGGCGATTTATTAACCCATATTTGTGTGTTAGATTATACAATTCTGATTTTTCTTGTTGAGTCAAGGATAAAACAAGTCTTATTTACTTCATTGGAAAACATTTTTAAACACTTTCCAGCCTTTTTCCCCCAATTTAGCTCTGAAATTTGAGTTATCAGCAGCCAAAATTGAGCCCATGTCTACATGAAATCCCAAACGGATTATATTAATTGTGATTAAAATATAGCTTTCCGAGCACTAATTGTTTGTTGAGCTCCAGTTATGGATATCAGTACATTTGTATATGCCAACAATAGTAGAAATTCATTACCGTTAGCCAGGAATGACATTTTAATGGGGAAAAAGATGTAAAAATGGTTGATTACACTCTTAAAATGAGTACATGTCATTGCATTACATACACAATTTTAATTTGTCAGTTTAATTTTTTTCCAATTATAAATCCTTATCCATCATTCACCCAGAAACTGAGGGAGTATGTCATCAACGGCAGCTTGAGGGCATTTTAATCAGAGTTTATTCCTCTGCTAATAACTCGCTCTTTGTGATGTGAAGCGTCATCAGCGATCAGCATAACAGTAGATTCTCCCGAATCATGACCTGATACTGATCTTTATTTGAACAGCTGAGAAGAAGCCCAGACAGAGAGCGTCCTCCACGCAGCTGTTATCATGCAATTCTTCATTCCCATGGGGAGAAGGCCTTGATAAGTGTCACAATGTTACTAAAAACGGCATCCAAATCCAATCAAAGACAGAGCGGCCTGTTTTGACCCCGGTCTGTGCTGAGAGCGGCATCTTAGACTTTGACTCTCACAACGAGGTTCATCAATGCTAAAGGATTTAAAGCAGAGCTCCTCTGTGCACTTATGCTGAATCTGTTATCTAATTCAAGTGAAAAGAATAAAATGACTACATTTATAACCCTGTACGATCACGACGAGATGCTAGGAAACACAATCCTGACCGTTGTCCCCTCAACATCATATGAATGGCCTGGCGACAAGCTGTGTCAGGCTGAAAACAGCATTTTATAAAAAGCCACCAGGGCCTTTTGCCTCCGGCAGATTATAAATAATGGAGGTAAACAAACTGTCTCCATTCAGTCTTTATTTTATTTAAGGAACATTGTACGGCTAAATAATTGGCCGACAGTGTTTTTCTATAAGAAGAGAAAGTCTGGAGATTCAGTTATAAAGAAATACATGGTAAACTGGTCCTGATATACCTGATATCTTTATGACATGTGATCATTTAGCAGAGAAAGAACATGAACTAGTTTAAAGTGATGACCCAAAATAACCTTTCACAGCCTACAATTAACCTGCGATGTGATGATCAGTTAAAGGGGACCTATTATGCCTCTTTTCACAAGATGTAATATAAATCTCTGGTGTCCCCAGAATGTGTCTGAAGTTTCAGCTCAAAATACCCCCCTGATAATTTATTATAGCTTGTCAAATTTGCCCCTATTTGGGTGCGAGCAAAACGCACCGTTTTTGTCTGTCCCTTTAAATGCAAATGAGCTGCTGCGCCACGCCCTTTACACAAGCTTCGGATACTCCGCCAACAACAAAACAGGCCAATCTCACTCAGCCAAAATGTCAGAAATAAGCAGTTGTGGAGCAGCCGTACATGTTTGAACCGGAGTCGACACAGATGAGAGACTCAGGAAGAGGTTGACACTTTTAGACTGAATGCGTAGTGGATCATTTATGTAACGTTAGTTGTTGTGGAGTTACGTTGATTCAACTCAGACTAGCATGTGCCGTCGTTAATCTATAAACTGTTGTACAGGTGCTCGTGTGGGAACGTAACGCGTCCGTCACTCGACTATATAATGCATAATAGGGGTGTAGCGGTACACAAAACTGACGGTTCGGTACGTACCTTGGTTTTGAAGTCATGGTTCGGCACAGCAAATATAAAATTGCTTTTTTTTATTAAACAGTGGTTTACTGAACAAATTGTGCCTGTCCTTAAATTAATTCAATTATAAAGTTTCTTAAAGATAAATTATTTCTGCTAATGCTGTAAAGTGTGAACTATATAGAGAGCCCTTACTTGCACATTACTATAACATAACAGAGCCCAAATTAGCCTAAATTCAGTTGCTATTTATTTTTAGATATAATAACACTCAGATAACACAGTGTTTTTTGAGCTTCGAAGCTTCGGAGGGAGAGGGCTGAACATATTCTTCTCTCTAATAAAGGCAGGAATCTGGAGAAGTGGCGTGCCACACGCGCAAAGGGCTGATATGCTCCGAGACCAGACACTGCACTAGTGATACAAAACACACAGGTCTGCTACGTCCCAGTAACAAGCTCCTATATTTCGCAGTAGATTCATTTAGATTGATAATAACGGGTAATAGGCTTGCTGCAATAGTCGGAGTTACCTCATTCAGATCTCATTCATCACGAGAGCTGAATGACAAGATGACAGCGGAAGGTTTGGTTTCAAAGCGAAATGTAAAAGCGCCTATTTAAGTGAGTTTGTCAGTGTACTGTTTTGTTGTTGTGTTTTTCATTAAGAATAATAGGCTAATGAACCCACCATTCAAGCAACCCGCCCCCGAATTGGCGCTAATTGTAAACTGAAAGTAAAATGCGCACGCAGGAAAAAACAAATATTCAAATCCCAAAATCGAAAAATCGAATACCAACCCAACGAACGAATAGTCGAATATTCTGGTCCAGCCCCAGTGTTTTCAAGCTGTTTTATTGACGTCTTTCCACCGTTGAAACACTGAGCGATTACACAACATATCTAAGATGTAATGTACCCTCAACATGCCTTCAGATGTTCATTCATGTTTATTGTTTGACTAGGAAGAGATGCGCTGACGCTTGAACTGACGTGCAGTGATCTGTCACGTCAAATTAAAGAGCGTCAAAACGGCATCGTTTGAATTTCATGATAAAATGGACAGAATATGTTCGTGGGAACTCGGATTTAAAGTATGTTCTGCGCGTAAAACAAGCCGACTGTTAAAGATTGCATTCACCTCTAATGCATAATAAATGTGCGTTTATGAATCACGCAGACAGTGAGTATATAACATTTCACCGTCATTCTTCTGTGTCCTCAGTGGCTCGGATGCCGGGAGTCTATGAGAATCACTGGCACATCAACAGAACATTTGTAATGTTTTTGGCGTCTCTGTGCTTCTATTTCTATGTGCTTGTGTCTCTGCTAAAAGGGCCAATCATCACCAGTCACGGATGGGCAGGGGTTCCCTGGGGGGAATATGAAACAGTGTGTTATGAGAGATTGATAATGATTGATGGGGATTATAAAAAAACTATTGGGTGGATTTTTACCATTATAGGCTGGTTGTTTACACACCTTATAAAAGTAAAAGTATGTCCCCTTTAAGAAATAACCTACAATGTGATGATCAGTTGAGAAATAACATTGAATCAGGGCTCGACATCAAGCCTGTTCATGTGCTTGTCCTTCAGATAATTAAATCAGTCGTTCTCTTGTCCGAGTAAAACATTTGCTTGTCCAGAAAAAATTTTGTAAATATAATTTATTCTGAAGCAATATTCTCATCAGTGTTCAGTCAGCTTTGACATATTTATGATATTTTAATCTTTAAAGTGCATTTCCCCCCTAATCGTTTTAAATGCATTGATAAAATTTAAAATTAAAGATGAAGCATATATTAAATTAGAATAATAAGAGCCGTTACCGATCAAACTAAATCATTTACAGTGAAGAATTACAACCATTAATGTTATGAGATTGTTTTAAATATATTTTGAATTTACAAATAAGAAATGTAGGAAAGAACTAAACCGCCAGTAGGTGACCGTCTTAACGAGCGAGTCATTGAGTCATTTATTCAAAGGATTCGTTCAAACGGCTGATTCATTCAGGAATGAGGCAGTTGATTACGAACGAGTCATTGAATCTTTGACTCAAACGATTCACTCAAAGCGCTGAATCATTCAGGAATGGAAGAGTACTGAGAGTTCTGCTGTGATCTTTCTTTGGAACCATTTTCGCTGCTGAAACAGAATAAAAACAGTCAATATTGTGACTTAATATTAATTACTTGTTTATTGAGCTGTCATATGAAATCAGCGTCACATTTGCAGCCGTGATGGTATACAGCACTCTTGGTCGTGTGATGTTGCTTAACTGTATCGTATGTTAAAAACATAAAAACTTCACATTTGAATTTTTGTTTTTTTTAGTTTCTCTGAGCTGCGCTCATTTGTTTTGATTTCTCCTCGGGAGGCTGTGTGAGCCTCAACAGCACAACCTTGTTACCGTCAGTCCATTATAGATTATATTACTATACACCAATCACCACTTACACTAAATGAATGCAGAATCACTCTCACATTCTGGTGATTCTAGTTATTTTTGTTATTGACGTTTTAATCAGGATACTGGTCCATCGGTAAAATTCTTTCACTTGCCCCTTCAAAAACAATCCACTTGTCAAGCGTTAATGTTGAGCCCTGATTGAATCATCCTGTAATGTGATCGACAGCCATAGAAAATGAGCCGCCAACAGCAGGAACTGTCTGCACAATCCAATACGACAGAACCAACACCAAACACACAATCAACACAAGTAAGAGGAAACCCAGTTCTGCTAGCTAAACAACAAATGTTCTTAGCAGTGAAAGTGTTGTTCCTGTAATCAGTAACTAAGAACTAATCACCTGCCTCCCCTTACACACACAAATCTGACCAAACACCACCACTGGACAGGACACTTCAGAAACATTATTAAACAAGGAACTTATGCTCCCTCGTCTGTGATCGTGCAACGGCTGAACCATTCAAACGCTGTTAGACCAATGTCTGATCTTTCACAAACAAACAGCAGTATTCACATGTGGTTAGAGAACTCTCTACACATGAAGTCCCTGAAACACTGCACAACCGGTCAGTCAAGTCTAACAACAACCGCACCGCAGTACAACTAACTCAGTACAACATAAAACCCACATTCTCCATTCTTGAGCGTACAGGTGTATGACAGTGCACTTCCTTGGAAGAGAGTGTACACGACACAACATAAGAGGTTCAAACATAGATGGACAAATGATTGAGATTATCTGCGATAACAGTGAAACAGACTTTTCTGCTGTATTGTGACACGAGTGTAACAGATTACCAAACAAGAAAACCGTAGGGCGGGGACTTATTTCTATGCATTCTATGATTGGATGCTGAGATGTGGGCGTGGCTGTCATGGAGGGGCATGCGTTTAAGGGCATTAAATGATTGGAGAAGTCCGGCATGTGTCACCAGAGAGAAGTCTGTTATTTTCACTGGAAGATCCCGTTATTAAATATCATCGGGGGGTATTCCAGAAAGCAGGTTATGTGCCATACCTGGGTATGTTTAAGAGTAAGCAAGCAGATAACCTCAACTTTCAGTTCCAAAAGCAGAGGTAACTTTTTAGGGTATGCAAGTAACCATAGCAACTAACCACCTGCTCCAGAGCGGCTCATAACCCAGGGTTAGTTTGATTCAGAGGTATTCAGATGAGTGTTATATAGTTAGTTATATTAATATACAATACTATATATGAATTCTAAAGCACTATTATATATTACAGGTAAAGTTTAAATTCAATATTTATTATTTTTTTATTGTCATCTCACACATGGATCTGCATTCAATGAATTAGCATCAAACAAACAATATAATCCTTATTCTCAGTGAACGAAGAGATTGAAAAAATGATTGCACAACCACCAAATAGGTGGCGATGTGCACTAAGTAGGTTATGTAAATCACCAAAAACAAAAGGAGGAGGAAGTAGAACGGCGCTCTTTTTCTTAGCGTCTGTTTCCATGGTGACTCTGTTGAGAATGTCTTGTGTGTTCACGGTTAACATACCCTGAGTTGCCTGAACTTACTGACAGACTCGTCAGCATTCCTCGATTAAGAAAGGTTTGGGTTAATTAACCGAGAGTTCAGGGCATACGTGACGGCAAGTTAACCTTGCCTTCTGGAATACCCCCCTGGTCTTTTTTATTTAAAGGTTCAGTGTGTACGTTTTAGCGTCATCTAGCGCCCACCGCTCAACCCCTCCCTATCGAGGCACACAGAGAAGCTACGGTGGCTGACACAGGACAAAGATGTCTGAGACAGCAGAGAGCAGCTAGCGCTCTGTAGAGCAGTTTGTCCTTTTAGGGCTACCGTCGAAACATGGCGGCGCAAAATGGCGACTTCACTGTAGATAGATTTGTCTATCTGTGTAGATAGAAACGGCTCGTTCTAATGTAAGGTCTTTATACACCACTGAAAACATAGTTATGTATATTATATTGCATTTCTGTATTTCAATATTACACACTGCACCTTTAAATTATGGGTGTACAAGGATCAAACGTTCAATATCAATTTTAACTTACAAAATAGATTAGAAATTTTAATTCCATGCCAACTTTAACAGAAGTCATCCCACTCATAATATTTGACCACCGTTCGTCATAAAACGCGCGTGACGTCACCGCTGACTCACACCGTAAACTTACGGTTCGAAACAGGAAACGCATCTATTAATCATAATAACCGCATTTAAAACCAGCCAAAAACTGCACGTGTGAGACATTCAGAGGCCTTTTTTGCCAACAAGCGTCTGGTTTCTAAATACATGACTAAATATCTCCGCACATTTAGCCCTGCTCGCGTCAATATCCATATAGTGTGTATGATCTAACGTATGGATGTCGCAAACACTGCAGGTCCAGACACCCTCGGCTGTGTTTCCTTACGTCTTTTCGGTCCTGCAGGCACTCCAGCACAGCCAGGTTGTTGTTCCAGGAGTGTTTGGGGCAAATCCGGCTCACGTCCTCCCGACAGGCCGCCTCCTCCGCGAGCTTCCAGCCGCCGCTGCGCCGAACCGCCGAGGCCCCGTCCAGCGCCGCTGCCTTCCCTTCCCCCAATGCATTCTTGCCTCTTTCGCTATTATCTGCGGCATTATCGCTGTCTCCGATAACTGATTTGGCTCCACGAGCGGAACAGATCGAGCCGGAGATGAATATCAACAGCAGCAGCCGCTGCACACGTCCACACGCCGCCATCTTCCCTGCGCGAAACTACGAATCCTACTACGGCAAAGACGCTCATGAATATTAATCAGCACGTGCTGACGTCGCTGCGTGGGTTTCCTGATAGGCCCAGTCTGTTTAATTAATATTCATGAGCTAAATCCGACACACCGTAGTCAGTTCTCCGTGGAAGTACTGCGGAATTACGGTAATCGAACGGCACACCGAAACACACTCGGATCATTAGATGAAAGGATAATGGGCGGGGCTTAGAGGTCCGGTCTTGTCTTTAATTGGTCAGGTACGATGAGACGATTTTAATATTTTAGCTGCATACCGTGTATTCTCAAACAACTACACGTTTATTGGTGGCATAATTCAGCTGTAAACTATGATCCAGAACGCTGTTGCTGTAATTCATTATATGGTTTTGTAACCTGGTACGTGTCACTTTTCTCAGCGTTGTTCAGGATGGACCAATCACAAGCGTTTGTGAGACCTGGAATTTTAATAATTGTGATTTTTTTTTGTGTTGGAATTTTATGTCAGATAATATTTCTGGACATAACATTTAAATGACTCTTTTATAGAACAAATGTATTTTCCAACAAAACAAAAAAACGAATGATGTTGAAGGGAGATTGCGCCCCCTGGAGGAAGACACGTGTATTTTCTACAGGAACCTTTAGTTTTATTCATATCTATAATCTGAAAGAAGGTTGTTCATCTATCATTCGCCTGGTCTACATTTTATTCCTAAAAACTGATTTTTTTTCTGATTTATGGAGTGATAAAAAGAAGAGCAATCCAGAAACCCTCAACTTTAATAATGTTAATAAAATGAAGTGATCATTGTGAACCTGGCTTTATCCAATGTTCATTTCTGTTCTGGAAATGCATATTTAAAACAGCTGTCTTAATGTAGTGTGATTAATAAACTGTGGTGTCTCGTCTGAACTGAGATTCAATTTATTTTAGTAAAAAACTCAATTTTAACACCACTTTTCCTAATGATTTTAATGCCACCTGTCCTCTAAAGTGTTTTTAAGTCCTCACAAACTGTCAGTCAAAGTATGTAGGCATTTATTATCTTAATAAAGCAATACAAAAACACTTACATATATACAATGAAAATAGTGAACAATGATCACCTTCAACTAAAACCTTAAGAAATCACTGATTGAAGACGTTTGATACAGAACACAGGTTTGGCTGTGACACCAGCACACAGTGAATGAGCAGCAGATTCCCCCAGACGCGCCTCTCGTCTCACTCCCACTTGTAGACCTTCAGCATCTTCTCGGTCAGAGAGGCCAGGAAGCTGCCCTGGTTGACCTGGAACGGACAGATGTCCAGCACAGGGAGATCTGCGGGCATCTTCTGCAGCAGAGCACCAGAGCCGGCGTCCCAAACCTGCAGAAACCAGAGTCAGACCGCTCACACAAACATCACTTCCTTATGTAGTGCTGTTTTAACGTTTTAAACAAGGTCATTAAGAGACTTTTTATAACCGAGTTCTCACAAATCCGACTTTTCTCTAACAATTATGCCATTTTCTCTCACAAATCCGACTTTTCTCTCGCAATTCCCACATTTTATCTCACAAATTCACGTAATTATGACTTTTTATCTAACAAATCCAACTTTCTTTTACTATTCTGACTTTCTCACAAATCCAGCTTTTTTTCCCGCAATTTTGACTTTTTTTCCCCTCGCAATTACGACTTCTCTAACGATTACGCCATTTTCTCTCACAAATCCGACTTTTCTCTTGCAATTCCCACATTTTATCTCACAAATCCGACTTTTCTCTCGCAATTCCCACATTTTATCTCACAAATCCGACTTTTTTCACGTAATTATGACTTTTTCTCACAAATCCGACTTTTCTCTCGCAATTCCCCCTTTTTTTCTCACAAATCCGGCTTTTCTCTCGCAATTCCCACATTTTCTCTCACAAATCTGACTTTTCTCTCGCAATTCCCACATTTTCTCTCACAAATCCGGCTTTTCTCTCGCAATTCCCACATTTTCTCTCACAAATCCGGCTTTTCTCTCGCAATTCCCACATTTTCTCTCACAAATCCGGCTTTTCTCTCGCAATTCCCACATTTTCTCTCACAAATCCGACTTTTCTCTCGCAATTCCCACATTTTCTCTCACAAATCCGGCTTTTCTCTCGCAATTCCCACATTTTCTCTCACAAATCCGACTTTTCTCTCGCAATTCCCACATTTTCTCTCACAAATCCGGCTTTTCTCTCGCAATTCCCACATTTTCTCTCACAAATCCGGCTTTTCTCTCGCAATTCCCACATTTTCTCTCACAAATCCGGCTTTTCTCTCGCAATTCCCACATTTTCTCTCACAAATCCGACTTTTCTCTCGCAATTCCCACATTTTATCTAACAAATCCAACTGTTTTTTGCAATTCAGACTTTTATCTCACAAAAAGTCTGAACTACAAGATATAAACTTGCAATTCTGATAAGATATAAAAAGCCGCCATTATATTTTTTATTCCGTGGTGGAAACCAGCTTCCACACGTGCAGTATGTGACGCGTCACCAAAGCAAACAGTGAATGAGAGAAAGGAGCTGGATGAAGAGCGGCTCCTCACCATGGTGGAGTTGCTGGCCTCGTCTCCAGCACACACAAGCGTGGCTCCCTCTCCGGCTGGACTCTTGAACACTCGGTTCTTGGTGAGCAGCTTGCAGGAGGATCCAGCGGTGAAGGTCTGGACGGGCGAGCAGGAGCAGATGGGCGTCTGGCTGCTGTCTGTCTGAGGCGTCCGGCTCAGCTCCATCAAAACACAGCGCAGAGACGGGTTAGTGCGACCTGGACGGCATGACATGTCAACAAATCAAAGGATTAAATAACATTAACTACATTTAATACAGATATGTGTCTATATGACACTAGATAATGAGTGATTCTCTTTTACATGACAGTTTAAAACATCTCTATGAATCTATACTGGCAGCCATTAGAGCAGAGTCGGTTCAGTACCTGGTCTGTATGTGACGAGGCAGTGGCGGCTCTCCGGCTCCACCTGTATGTCGGTGCAGTTGCCCGACTCCAGAGGCAGAATGTGGGGTGTGTATGTGGTCCCCTCCACGTGCTCCCAGAAGCACCCGCCCTCCAGCGTGCCGGCGATGAGGCCGCCGCAGGGGAAGGTGCTGGACGCGGCGCGCGGGATGTAGGACAGAGACACCACCGGACAGCTGCAATGACCACAGGACACAAGAACATCACCATACATCCTCCAGTGTTTGTACGGGACACTTCATGCTACAGTTCGCCCTAGATCAGCTGACCTGGAGCGCAGCGGCGCCAGCTCCTGGACGTGCGTGCTGGTGTCCCGCGTGTCGTACACCAGCACAGAGCCGTTGCTGAGGCCGGCGTAGATGTAGTTGTTGTTGTCGTGGCACCAGCAGCAGCTCCACACAGGTCTGCCCGTGTTGTAGGCCTGCACCACTGTGTTCGTCATCAAACTGAGAAGAAAACATCCACGTTAAGTTCACTGAGTGGAGAAAATGTTCAAGTGTTTTCAGACAGGATCGATCTCATCTCGATTCTTTATCATGTCACAGCTTGGCTTCATGCAGCGCAGCCAAACTAATTTCCCCATTTTGAAGATTAACCTTACACGCTAACAACAGAAAAAAGAAGGACAGACCAGGCCAAAGTAGAGGTCGGTGATACGACCAAAATCTAACGAAAATCATATATTTTATCTTATCTATCTTAGATCTTGAATGAATGATTCAATGACTCACTCATAAAGACTTCACTTGTTTCATTACTGGATGAATCAGCGTTTTTTAAAGTGCCCCTATTATGCTATTTTAAAGTTTCCTAATTTCATTTTCTCATAATATACACTGCACATCACCACAATGTTCAATGATTCTCAAACGACTCGATGGATGAATCAGTCTCTCTAAATCCCTCCTTTCCACGAGCCTACTCTGCTCTGATTGGTCAGATGGCCCAGTCTGTTGTGATTGGTCTCCTCTGCTCTGATTGGTCAGATGGCCCAGTCTGTTGTGATTGGTCTACTCTGCTCTGATTGGTCAGATGGCCCAGTCTGTTGTGATTGGTCTACTCTGCTCTGATTGGTCAGATGGCCCAGTCTGTTGTGATTGGTCTACTCTGCTCTGATTGGTCAGATGGCCCAGTCTGTTGTGATTGGTCTACTCTGCTCTGATTGGTCAGATGGCCCAGTCTGTTGTGATTGGTCTCCTCTGCTCTGATTGGTCAGATGGCCTAGTCTGTTGTGATTGGTCTCCTCTGCTCTGATTGGTCAGATGGCCTAGTCTGTTGTGATTGGTCTACTCTGCTCTGATTGGTCAGATGGCCCAGTCTGATGTGATTGGTCTACTCTGCTCTGATTGGTCAGATGGCCCAGTCTGTTGTGATTGGTCTACTCTGCTCTGATTGGTCAGATGGCCCAGTCTGATGTGATTGGTCTACTCTGCTCTGATTGGTCAGATGGCCCAGTCTGATGTGATTGGTCTACTCTGCTCTGATTGGTCAGATGGCCCAGTCTGTTGTGATTGGTCTACTCTGCTCTGATTGGTCAGACTGGCCAGTCTGTTGTGATTGGTCTACTCTGCTCTGATTGGTCAGATGGCCCAGTCTGTTGTGATTGGTCTACTCTGCTTTGATTGGTCAGATGGCCCAGTCTGTTGTGATTGGTCTACTCTGCTCTGATTGGTCAGATGGCCCAGTCTGTTGTGATTGGTCTACTCTGCTCTGATTGGTCAGATGGCCCAGTCTGTTGTGATTGGTCTACTCTGCTCTGATTGGTCAGACTGGCCAGTCTGTTGTGATTGGTCTACTCTGCTCTGATTGGTCAGATGGTCCAGTCTGTTGTGATTGGTCTACTCTGCTCTGATTGGTCAGACTGGCCAGTCTGATGTGATTGGTCTACTCTGCTCTGATTGGTCAGATGGTCCAGTCTGTTGTGATTGGTCTACTCTGCTCTGATTGGTCAGACTGGCCAGTCTGTTGTGATTGGTCTACTCTGCTCTGATTGGTCAGATGGTCCAGTCTGTTGTGATTGGTCTACTCTGCTCTGATTGGTCAGACTGGCCAGTCTGTTGTGATTGGTCTACTCTGCTCTGATTGGTCAGATGGCCCAGTCTGTTGTGATTGTGTTGTGACAGCCAAACATCTTCTCTCTTCCTCCTCTATACTCACTGAGACAGAAGTATCTAAACTTCTCCTCTCCAGTCATCCTACTACTTGCCCCCTAGATCCCATCCCCTCACACCTCCTACAAGCCATCTCTCCTACACTCCTACCAGCACTCACACACATCATCAACACATCTCTCTACACCGGTATCTTCCCTACCACATTCAAGCAGGCTCGAGTAACTCCACTGCTTAAAAAACCCACTCAACACATCACTTGTAGATAACTACAGACCTGTTTCTCTCCTACCATACATAGCGAAAACACTTGAACGAGTTGTTTTCAACCAGGTTTCATCTTTCCTCTTACAGTTTAATCAGCTGCACGTAAACCAATCAGGTTTCAAAAAGGGCCACTCAACCGAGACTGCATTACTGTCGGTCACTGAAGCCCTGCGGATTGCAAAAGCTGCTTCCAAATCATCAGTCCTCATCCTCCTCGATCTCTCTGCTGCATTTGACACTGTGAATCATTAGATTCTTCTATCCACCCTCTCATCACTGGGCATCACAGGGATTCCTCTCCACTGGTTTGAGTCCTATCTCACAGGTAGGTCTTTCAAGGTTGCCTGGAGAGGGGAGGTATCCAAAGCACATCAACTAACCACGGCGGTTCCCCAGGACTCAGTGCTTGGACCTCTCTTCTCAATTTACACTACATCACTGGGACCCATCATACAGGCACATGGCTTCTCATACCATTGCTATGCTGATGACACACAGCTCTACCTTTCATTTCAACCAGATGATCCCACAGTAGCTGCACGAATCTCACGCTGTCTAGCAGACATCTCGGCATGGATGAAAGAACATCACCTGCAGCTCAACCTGGCAAAGACTGAGCTTCTCATCTTCCCTGCCAATCCGACTCTACAACAAGACTTCACCATCCAGCTAGGCTCATCTCTGATTCTCCCTTCAGGGTCGGTCAGAAATCTTGGAGTAATCTTTGATGACCAGCTGTCCTTCAAAGACCACATTTCAAAGACAGCTCGGTCATGCAGGTTTGTGCTGCACAACATCAGGAAGATCAGACCGTTCCTTACAGAGCATGCAACACAGTTTCTCGTCCAGGCCCTGGTCATTTCTAGGCTTGACTACTGCAATGTACTTCTGGCTGGACTTCCATCGTGTGCAATCAAAACACTTCAAATGATCCAGAACGCAACGGCACGTCTTCAATGAGCCCAAAAGGGCCCACCTCATACCTCTCTTCATCTCTCTGCACTGGCTACCACTCGCTGCCCGCATTAAGTTCAAAGCTTTGACGCTTGCTTATGGATCCACCACAAGCTCAGCACCCGCATACTTCGACTTGATCCTACGAGTCTACACCCCTACCAGAAGCCTTCGCTCAGCTAAGGAGCGGCGGCTGGTGTTACCATCCCAGAGAGGCATGAAATCCCTCTCTAGAACTTTTTCCATTCACCTCCATCTGGATGGCAGAATCACTGACAACATTCAAAAACCAGCTAAAAACCCATCTCTTCCGTGTGCACTTAATCTTATCATAAAAAAAAATTAAAAATATTCTAATTCTTTTTCCTCTATCCTTCTCTACACCATCCCTATTCTACCGTAGGCTACTCTGAGCAATGTCCGAAACGTAGTAATTTTTGCATTTCTTCGCCTCTTCATAATGGATCGCTTCCTGTACTCCTCAGTTGTAAGTTGCTTTGGATAAAAGCGTCTGCTAAATGCATAAATGTAAATGGGTCTACTCTGCTCTGATTGGTCAGATGGCCCAGTCTGTTGTGATTGGTCTACTCTGCTCTGATTGGTCAGATGGCCCAGTCTGTTGTGATTGGTCTACTCTGCTCTGATTGGTCAGATGGCCCAGTCTGTTGTGATTGGTCTACTCTGCTCTGATTGGTCAGATGGCCCAGTCTGTTGTGATTGGTCTACTCTGCTCTGATTGGTCAGATGGCCCAGTCTGTTGTGATTGGTCTACTCTGCTCTGATTGGTCAGATGGCCCAGTCTGTTGTGATTGGTCTACTCTGCTCTGATTGGTCAGATGGCCCAGTCTGTTGTGATTGGTCTCCTCTGCTCTGATTGGTCAGATGGCCCAGTCTGTTGTGATTGGTCTCCTCTGCTCTGATTGGTCAGATGGCCCAGTCTGTTGTGATTGGTCTACTCTGCTCTGATTGGTCAGATGGCCCAGTCTGTTGTGATTGGTCTACTCTGCTCTGATTGGTCAGATGGCCCAGTCTGTTGTGATTGGTCTACTCTGCTCTGATTGGTCAGATGGCCCAGTCTGTTGTGATTGGTCTACTCTGCTCTGATTGGTCAGATGGCCCAGTCTGTTGTGATTGGTCTACTCTGCTCTGATTGGTCAGATGGCCCAGTCTGTTGTGATTGGTCTACTCTGCTCTGTTAGCCAGTTAGCCAGAGACCTACACAATATGAAACACAATAAACACATTGTAGAGCACAGCATCTTCTCGACATGATGTATCCAGTATCCGCTGCAGTGTTTGTGGTTTCCCTGGTCTCTGTGTGGCGTGCGCACGCAATAAGTGGACGGGCAATATGCTAATGTTTCGTCATGACGTCACAACGAAACTGCTTAGGACCCGTTTGAAAGGCGATTCGTTTAATCGACTTGAGAGTCGACTCTTACTTTTGAGAGACAATAACTTTATATATACGGTGCACTTTCAGATTTAAAACTTTGTAACAGAACATGTAGCATGAAGTCAGTGTCTGACCTGGTGAGCTTGATGGTGCTGTCGAAGGCCGCCGAGAGCAGTAAGCTGTCCTGGTGTTGGCTGAAGGCCAGTCCTCGGATCTGTTTGGAGTGGATGGGGATGTACTGACTGGGCTTGAGAGTCGCAGTACTGATCATCTTCACACCGAAGCCTGAGGGAGCGACAGTCAATCACGCTTACACAAACCATGCAGAACAAACTCAGTATGTGGAAGGGCTCAAATCCCCACCTGGTAACAGGGTCGCATGTGTGGACGGCTGGGACGCCAGCAGACACCCGAGAGGCTCGCAGTAGGACAGAACCCGGCTGTTCCCCGTTTGAGACACCAGCAGAGCCTTAGAGAAGACATAATGGCCCGCACTGGACGAGTCCTGCCTCTGGGAGGACGAGAGAGACGATCCCTGAGACGAGCCGAAAGACGCCTGAGCTTTCCACCTCCTCAGCTCCTGCAGAGAGCAAACAGAGGTCAGGACTGCAGTGAACAGCAGCAGCGATGATGGAGATCATAATGGGTGGCTCTTTTTTTATTTCAGCCACCCCACTGTCTCCAGATCAGTTTCAGGTACCCGCATGGGTTAGTGGAGGGGGTTAGGGGTTGTCCATACAGTGAAAGTCAATAAGGTCCAAAATTGGGGTTTTGGACCCCATTTACTTTCATTGTATGAACAAATAGAAATGTAAAAAATTTTTTTTTTTGTATGTTCGTTTCCCCATAGAAATTTATATTACTAAAATTTGATATTTATTAATTAATTCGATTTATTTATTTTTTTTAAAGAAATGTGCCTCACCTTGTATAACGCGATTACGGAAAACTAAAAAGAACTAACACAAACCATTTTTTGATAACCATAAAGTGAACAGAGTTTTAAAAAAAATCTCTCCACTTGAGTTAAACTGTTGTACTGTAAAATAAGAAATTGAGTATTTATTTATAAGTATAAGTTATACGGGTGCATGTGCTGCTGGTTTCAGAGTAAAACTCTGCTCTTTGCACATAGGCACCTCGTGAAGCACTGCATCATGGGTAATCTGCTCCAAGTTTCCTTGTTGCTTGTATAGTTTTGCATACCCTTCTATCAGAACCAGCATTAACTTCTTGAGCAATCTGAGCTCCAGTAGCTCGTCTGTTTGATCGGACCACACGGGCCAGCCTTCGCTCCCCACGTGCATCAATGAGCCTTGGCCGCCCATGACCCTGTCTCCGGTTCTCCACTGTTCCTTCCTTGGAGCACTTTTGATAGATCCTGACCACTGCAGACCGGGAACACCCCACAAGAGCTGCAGTTTTGGAGATGCTCTGACCCAGTCGTCTAGCCATCACAATTTGGCCCTTGTCAAACTCGCTCAAATCCTTACGCTTGCCCATTTTTCCTACTTCTAACACATCAACTTTGAGGACAAAATGTTCACTTGCTGCCTAATATATCCCACCCACTAACAGGAGCCGTGATGGAGATATCAGTGTTATTCACTTCACCTGTCAGTGATCGGTGTAGTTTTGAAATAAGTGATCAAATTTCTCACACAGTCAGCTTCTCCTCAATCTTTAGATGCCATCCTTTGTTTTGCGTTTGTAAAAGCATCATCAGTAAGTTAGTTCTTCATGACATAACGCTTGATGATGCACATTTGCATATATTTGTGATACGTTTATTCGAAGCTATAGCTATTAGCCTAGCCTTTCTTTGATATATAACTCAGTGTGTTGATTCCACTCTACTTTGATAAGATAACGTCTCTATACGAGTCAATTTCTGTATTTGTTGCTATATTTTTGGTCATCTCATAATCCCATTTAAGTAAATTAATTACACTGATTTCATTTGGGGCATTTTCCGTTAAGAGTTTCAGAACGACATGTTCTTTAGTCATTGGATAATTGTTCTGATTCTGATCTTTTCAAACGACAGAGACTAAGATGGATCCTGATCTGTACTTTATGGATGGAGTTTGGCTGGCTGTTAAATTGCATTTGTATATGCAAGAAGTACAATGGGATACACGTGTGTTGGTGAGCAGTGCCGATCTGGAGCCACTAGCCGATACATACATTTACTGAAATCACACTACGCCATATCTCGACATGTATTTGATTCCAGTGTCGTGCAGCCCTAATATAGAGCTGCTTTTACATGTCAGGATGGGATCTCTCATAAGGGGATCATCATATTTGTGTGTCCTCGGCTCCAGATAACTAGCATCAACACAAAGGAAGGGTACAGAGTTTCTCCTGAAGCGATACACACCTCGACCTCTCGGCGCAGTCGCACATTTTCATCAGCCACGAGCTGCAGCTGTTGACGACACTGAGCCACTTCCAGCTGCTCCATTCGGCGCGAGCCCTGCTCCAGCTCTAGACGACTGCGCACAATCACAACCAATCAGCACAAGCACATTCTGGACACAATGAACACTGAGAGAGCCCGTGATGAACGCACCTCTTCAGCCGCACCTCCTCCGTGTTGTCCAGCGCTTTCAGTCTCCGCGCGTACAGGAAGATGATGTGACCACGCTTGGCTGGTTTATTACACTGAGACGACACAACAATGGCGGATTTCATCACAAATATATTCTCATCAAAACGAATTGTGGGTGTTTTTTTACTGGCTTTTTATGAGTGAAAGGAGTGCCATGTGTCTACAAATATATTCAATCAAAACGAATAAGGTTTTTAAATATTTAAAACGTTAAAAATGTTTAATATCGCATGTGACTGCATATATTCTATATCTATTTTTCTTTTATCAATATCATTAATAGTCAGATAGTAGTTACAGGTCCTATAGGTCAATATCAGCATTAAAGGGATAGTTCAGGGATAGGGTCTTTCTTCTGCTGACCACAAAGGAAGATATTTTAAAGAATATGAGTAATGGGACCCCATTGACTTCCATAGTAGGAAAAATAGTTTGTGTGTTTTGTGTTCAGCAGAAGAAAGACACAGGTTGGGAACAGCATAAGGGTGAGTAAATGAAAGAATTTTCCTTTTTGGGTGAACTATCCCTTAAGGTCTTATACTTAAGGGAAAAACTTTAGCACCGGCCTTTAATGCTCATGGAGTGAGAGAGTGAGACCCACCTGTGGACATTTATTTCCTCCGCCCGTCAGCCAGCGGGAAATGCAGATGTAGCCGAACAGGTGCCCACAGCGCAGCGCGGCCAATCGGTGGTCCCCGGCCGTGGTCCAAGGCTCGAAACAGATGGAGCATGTCTCGCCCTCCCCTTCCTCTGCTTCAGCCTCTCCGACGGGACACGCAGCCACTTCAGCGGGATCCACCGACTCCAACACAGCCTGAGGAGAGTCAACACAAACTGGATTCATAGAGCCTGATGACATCCCAAGCGCTCAGGACAAACGCACTGAATAATCCTCACCTCAGTCTCTGGCCTCGGCTCTTCTGTGCTCGTCCCCTCAGCCTCTGGAGGAACACTGGGCCCTGCGTTACACAGAAACAATCATCTCATAACAACGGTCATTTAAACATGTGAGTCTTAAAGGTGCAGTATCAAAAACAGTGTTTCATTCTAAGGATCTGAACAGGGCGGAAAACAGAAACAATTTTCATCACTTCATCAATCAGTTTTATGGTGCATTTTGTAACTATAAATGTTGTAAAATCAAAGTTATGCAACTAGTTTGACCACAAAATCTCACAAAAAAGAGAGGACAACAATATTGACTAAACATTATATTTCAGAACTGTAATACCTGTGCATCCAGGGTTTTTTTCCATAAAAGAAACTAATAAACAAATACAGTAGTGGGCAAGAGTGATGTATGGAGGGTATATTTGTTTTAATGACCCTACAAGTTTGATAAAAAAAAACTTAAGATTTCTAAAATATCTGAAATATGAGGGAAGATCAAACCACTAAACTTGGCAAAGGTATTTATCGGAGAAGATTATTTGGCAAAAAAGGCAAACTACAGCTACAGGTTTTATTTTTCTAAAAATGTATAGAAAAACAAAAAGCAAACCTTGACTACAACATGATCAGTTATTAATATTTTGTTGGTTCTCTCGTGTTTTTGCATGTTTTCGTAATTTCTGTCTATGACAGCCTGGACAAAAATTATTTCACACAATTTGTCATGTTTCATTGCGTTATTATCACAAATAAATCGAAGCACAACTACACAATATGATTGAAAAATATTTAACATGTTTTTAATAATAGTTTTTTATTTGGTGAAAAGCTAAATTTGCTAAAGATTACACTCAAAAGTGTTAAATTAACTAGAAATGAGTGTTAGATGAGGGCAAAGGTAAAAACAGTGAAACTATTGATTAAATATTATATTTTTTCAGCCAATTTATATCCAATATTTATTTAATAATTTATTTTTATCAATTAAAAATATATAAAATGCTATAATTGATTTCTTAATAATATATTGTGCATGTATTAATAAACAAGACCTTATTGTGAAGAGTTGCTGAATAATTAACCCATGTGTGTCTGTAAAGAGATATCTTTTGTTTGATTATTTTTGCTTGTGTTAATGCCAGCTGCATCAGTTTTGGCAGATGTGTGTATTTTTAATGGAATTGTAATATTTCACCCTCATTTCCTTTCATAAATCAATTTTACACTAGGTACACACAAAAGTAGGACTTTGAGGTCTTCTTTAAAATGAGAGGAAACTTAAATCTGTGCTCCAAAACTTCACATCTTGTTTTCTGTGCAATTCAGTCACAATTTGAAGAAAAGTAGTTTTTCATGAGACAGAGGCCACATCCACATGAAGCCAGAGATTTCCCTATCCAATCTTTTTTTCCCCTTGTCTCAAGAAATATCTGCGTACACACGAAACCACTGAACCCGATTTAAAACAATGTAGTATACATGCCAGACCAGTATGTGGCGCTGTAATTCTGCCACAGAAATACACTAAAAACGGAGAAGAGTTGGAGCATGCACGAAACGTGGTGTGATGACATCACCGGTTCAATATACGGATTGGCTGTACACACGAAAACGCAAGGGTGTCGGTTTCAGATTTATCCACTCTTGGATCCGGTTTTAAAAAAATACCGGTTTCAGGCTCCCAAAACACTGGATCCGTGTGGACGAAACACTGATACGATACAATTTTTTTAACGTATAGGCCTACAGGTAAACTATAGACGTGTAGGCCTACGCGTCTCCGTGTGGACGGGGCCTTTGTGACTTCCTACTTTTTTCATAAATTAAGGAGTGGAAATGGCTAATAAGTGCTCCTCTGCCGCCATCTACTGGTTATAGTGGGCATTTCATGTCTTTTTTTTTTTTATAAAAGTGCTTGTTTTCCACAAAGCGTTAGTTTTCCTACACCTTTAAACTTTTAGTTGTACAAATTATCACATCAAAAATAAATAACATTAAAATAGGATGATATTAAGAGCTTTTAAGTGCTGGAAAAAGTGTGAAGCACCTGAAAGCCCTTGAAATGTGGCAGTAGCGATGTTATTAATTCTGTGTTGAATTCAAACTCTCTCTCACTGGATCTCCAGCGCTGTGTAGCAACGGTGTCACGCGATTGAGACCGGCCCGTGTATGAGCTCGCGCTGCGCTGTCTACTATTGCTCCGAGCTGAGAAACGGTCCGCGCAGCACAGCTCAAACCAGTAGCGTGGTTGCGTTCCGCTTTCGTTTCATTTGCCGTTTGATGTTTCTCAATGTAACAGAAATGGGCACGTGGTGGAGGCACCAGTGCGACCTCTAACAACATTTAGTCGCACCAGCAGGAAAAAAGGTTGCAAAATGCAACCATCTGGTCATTGTCTGGAGCCCTGTGAATGATTTAGGAGAGGGAGCTGAGACCTGGACGAGAGGAGACGTGAGCTGGCAGTGGAACTGCGGCGCTGGACTGATGGGACGTGTGTGTGATGACAGCAGCGGGCCGGCTGGAGGAGGGCGGAGGAGCCGGCCGGGGGGGATGAGCGTCAGCCGTGTGCCGTCTCAGGCGCTCGGACAGCTCCTCTGTGTCCCGTATGAGCGCCTGAAGCTCTTCACGTGTGCTCAGTCTGAGAAACAGAAGAAGAGCATCAGAAAGATCAAGCCGTGTACGTTACTTGTGAATTATTATTGATCACAGCTCAATATACATAGAAATCCAGGCAATTCCAAAGAACTTCCTGCATCTGTATTTGGTTCTCTTACCCAACTCTCCTCCTCCTCCTGCGGACGGGCCGATGGACTGGATGCCTGGAGCGATCGGCCTGCACAGAAACACCCTCTTCTTCTGTGCTGCTGTCCGATTCAGAGACGATGATCACACCGGCCTCGCCGGACGGCTGCGCTTCCTCCACCTCCATATCCTCCATCTTCAGACACCTTCTGCTAGAGACAAGCTGGGATCAGGGTCTGAAACACTTCTAGCAGCCTCGCTTTCACATTCAAACATTATAATTTATAACACAACACAACGCAAGTATTGGGTACATTTGGAGGGTGAAATTGTTTTAGGAGCGAATGGCGTCCCACACCACATATACTCATAGAAAAATACACTTAAAATTCCTCCGGGGAAAATCGTTTTGGAACTGGACACTGGTACTTTAAATCCTTTCAGCAGGCCCCTCCCCCTTGTGGGCGGAGTCAAGCTTTGCATTTTACTGCACTACTTAAAGGTGCAGTGTGTAAGTTTTAGCGGCATCTAGCGGCGAGGTTGTGAATTGCAACTGCCCACCGCTCACCCCTCCCTTTCGAAGCACATAGAGAAGCTACGGTGGCTGACACAGGACAAATATGTTGTCGTCTGAGACAGCAGAGAGTAGCTAGCGCTCTGTAGAGCAGTTTGTCCTTTTAGGGCTACTGTCGAAACATGGCAGCGCAAAATGGTGACTTTACTGTAAGGAGACCCGCGGTGTATGTGAATAGAAATGGCTCATTCTAAGGTAATAAAAACATAACGGTTCATTATGTAAGGTCTTTATTATACACCACTGAAAACATAGTTATGTATATTTCAAAGACAGCTCGGTCATGCAGGTTTGCCCTGCACAACATCAGGAAGATCAGACCGTTCCTTACAGAGCATGCAACACAGTTTCTCGTCCAGGCCCTGGTCATTTCTAGGCTTGACTACTGCAATGTACTTCTGGCTGGACTTCCATCGTGTGCGATCAAAACGCTTTAAATGATTCAGAACGCAGAGGCACGTCTTGTCTTCAATGAGCCCAAAAGGGCCCACGTCACACCTCTCTTCATCTCTCTGCACTGGCTACCACTCGCTGCCCGCATTAAGTTCAAGGCTTTGATGCTTGCTTATGGATCCACCACAAGCTCAGCACCCGCATACTTCGACTTGATCCTACGAGTCTACACCCCCACCAGAAGCCTCCACTCAGCTAAAGAGCGGCGGCTGGTGTTACCATCCCAGAGAGGAATGAAATGTCCACTTTTTTCCTCTATCCTTCTCTACACCCTCCCTATTCTAGCTTACACTACTCTGAGCAATGTCCGAAACGTAGTATTTAAGGCACTTCTTGCGTTTCTACGCCTCTTCATAACGGATCGCTTCCTGTACTCCTCAGTTGTAAGTCGCTTTGGATAAAAGCGTCTGCTAAATGCTTAAATGTAAATATATTATATTGCATTTCTGTCAATAGATCATTCTAAATATTACACACTGCATTCTAACCTCGACAAAACACATATCGTCGGAAAGCTGTGAGACGCAAGCTTCCATATTTGGCTACCGTTTTGCGATAGAAGTGATATTGCGACAGAAATGCATTAATAATGTGTTAAACAGAGTGTGGGTTTCACCCGGTGGCTATTTTTGGTACAGCGCCTAAACAAAATCTCACAGGAAACTCTTTTTATCAACTTCAAATTTGGAACACAGCTTGGTTAGACATGTGGCTTTGACTTTCTAGTCCAAATTATTTGGTAAAATATAGATTTTGTATCAAATAAAAAATACTGTACATTTGATTAAAGGCACAACATGTAATGTTTTAGAGGTTGCTTGTTCAAAACAAAGGCGTGTCTTGACTTCTTGATTGGGCGGAGCTTATATTCTGCCGCAGACGAGCGCTTCCGCTTCTTCCGCTCATGTGTATGTGGGGGAACGCAGCGCTGTTTTATCATATTACACACATTTGAGTGTGTTAAAGTGATTGCGCTGCTGAGACTTGTTCACACTGCAGTGAGCGAGATCATATTAGGCATGGTAAAACATGGTACTCGCTGTAAATCAAGAACACCAGATTTAAACAACATTAGTTTCCAGTCCACGAATGATCCAAACAGTTGCTCACCGGTCTAATAAAACACATCATATATTAAAGCGTCTTTGGTGTTTCCATGGTTTCTACACAATAAAACCGGCGGGTACCGCGGGTATGATGTCATTAATAGGCGACACAGTCCGTGTCCTGGTTAAAATTGCTTATTTCTCTGGATTGAAAACATTTGGGATAATGTAAATGTACAAAATAACACTTTTATAGTGGTTTTTGGATATTTTAATCTAAAAATCTTACATATTGTGCCTTTAAAGTCTTCTGATAAGCTCTGCTGAGTGTCTTCTTTAAAAAGAGACCAACCCCATTCATGAATGAAAGCCATTTGGGCTGCATCTTCACACATACTCAAACAAGTTAACAGAGTGATAATATGCACCTCTACATGGCAAAAACACGTCGCTTCGTACCATTTGTCACACCAAACAGGGTCCTCTTGTGTAACACTGACATCATACTTTGAAAGTTAACTTTGTCCTTGCTGACTGACTTTCATTTGCACTAAAAGAGGAACCGAATAGGGTTCGCCCTCGGGTCTCTCTCGCATACTATTCGTGAGTGCGCACTGATGGTCCGAGTAACGCTACGGATAGTACGCGAGCTCCACCAGTTTGCGACACGTCCCGTTAGATCGCCTGTTAAAGTTGTAGTCTTCAAATCACACTGTGTGTGTATAGATCAGGGTGAGCTGGAAGTCAACATCACAGTATAACCCCAGACAGACACTCTTATCATGAACATGCTGCTAATGTTGCTAACTACAGCACCCGTACAACAACATATGACATTGACAACACTCACCGAGCACAGCGTCCGGTTTGCGTGCGGAGTTTCTTCGTCCGGTCGTCAACAAGCCAGCTTTAAAGTTGACCGTGGTGCGATTTCGAATAATTACAAACAAGCTCGAGAAATTCGCGGTGGAAATCATGCAGGATCTGCTGCAAACACAACCGCCAACCTGAAGTCCCGCCCCTTCTGCTCGCTTTGGTCTTTGATTGGACAAGAACGCGTGACAGCCTCTGACTCATTTCCGGGAATCGGTTCTTTCAAACGGCTCATTCTAAAGAACCAGCACCCTGTCGCTTGAACTGTTTAGACTAGTTTTAAAAGTTGAAGTTTGTCGTGTAATTTTGTTCTTTAAGACTGGGCGTAACTTTTTTAAGTCAGCCATAACAATATAGAATAGTCTAATTTGGAATCCGAAAAGTAAGATTCATGATTCGTTCTGAACTGAAAGACTCTGAAAAGATCCGACTCAACAGGACGATTCGTTCACGAAAAAAACAGGAAATGATACAATACATTTTATAGTTATTTTTTAAAGAAAATATTTTATCATATTATGCACAACTAAACAATAAACCTGGGCTCCCGCTGATTCAGTACATTGACAGAAATAACTCTTTTGATAAGGGTTTCTGCGATACTTCATGTAGAACTAGAAAATTATTTGTTAAAATAAAATCGTTTATTCCTTTACTTGTTTTGACAATGTCTTTCATTAGAATCACCCGGTGCCCACAGAGAGACCGATAGCCTAGGAGAGGTCAAACACCACCCTGGGGAGTTCAAATATGAAAGGTCAAAGGTCAAAATGGACCCCTGAGGATACGAAAGGTCAAAGGTGGGCATGACGTGGACTTTCTGTGCATCATAATTACGATTCACTCACACACTCACACACACACACACACACACACTCATTCACTCACACACATACTCGCACATACACTCACACACATACACACACATACTCACACACACACACTCTCACACATGTTGGTGCACCTATCATTATGAGGACATTCCATAGACGTAATGGTTTTTATACTGTACAAACTGTACATTCTATCCCCCTACACTACCCCTACCCCTAAACCTACCCATCACACACACACACACACACACACACACACACTACCCCTAAACCTACCCATCACACACACACACACACACACTACCCCTAAACCTACCCATCACACACACACACACACACACTACCCCTAAACCTACCCATCACACACACACACACACTACCCCTAAACCTACCCATCACACACACACACACACACACACTACCCCTACCCCTAAACCTACCCATCACACACACACACACACTACCCCTACCCCTAAACCTACCCATCACACACACACACACACACACACACACACTACCCCTACCCCTAAACCTACCCATCACACACACACACACACTACCCCTACCCCTAAACCTACCCATCACACACACACACACACTACCCCTACTCCTAAACCTACCCATCACACACACACACAGACCAGCAGAGGGCGTTGTGACTCTATTCTGCTGTAAAGATGCTGAGTTGTGTTTTATTGAATGATAAGCAGAAAGGATGTCTGTAAATAGTAAACTTCTCCTCATGTAGTTTCAGCTTCTCCAGCAGAGGCCGAGCAGCTCCTGCTAACACTGACCTGTCCGTCAACACAAACTGCACAAACTATTCAACTTACAGTCTGCAAAAAATCTAATCAAAGAAAAATAAATGCATTATAAATGAGCTGTGGAGCAGATCTCCTGCGACAGGCGATCGGTTTGATTCATGTGAGCTCAGCTCCACGTGTCTTTGCTTTTCAGCGCTTCCTCACAGAAACTCATGAGGAACACGCTTCAGGAACTGCTGAGACATCAGAGCTGCATCTGAACACAGTGTCATTAAGAAAGATCCTCCGGACCGTGCCGTCTAACATACACCAATCAGGCATAACATTATGACCGGTGAAGTGAATAACACTGATTATCTCTTCATCACGGCACCTGTTAGTGGGTGGGATATATTAGGCAGCAAGTGAACATTTTGTCCTCAAAGCGAGTTTGACAAGGGCCAAATTGTGATGGCTAGACGACTAGGTCAGAGCATCTCCAAAACTGCAGCTCTTGTGGGGTGTTCCCGGTCTGCAGTGGTCAGGATCTATCAAAAGTGCTCCAAGGAAGGAACAGTGGAGAACCGGCGACAGGGTCATGGACGGCCAAGGCTCATTGATGCACGTGGGGAGCGAAGGCTGGCCCGTGTGGTCCGATCAAACAGACGAGCTACTGGAGCTCAAATTGCTCAAGAAGTTAATGCTGGTTCTGATAGAAAGGTGTCAGAATACACAGTGCATCTCAGTTTGTTGCGTATGGGGCTGCATAGCCGCTGACCAGTCAGGGTGCCCATGCTGACCCCTGTCCACCGCCGAAAGCACCAACAGTGGCACGTGAGCATCAGAACTGGACCACGGAGCAATGGAAGAAGGTGGCCTGGTCTGAGGAATCACGTTTTTTTTTACATCACGTGGATGGCCGGGTGCGTGTGTGTGGCTTACCTGGGGAACACATGGCACCAGGATGCACTATGGGAAAGAAGGCAAGCCGGCGGAGGCAGTGTGATGCATGGCAGCTGGTTTAAGCTGGTCAAGTGCTGGTCCTAAGCTGGTCCTAAGAATCTAGCTCCAGCTAAGGACCAGCATAAACCAGCTCAAACCAGCTCTAACCAGCTGCCATGCTTTAAAACATACCTAACCAGCATATGCTGGTTTTTACTGAACTCCACTGGAAGAGTCGAGCCTCTGATGCAAAGCCTGTAAGGAGCGCTAGGCTGTTTGTTTGACTAATTAGCAGTGTTAGGCATTAGCAATTAGCAAAGCTATTAGCTTAACTACATTTCTGAGCAGCAAAGTGCTAGCATTGCTAGTTTGTTGATCATATAATTTTATATTAGCAAAGTTATTTAATTTATTATGTAGTTGTGTATTGATGTTTATCTGCTCACAAACCGAAGTCTTAAGACATCAATGTGTCGTCACGAGCCGCAGGGTTTAATATGGATTTGTATGTGCATGTTTTACTCTCATAGTTCCCATACTCTCATGTGTTACCATTCACATGCATTATACGACTGACAGACTACAACGCTTGGAGTTAAAAATCTTCATTTGTGTTCTACTGAAGAAACAAAGTCACCTATATCTTGGATGCCCTGGGGGTAAGCAGATAAACATCACATTTTCATTCTTGGGTGAACTATCCCTTTAAATTTTTCCTGATAATACTTTGATACTTTGGTTGATAGGTGTTCTGAGTGCTAAGTAGAGTGGTTGCTAAGGCGTTGCTAGGTAGTTGCCAGGGCATTGCCATGCAGTTAACAGATGTTCTGAGTAATTTCTTTAACATGTGATTAGGGTGTTTTGAGTGTTTGGGAGTTTTCTAGGACATTGCTACTATGTGGTTGCTAGGGTAGTATTGTTTATACAAAACTCACTGCCATGATGTTTGAATGTTGTAATGGTTTCCAGAACTTTTTCCAGAACAACCACTTTTATGTGGTTTCTAGGTGTTCTGGGTGGTTGTTAAAGTGTTGCTAAGTGGTTGTTAGGGTGGTTGCCAGTGCTTAGCTGTGTGACACCTAGGTGTCATTTTTAGCTTGTTGTGGTGTTGCTGCATAGGTGTTCTCGGGGGGTTGCCAGGGCATTACTATGTGTTTGCTAGGGTGTTCTGGTTTGTTGCTAGGATGTTGCATGGGGTTGTGAAAGGTTCTGAATGTTTTTTAACGCATTGTCGTGTGGTTGCCAGGGCGTCACTATGCAGTTACTAGATGTTTTGAGTAATTTTCAACATGTATTGTTAAGGTGTTTTGGGTGGTTGCTAGGGCATTTCTATGTAGTTGCTAGGGTGTTGCTATGGCATTGCTAGGAGGTTGAAGGTGAAGCTCTGTGCCTGTTTGGTGGTCTAAATAATTTTTCACATGTTGATGTGTTGTTGGTCAGGTGTTCTGGGTGGTTGCCAGGGCATTGCTGGGTGGTTGCTAGGGTGTTGCTATGGCATTGCTAGGGGGTCGAAGGTGAGGCTCTGTGCCTGCTCATTTTTCACATGTAAGTGATAATTTCATGATCTAAGCAATCTTGATGGATTGTGGATAATTAAATCAGAAAGGTATTTGGAAGTGAGATGGTTGAGAGCTTTGTACACAAAGAGTACAGTTTTAAAATTTATTTGATATCTGATATCAGTGTAAAATGGGTGTAGGCTAATATGATCTCGTTTGTGGCTTCCTGTGTACGTAAACTAGATTTGTTTGTCTAACTTAAAACCACTATCTAGGTAAAATCCTAAATCTTTGACGTCAGAGGTAAGGTGTGGCGTGAAGGTGCCAAGATATAATTTGCATCCGTGTGCTCTTTTGGCCACAATTAAATAATTTGTGTTTTGTCAGCATTGAGTTGCATAAAATTGTTGGTGAGCCACAGTTTGAGTTCATGAAGACAGGCTCCAATCTCTTATAAGCAGAATTATCCTTGCGTGTTATAGGTATGTAGAGTTGGGTGGTACAACACACCAAATGTACTAAAAAGTAGGGAAAGATCCGCAACAGATATTAGGATTGTTTGTGATTTTGTCTTAGTGACTCAGGAGTCCTCTTGACTACTCCTAACTTCTCACAGATTTAGGAGCTGGTTTTAGCACTAAAATGCTTTGTGAAATAGAGTCCTAAAATTAGGGCGACACGCCTATAACCCGGTAATCTAGGCTACCAGTTAAAAGTAAAAAAAAAAGCTATGGGAAAGATAAAAAATAAAAGTGTTTTAGAAGGACAGGAGAATCACCCAATCGCTGATTGTGCTGCAGTGATAGACACTTCAACAAGCCAATAGCAGTAGCACATTCAGGTCGCGCCAAATGGACTTATTGCATAGGTGGCAACCTATCACGGTACCACGCTTGAGTTCACTGAGCTCCTGAGAGCGACCCATTCTTTCACAAATGTTTGTAGAAGCGTCTGCATGCCTAGTGCTTGATTTATACACCTGTGGCCATGAAGTGATTGAACACCTGAACTCAGTGATTTGGAGGGGTGTCCCAATACTATTGGCAATATAGTGTATATGTAAATATATAGGCTACATTATATATTACACAATAGTATGTTACACAATATTTTTTTAATGATGTGTGTAATGGAGGGAACTATGTTTATAGTTTTGCAAAAAGTTTGTTTTTCAATTGCAAATTGAGTGTAAATCAGATAGTGTGCTTGTAGTTTTGCAGATGTGGTCTGAAGATTAGGTATATGAGTGAATGGTTTCACCGAGTAGGCCTCAAGTACCACTTTTAGTGTCTAAGCAAAAAACGGTAATGTCTATTAAAGTACATAACATAAATAGAGCGGTGCAAGATATAGTGAAATACAACAATAAGCTTTAAGAAATGTTTATTTTCATTACACTTTTGTAAAGAGATCTTGCAGTAGATGAAAAGCACTAGAAAAGAAAAGTTTAAAAAAATACCAAAGAATTGAATATGAACTTGGAATTGCAATACAATACAGTAACTGTTGTGGTGGTCCAGGCCAAGAACAGGCAGGACAAGTAGTGAAAAGAGAAGGAAGTTTATTTCTTCCAACAAAAAGACAAAAAAAATTATATACAGGGGCAGATTCCAAAGAAAGTCTATACAAAATCAAAACTTGAGATGTATGTTAACTGAAACGAACAAAAATTAAACAGGCCTAAAAATAAATAAATCTCCCCTGTTAACAAAACAAAAGACTAAGGTCAACAGGTCATGATGTTACTGTGGCTGGGCAATAGAGGGTATGCATCGGCATCACTTTCCCGCCGGATCACGCCCCCTCTGCATGGCTAGAGTTAATGGGGAAAACACGAGTAAAAGAAGCGGTTATCAGTTTAAACTAAAGGTGTTCCTTACAACTTACCAAAGATCCAGTGATCCATGGATATTGACATGCAGCCAGGAATCGTGTTTTCCTGACATTTATATGAGCCTGATTTCATAAATATATTTTCGAGAGTGAATCCCGCATGTGTATGCGGATGGGCCTGTGTATTGAAGCGAGTATGTGGCAGCTTGTCAAGAACGGAAAACAAAAGTTTTATTCAAATTCGGAATATATTATAGGCATTTTAATTATTATTTTTTATATCGCCTAGACAGCGTGCAAAGAGCGCTCCCTTTATAATCACTAAAAGCTGTCACTCATTCAATGAACACAGGTCCGTTATATTAATCAGTGAAGCTGACGACACAGTTAATCTGTTATATACATAATATCCACACTTAGAGAGGATTAGCGTGTGTGCAGCACTCGACAAAAACTCAAGCGGTGAGTGGATTCTAACTTCAACACCTGTGATTGGCCATTGCGTTCTAGAAATCAACAAACATGTCTGTGATTGGCTACATTACTCACCGAAGGGAAAACACGTTGGAAATTGAATCATTTGACAAGTGCAAATACAGATACGCACGGAATCTTTTGTCAACTCCTACAGATCCTAGACCAGCAGTGTTATGCAGCTCTAAAAGTAATCAGTCAAGTCAAGTCAACTTTATTTATATAGCGCTTTTTACAATGCAGATTGTTTCAAAGCAGCTTCACAGTGTTAAACAGGAAAATAATGCAACAGATTTTGAATCGGCTGTACAGCCGCTCTGGAGAAAACGGTGATGTCATCAGCTCATTTCAATTATCATACAGTGTCAATGTGGTGTAGGAATTGTGGGAGCAGACACAAATGAATCTTCCAGATGATTCGTTCAAACATAATTCCACACAAAACCCAACTCAACATTCCAGGGCCAGTTTATGGCCGGGCCCGTCTCTGCCCATAACAGTGGACAAAGGTTTGCTACATTTTGATTGGATCTTGGTGGACTAACACAAACAAACTGTCCAACGCCATCAGATAAAGATGCCAGACACCTCTTAGAGGGGAAGAAGACCACCTGTGGTACCAAGCCCAGGAAGGACAGGACTTGTTTTCTGCCCTTCACCCATCTAGAAACTAATCCCTAATGTCCTGGTCTGTGACTGCCAAAAAAATTCCTCAGGACCTCAGCACTAGTGGGTGAAACAAAGGAAAAACTCACAGAAACCGTGTTACACATAAACTGCATCAAATCATTGATCATTGGACTTATAATCTTCTACTGCATAGTTCTATATCATGTATTTAACCAATATATGTGACCACTATGCTTAGACTCACTCACAATTTGTGTAATTCGTGTAACTATTGAATGACTGATTGAAAATGTGCCTTTCTTGATATCAGTGTGATTGACTCATAATTCAAAAGATGGTTTGAATGAAATCTGTCTAGAATGTCGTGTTCTTATAATAAGAAATCATGTTTAAATTTACTTACTTTACTCACTGCAGGAACGTAAATGACCACAGATAACCTAATTTATGGGGAGGGTGTAAACACCTCTGATCCAAAGATGATTCCCAATTGGTCAATCCATCCAGGAGGATGGGCAAACAAATTTGAGTTTTAATCTCAGAACATGAACAAAGGAGTGAGTTGAAGAAGAAAATCAGTTCAATAATGTTCAAGTCAGTCTAAAGGAGAAATAGACGATCAGACGATCGAGGCAGACCAAGATCTGAGAAATGGGTTTTCATTTCATTCAAGCCATCTAAACTCTCCTCTCACTTTCCTTTTTTTTTACTTAAGTTTATTTTCTTTCCGTCTCGTAAGTTAAGTTTCTCCGCAAAGTTTTCTCGATGAATCTACAGCAGAGCGCGCTTCAACTTCGAACACCGCCCACGAGACTTTCACCCAGCCGCCAACACGCCACGTGATTGGCTTCCCAAGACGTCGATCAAAAGACACAAGACCTTCAGAGAATCGAAGGACCAAAGAAAAAGGGAATCCCCAAGACGACACAAGACACAAACACAGGATTTTTTTGAATAACCCCGCCTAAAAAACGATAGGAGGGTTAAATTAATGCTCGGTGGTTCATTCAGGTCACGTGTTATAAATGCATTTATTGCTAGAAACTTGGGATTTCATCATTTCACTCTTTTAAAACGTAGTCTTTCCTCACTTTCTTCCTTTCTGCAACACGTGTGAATGTGTGTGTGCGTATGTTTGTGTTAGGTATTAGTTTTACGCGTTAGAGTAATCAATAAAGTTTCGTTTATTTTTAAAGATAAGTGTTCTTGTGTTATGTGCTTAAGAATTTAATGTCTTAAACTGCTGATCTAAGTTACCTGGCTGTTAAAAAGTGTTTCACTGTTGTGTGGATATTAATATCCGCTGCAGAGTTGATAGTTACGGCCCGTTCAAATGAACGCTGGACGAGTCATTGGCTCGGTCGTAAAATAGACTTTCAAAATTCCCTATGAATTAATACATTCATTCATTTGAGCTAAATAGACCTGTTTCCCTGATACAGAGTCCCTTACAGTGGGCAGAGCAGTAATTTAGTTGATATAGTTAATTTAGTTTAGTTGAAAATGTAGTGTCCCCAACTGAGCAAGCCAAGCCAAAGGCGACAGTGGCAAGGAACCAAAACTCCATCAGGTGGCCTAATGGAGAAAAATAAACCTTGGGAGAAACCAGGCTCAGTCGGGGAGCCAGTTCTCCTCTGGTCAATTAACAAACAGTGTATGGTTATTATTCTGGCAGCCTTACGGGTCAGAAGACATATTAGATGACAAGTCATATTAGATCTGAATATTCGAAAGATCGGAGGCATCAACACGGTCACATTGACACGGTCTCTGCAGACACTTCAGGGATGCGTTGGTAATGTCTGGGCGCTGGTCCACCATCTGAACTGAATACGGCCCGGATCCGGCTGACTGCGGTTAACCTCGGGATAAACAGAGAGACTAACATTAGCATAGATGCCATTCTTCTTCTGATGTAACGAGTACATCAGGTGTTATGGGAAGTGTTCCCAGTTCCGGCTGACCTAGTTAATGCAGCCTAACAATCATTTAACTGATTTGAATGATATAAATTAAAAATGTTTTATGTGTATGCCATAGTAAAGAGATGTGTTTTTAAGCCGGATACACACTGTGAGATTGTCAACGATTTGGCCGTCTGAGACAAATTTAGCAAATCCTAAAAGATTCCTCTGATCCTAGGCAAAAATCTGAAGTCTTTGATCGTTAGTTTGACATGTTCACCGGCAGCCGATTAATGACCGCTGCGATCAAATTTGACCTCAGACGAAATTCTGGCAGTGTCAGAAGATTTGGTGCACAGTCCTGCAGTGTGACTTCTCCTACGACGACCATCAAATTATCTTCGTTTTTCAAGACAAACTATGACCAAAATGAGCGCTAGAGATTTCTTTGTAGCCACCATTTAAATCCTGCGTGTAATGCAGCTCACCGTCACCGAACGCGTCATTCATTGATGATATAAAACTCTGGACGATTTTCTTGCGTGTCTTGCGTATGAAGGTATTTTTGGTGCAAAACAACTGAACACGTGTGAGAGTGGAATTTTTAACTGTAGAGCACATCCACACATGTGTATCAATAAATTTGAAGTCACAGAGAAAAATCTTTTAGGAGTTGTAAACTTGTAAACTTTTTTTTTTTTTCTCGCCTACAAACACAACACAACAGTTACACCTTCACACATTCTTCACTGCAGGTGCACAAATCCTATTCTACGAATCACACATGAAGAAACTCATACGCTCATGTTTGCTACAGTTGCTGCAGTGAATATGGTATCAAAATGTGAAGTCACAGACAAATTTTGCACATTCGCAAATTAATATGTGAATCCATGCAATGAGAGTTGCACACTTGTAGAATATTTGGTCACAAATGCATTACTTTTCTTGGATATTTTTCTAACACAAATCACAAGTCCAATCACTACAACTGCTTGAATCTGCTGCTACGAGTCTCAAACGCAGTTTTTTCGCCTTCAAATGACAAGTTCCGCGCGCTCTTACTTTTGCACCATATACTACGTGAAATGGGGAGCAAAAGTGATTTGTGCATCTGTGAGGCAGCGGCAGGCCCTGTTCAGAGAGCAGAGAATTTCGGCCAATCAGAAGAGCTCGTTTTAAGCCAGTGGCACGTGACCGAGAAAGGGGGGAAAAAAAAACATGAGCAACCATCTCCCGAGCAGGCAATGTCATGCACAAATAAAGTTATGTCCACTGTCTCCTCAATAGCCTCTTCTCCACTGCGGTCTCCCTTGCTGTCTCCTTCACCATCTCTGCCTCCACCTCTTCCACTGTCTCCTCCTCTGATCTGGCAACCTTTTTAGGGGGCTGACCCTTTGGTGCCCAGAATGAAATAATACTCTTTTGCTTTTTCCCTGACATCTTTAATCAGACAAATGCAATGATTAAAATGTATGCATTACCAGAATATAAAAAAATACTGAAATGATAGCCATTATGATCTGCTTTAAGCGATGTAGTCTTAACATTGCTGAAAAGAGTATTCATACATGAGAATTTGAAATAAAATAAAATACATCTCTAGTACTTTCCTTATTTGCAGGTAGCCAAAGCTAAAGCCAAAGCCAAAGTGTGAACCAATTAGGGTTTATTTTTGCTAAATCTTTTGTGGTAACATCCACATGCAAAGTAATTACAATTAATAAGTAACAAGTAATTAAAAATAATTACAGGTGAGACCAATGATATCTCGTCATTAGCATGCTAAGGCCAATGTTGCTGCACTCCATTTTTCTGGCTGCTGTTTTTAGGGCCCAGGTGTGCTCGTTGTACCACAGCGTTGGACCCTTTTCTTTAAATACAATAAAGTACAATACAAAATACAAAAAATAAATGCCAATCCCAAGGCGTCTTTTTCATTATCTACATGGATATTAAAATCACCAACAATTAGGACTTTATCTGCAGCCAGTACTAACTCTGATAGAAAAGCAGCAAATTCTCTGATAAAGTGTGTATTGTGCCCTGGTGGCCTATATACAGTAGCCAACACAAATGTCAAACGGGATTTATCAATTTCACTACATAACGTTACATAAAGCACCAAAACTTCAAAAGAATTATATTTGAAACTAGACTTCTGAGTAATACTGAAGATATTATTATAAATTACAGCAACACCTCCCCCTTTACCTTTCAGACGCGGCTCGTGTTTATAACAATAATCTTGTGGGGTGGACTCATTTAAAGTAATGTAGTCGTCAGGTTTTAGCCAGGTTTCTGTCAAACACAGCACATCTAGATTATTATCTGTAATCATATCATTAACAATAAGCGTTTTTGAGGAATGGGATCGAATATTCAGCAGCCTGAGTTTTTTCATTTGATCATCTTTATCATTTGATCATTTTTTTCCCAGAACTGTCTCCTTATTGAACTCTAACCCTCGTTGATCCCACTCCCCCTATATACTGATAACCCTCCTCTCCCCCTCACATCTGCCTTCACTTGTTATTTGCACTACTGGATGCTCATTTGCACTATCGACTGTTTATTACAGTAACACCTGTTCATATATGCATCTTGCACTACTTACCTAACTGGAATATGCTCATTTGCACTATCGACTGTTACTACAGTAACACCTGTTCATATATGCATCTTGCACTACTACCTAACTGAAATATGCTCATTTGCACTATATCGTCCATTGCTATACTGCCCATCTTAGCCTAACATATCATTATATACATCTATCTGTAAATTCTGCTTATAGTAATAGCCATCTGTATATATATATTGAGTACATATCTACCCTGTAAATTCTGTTTATAGTAATATCCATCCGTATATTACATTCAGTATATATCTATCTATCTGTAAATTCTGTTTACAATAATAGCCATCTGTATATATATTCAGTACATATCTATCTGTAAATTCTGTTCAGTATATATCTATCTGCAAACTGTTTATAGCAACATCCATCTGTATATTATATTCAGTACATATCTATCTGTAAATTCTATTTATAGTAATAGCCATCTCTATATTTATTCAGTACATATTCATGTCCTGCACTTATGAAACCACTGTATATCCTGCACTTGCTGCTATTGCACTTCTGGTTAGACCCAAACTGCATTTCGTTCTGTACTTGTGTAATGACAATAAAGTTGAATCTAATCTAATCTAATCTAATCTAATCTGTATTATATCTGTTGTTTATTTGTTGGACATCAATTAAATGTTTACCGTTCAATGGTTTTGATGGTTTTTTGTATTTACTCATTCGTGGAACAGACACAGTCTCTATGTGATAATATCTAGGTAAAAGAGTCTCTATTTGCTGGGATTTATCTGACTTCTGTGACGTGAGACAGCTAGCAGACGGTCGGGTAAGCCACTCCATCTGCTTCCTGACCTGAGCCCTAGTTAGTCAAGGTTTAGCTCTAAGACTATGTGCCAAACTACTAGAGAGAAGAGCGGCACCATCCCAGGAAGGATGGATGCCATCTTTTTTCAACAGGTCAGGTCTGCCCCAAAAGCTTTTTCAATTGTCTATGAACCCTATGTTATTTTGCGGACACCACTTAGACAACCAGCCATTGAGTGACGATAGTCTGCTAAGTATCTCATCACTCCTTTTAACGGGGAGGGGACCAGAGCAATAAACGCTATCTGCCATCATACTTGCGAGTTCACACACCTCTTTAATGTTAATTTTGGTAATCTCCAACTGGCGAAGTCGAACATCATTAGTGCCGACGTGAATAATAATCTTAGAGAATTTATGATTAGCATTAACCAGCACTTTTAAATTTGCTTTGATGTCAGGGGCTCCCGGTAAACATGTGACTATGGTGGCTGGTGTCTCTATTTTCACGTTCCGTGTAATAGAATCGCCAGTAACTAGGGCACTTTCAACAGGATTCTCAGTGGGTGCGTCACTGAGTGGGGAGAACCTGTTTGATGTTCTAATCGGAACGGAAGAGTGTTTTTTTGATCCGCGACTATGCCGTCTCACCGATCCATCAGTAGCAGTCAATCAGTAGCAGAAGCAGCAGCAGGTGGCAGTGGTTTGAGTGAGAGAAAAAAAACTAAACAAAACACACTATTATCAAGTCCGTCTCCCTCGGGTCCGGAGGGAGGCACAGGGATGTCCATGGGGTCCGTGGCCAAGCCTCCCCCCGCCCGCCGTGGCGCCGGACCTGGTTTTGTGTGTTTTCGCTGCATTCACAGTGTAAACCAATGCTGCCTTTCAGTCTTTTTGCCACTCAGTGGGGCGTAACCACAGTCACTCCGGCTAACTGTGACATCGCGTGCACACCCTCTATACTGACTAACGCCTAGTTCAGACTGCGCGATTTTCAAACTCATCGGGTCACTGCTCTTTCACACTGCATGACTATCTGGGGTAGCATTCAGTGACTGCTGTGTTCACACTGACCGATGGATCGGCGACAGGAGGTTTCACACTGCATGACTGTACAAGAAGAATAACAGACAACTCTCTCCGGTGCGCAAACTACGTTTCACAACCAAACACAAGTGAGATGTGACAAGTAAACAACGTGAGATCACGCGTGACCGGCATTATGATTAAACTGTAGGAAGTTTGTGATTCAAATTGTCTGTGCGCTGATTTGCAGCGAAAAGGAGAAAAAAAGAGATTATGGAGCAGGAAATGGTTGGGGAGACACAGGGAGCAAGGATTGTGCTCTGCAAAGAGTTTGAGGTAAATAAATAATTTTGTAATGTGCTGCTGTTCCTGCTGGTCAAGCAAATGTTTGTGCTTTGTTTCTGTTTGATATAATTTTAAATATATCTATTAAAATACTCTGATATTCTGGTCTATAACTCCTCCCCTCTGTATCTTGCTCTCTCATTGGCTGTAGGTCATCGCTGATGTCATTTTTAGTCAGGACAAATTTCACACAGCAGGAATTTGAATCGCCGACAGGTCCAGATATTGAGCATGACAAATCATCTGTGATTCTCTCTGATCGCGTCTTTGATCATTCAAACTCCGTGATTGTCACTCGCGTGAACAAGCACCGGTTTGCCTATGATTTCGGGCATTTGTCAGCGATTTTGCGGAACCTGTCGGCGAGTCAAAATCGGAGCCAAATCTGGCAGTGTGAACTCAGAATAACCTCTGCTGCTTCTTGATTTTAATGGTGGTTGGTATACAAATTCAAGGTGCATTATAAAACAATATAGAAAAATTAAGCATTTTTAGAAAGATTTTTGCATTGACAGCCTCATGACAACATTTGTAAAGAATTTTATTTTGCTTCCCATTGTCATTTGTCGTCATGACATCCATGTGTACATTTTTTACAGCTGTATGTCACTTCCAGATACTTATGGACACCCACACATGGGTCAGAGAAAACAGAATTTGAAGCATTTAGTTTACAAGACTTCTTCCCATTGCACCAAAAAAAAAAAGAGAGAAAACGCTTCCCTGCCAAACACAGAATTTTCTGTTATTTGTAAGAAAACTCTTCCCCGCCAAACACGGAATTTTCCGTTATTTGTAAGAAAACGCTTCCCTGCCAAACACGGAATTTTCCGTTATTTGTAAGAAAACGCTTCCCCGCCAAACACGGAATTTTCCGTTATCTGTAAGAAACGCTTCCCTGCCAAACACAGAATTTTCCGTTATTTGTAAGAAACACTTCTCCGCCAAACACGGAATTTTCCGTTATTTGTAAGAAAACTCTTCCCTGCCAAACACGGAATTTTCCGTTATTTGTAAGAAAACGCTTCCCTGCCAAACACGGAATTTTCCGTTATTTGTAAGAAAACGCTTCCCTGCCAAACACGGAATTTTCCGTTATTTGTAAGAAAACGCTTCCCCGCCAAACACGGAATTTTCTGTTATTTGTAAGAAAACGCTTCCCCGCCAAACACGGAATTTTCCGTTATCTGTAAGAAACGCTTCTCCGCCAAACACAGAATTTTCCGTTATTTGTAAGAAAACGCTTCCCTGCCAAACACGGAATTTTCCGTTATTTGTAAGAAAACGCTTCCCTGCCAAACACGGAATTTTCCGTTATTTGTAAGAAAACGCTTCCCCGCCAAACACGGAATTTTCCGTTATTTGTAAGAAAACGCTTCCCCGCCAAACACGGAATTTTCTGTTATTTGTAAGAAAACGCTTCCCCGCCAAACACAGAATTTTCCGTTATTTGTAAGAAAACGCTTCCCTGCCAAACACGGAATTTTCCGTTATTTGTAAGAAAACGCTTCCCCGCCAAACACGGAATTTTCTGTTATTTGTAAGAAAACGCTTCCCCGCCAAACACAGAATTTTCCGTTATTTGTAAGAAAACGCTTCCCCGCCAAACACGGAATTTTCCGTTATTTGTAAGAAAACGCTTCCCTGCCAAACACGGAATTTTCCGTTATTTGTAAGAAAACGCTTCCCCGCCAAACACGGAATTTTCCGTTATCTGTAAGAAACGCTTCTCCGCCAAACACAGAATTTTCCGTTATTTGTAAGAAAACGCTTCCCTGCCAAACACGGAATTTTCCGTTATTTGTAAGAAAACGCTTCCCCGCCAAACACAGAATTTTCCGTTATTTGTAAGAAAACGCTTCCCTGCCAAACACGGAATTTTCCGTTATCTGTAAGAAAACGCTTCCCCGCCAAACACGGAATTTTCCATTATCTGTAAGAAAACGCTTCCCTGCCAAACACGGAATTTTCCGTTATTTGTAAGAAAACTCTTCCCCGCCAAACACGGAATTTCTCATTATTTATAAGAAAACGCTTCCCCGCCAAACACGGAATTTTCCGTTATTTGTAAGAAAACGCTTCCCCGCCAAACACGGAATTTTCCGTTATCTGTAAGAAAACGCTTCCCCGCCAAACACGGAATTTTCCATTATCTGTAAGAAAACGCTTCCCCGCCAAACACGGAATTTTCCGTTATCTGTAAGAAAACGCTTCCCTGCCAAACACGGAATTTTCCATTATCTGTAAGAAACGCTTCCCTGCCAAACACAGAATTTTCCGTTATCTGTAAGAAACGCTTCCCTGCCAAACACGGAATTTTCCGTTATTTGTAAGAAAACGCTTCCCCGACAAACACATGAATACTAATAAAAATAATAATAATACTGAAAAAACATTTAACAATAGTCTTCAATAACCAATCATTTTTATTCTATAATAAATTTTTTTCACTATATTGTCTTAATGACAAATTTGTGATTGGTTTATGTATTACAAACACTTGTGCATTAAGGCATCATGGATTTTATGTAAAAATAATAATAATTTGTATCATATAAAATGTATTTTATAGTTTCTGTACTGTATTAAAGAGTTTTAATTAGTACTGAATTATTCATATACTTTATTGTTGTGAGAATACCATGAGATGGCTTAATAAAAAAACACACAAAAATCATATCATCATAAATCAGAATTGCAATCGTGTGTTTATTGAAAAACTCTATGTGAACACACTTGCCCAAAAAAAGTGCGGAAGACACGTCGCCCCCCAGTCCCCCACATATTCTACATCCATGGATGTTCCTATGACAGTATGATTGGTGAAATTCTCTTCTCACAGACCCATTTATAAGCTCTATGACATGCAACATCACACCATCTGAAATAAGCTGGAATCATTGGGTCCTGATTCACAGTCACAGCGCAGTTCTCTGCTGTACCTCCATCAGGCTCTCCAGACCCCCAGAACCTGAAACTGCAGATCAGCATTAGATGTCCCGTGCTGCTTTCTGTGTGATGATATACTGACTGTGACAATCATCAGTTTAGATTTCTCACCCAGAGGTCATGTTAGTGCCATCAACCCATTTCCATTGGCCCTCCACCTCACTGTCAGTCAGACCAATATAGACTGAAGTTCCACCAAACGTCTTCTCAACAAAACTCTGAGCAGATCAAACAGTTGCACATTTATATCATAAACAGACAATACACACATTTTATCTGACTATCTCTCATTTAGCTGCTACACGTTATAAACACACACATTCACTCAAACACACACATACACACACACACACACATTCACTCACTCACTCACAAACACACACACACACATTCACTTGCACACACACACATTCACTCACTCGCACAGCACACACACACATTCACTCACACACACACTCACACACACATTCACTCACACGCACACACACACACTCTCTCTCTCTCGCTCACTCACAAACACACTCACACACACACATTCACTTGCACACACACACATTCACTCACTCGCACAGCACACACACACATTCACTCACACACACACTCACACACACATTCACTCACACGCACACACACACACTCTCTCTCTCTCGCTCACTCACTTACTCACTCACTCACGCTCTCACTCACACACACACACAGACTCTCTCTCTCACACACACACTCACTCACTCACACTCACACACACACACACACACACACTCTCTCTCTCTCTCTCTCTCTCTCACACACTCACTCACACTCACTCACACACACATACATACACACACACACACACACGTGTGTACATGTGGTTTATGGGGACTCTCCATAGACGTAATGGTTTTTATACTACACAAACTGTACATTCTATCCCCCTACACTACCCCTACCCCTGAACCTACCCATCACACACACACACACACAAACACACACACACACTACCCCTAAACCTACCCATCACACACACACACACTACCCCTAAACCTACCCATCACAGGAAACATTCTGCATTTTTAAATTTTTAATAAAACATTGTTTATTATGGTTTTTAAAGCTATTTGATTTACGGGGACACAAGAAGTGTCCTCATAAACCATGTTTACGTTGTAATACCCATTTCATCACACACATTTGTGTCCTCATAAACCACATATATCTGAACACACACACACAAGTTCCTCCAAACGTGTTCTCAACAAAACTCTGAGCAGATCAAACAGTTGCACATTTATATCATAAACAGACAATACACACATTTCATCTGACCATCTCTCATTTAGCTGCTACACGTTATAAACACACACATTCACTCACACACACATACACACACACACACATTCACTCACTCACTCACAAACACACTCACAAACACATTCACTCGCACACACACACATTCACTCGCACACACACACATTCACTCACTCGCACAGCACACACACATTCACTCACTCACACACTCACACTCACATTCACTCGCACGCACAAACACTCTCTCTCTCTCTCTCTCTCTCTCTCTCTCACACACACACACTCACTCACTCACTCACACACACACACACACACGTGTGTACATGTGGTTTATGGGGACTCTCCATAGACGTAATGGTTTTTATACTGCACAAACTGTACATTCTATCCCCCTACACTACCCCTACCCCTGAACCTACCCATCACACACACACACACACAAACACACACACACACACACTACCCCTAAACCTACCCATCACAGGAAACATTCTGCATTTTTAAATTTTTAATAAAACATTGTTTATCATGGTTTTTAAAGCTATTTGGTTTACGGGGACACAAGAAGTGTCCTCATAAACCATGTTTACGTTGTAATACCCATTTCATTACACACATTTGTGTCCTCATAAACCACATATACCTGAACACACACACACACACAAGTTACACCAAACGTGTTCTCAACAAAACTCTGAGCAGATCAAACAGTTGCACATTTATATCATAAACAGACAATACACACATTTCATCTGACCATCTCTCATTTAGCTGCTACACATTATAAACACACACACACACACTCACTCACTTGTTCCTCTCTGTTGTTTATGATGATCAGATCTGCTCCTCTCTCTCTGCAGTGTCTTCTGCTCTCAGTCCAGTTCTTGGTCTCATTGGACATGTGGTAAATACTGTGTTGATAGTAAGTCCATCCCTCTGTTAACAGAACAAGTTCAGCTGTGAGCTTTTTATTCCCAGTAACACTCAGCTGTCTGTAACTTATAACAGATAGAAAACTCATAGATTGAGTGAAAGTCACTGAGAGCACAACCCAACTCCATCAGACTTTAAAAATGTCTGCTGTATAGAAAATAACTACATAGACTTCACCATGAATCAGAATTTCATTTAGCTGGTCCCTCTCATTGGTCAGATACTCATTGGTGGACATGAGCCGCTGTCTCTCTTCAGTGAACCGGACACACAGCACTATGAGCAGAAGAACACACAACAGAAGCACCACACACACTGCAGCTGCTCTGGAGCGTCTGATCCTCACAAAATCACTTCCTGCAGAATAACAAACATCATGCTATTCTCTTCATTTATCCATTTAACACAGCACACGTCAGCTGAAAACATGAGAACTGAGTAAATTATTACAGTATTTTTTAAATGCTTAGACACTGAAAGTGAAAGCATTCACTATACCTACATTATTCAGCTCAAGTCAGTTCAGTGTTGATTCAGTTCCATAACTGTAAAGTTTATCAATTGTGCATACATATACAGTGTATTTGTAACGTGTGACAAACTCCTGCACACCTTTTAGTTAAAATAAAAATAGTTTTGAATTAAGTGTTTGCTTTTGCAAGAGATGTGTGAGATTTTGAGCCAAAGTTTCAGAAAATGTGTGTAAGCAATTTAAAAAAAACTTTAATCTCAGTACCTGTGAGTTCAGATGATTTTCCTCGCGTTGAGTCTGTGATCTCTTTTCCAAATTTACCTTGAATAACATCAGGATTTTCATAGATATCATCAGTGGCTTGTTCATCTTTTCTGTGCATTTTGCAGGTTGTACTCCTATATTTTCATTTACACTTTCAGACAGTTACGGTGCCGTCAAGATGCCAACAAACAAACTCTAGTTTCTCTCTGAGTTTTGTTCCTCATCTGTGTGTATGTGTGTGTGTGTGTGTGGCCAGTATTTAAGCAGAAAGGAACTTCAACTCACCACAGTATGACACTAGATTTTGTTTCCTCAAAAGTGTGGATTGGATTTAAATAAATATATTAAAACAAAATCATTCAGTGTCTTTCTGTTTAAAATCATCAGGGGCTTGTTAATTTTGACAGTGGTTGCTGTTGGAAAACCTTTGCAGCTTTTGAAATGTTTAGATTGTTGCTGGTAGATCAAAACTCCAGACCGGTGATCAGTTTACGGTTTTAGCAGTGGCTGCATTTACAGTGCATCCGGAAAGTATTCACAGCGCTTCACTTTTCCCCCATTTTGTTATGTTACAGCCTTATTCCAAAATGGATTAAATGCATTATTTTTTCCCCTCAATTCTACAAACAATACCCCATAATGACAATGTGAAAGAAGTTTGTTTAGAATATTATAAAATATTTTATATTTATAATATAAAACTTATTCACAGCCTTTGCCATGACACTCAAAATTGAGCTCAGGTGCATCCTGTTTTCACTGATCATCCTTGAGATGTTTCTACAACTTGATTGGAGTCCACCTGTGGTAGATTCAGTTGATTGGACATGATTTTGAAAGGCACACACCTGTCTATATAAGGTCCCACAGTTAACAGTGCATGTCAGAGCACAAACCAAGCCATTAAGTCCAAGGAATTGTCTGTAGATCTGGGAAAGGGTACAGAAAAGTTTCTGCAGCATTGAAGGGCCCAATGAGCACAGTGGCCTCCATCATCCGTAAATGGAAGAAGTTTGGAACCACCAGGACTCTTTCTAGAGCTGCCGACCGGCTAAACTGAGCGATCGGAGGTGAAGGGCCTTAGTCAGGGAGGAGACGAAGAACCCGATGGTCACTCTGACAGAGCTCCAGCATTTTTCTGTGGAGAGAGGAGAACCTTCCAGAAGAACAACCATCTCTGCAGCACTCCACCAATCAGGCCTGTTTGGGAGTGGCCAGATGGATTGAACTCTTTGGCCTGAATGGCAAGCATCATGTCTGGAGGAATCCAGGCACCGCTCATCACCTGGCCAATACCATCCCTACAGTGGTGGCAGCATCATGCTGTGGGGAAGTTTTTCAGCGGCAGGAACTGGGAGACTAGTCAGGATCGAGGGAAAGATGAATGCAGCAATGTACAGAGACATCCTTGATGAAAACCTGATCCAGAGCACTCTGGACCTCAGACTGGGGCGAAGGTTCATCTTCCAACAGGACAACGACCCTAAGCACAAAGGCAAGATAACAAATGAGTGGCTACGGGACAACTCTGTGAATGTCCTCGAGTGGCCCAGCCAGAGCCCAGACTTCAACCCGATGGAACATCTCTGGAGAGATCTGAAAATGGCAGAAAGTTTTGATGCAAATTGACTCGATGAAAATCACATCACTATAAAAATGCTGATATTTTTACTTAGTGTAAATAGAATCTATCGCTAAGAAAATGTGCTATTTCACTTAGTTTAAAAAGCCACTGTCAAAAATACAAGAGTTCTGTTTTGTGTAGTATTTTTGGTTACTAAATAATTTGCACATTTTCTTTTGTTTTGAGCACAAAAGAGTCTTGATTACTTATAAAATGTGGAAAGTTTTAATAATAAGTTTTAATAATGAATATGTGTTCAAAACAAATACATGTTTTATATTAAATTTAGTTTATTTCAGAATAACAATAAAACAAAAGCTAGACTAAAAGTTCACTGTAAGACCATTTTATAACAGGTTTGCGTCTTTTAAAGTGGTCACTATTTTATATGTAAATGTTTAGGCAAATTATCCCTTTAATGTTTATCAGGTAAAGCATGTGTTTATAAAGCACTGTATTTATTTTAAATCAGGGGTGTCCATTCGTGCTCCTGGAAGGCCACCATCACCAAGACTTGAGCTCTCACACGCCTGACTGGAATATTCTCGACTGTGTACAAAATTGCGCCCTATACCCTTAAACTGTCACACATTTACATTCACTCTCTCTCAATCACACACACACACACAGACCAGCAGAGGGCGTTGTGACTCTATTCTGCTGTAAAGATGCTGAGTTGTGTTTTATTGAATGATAAGCAGAAAGGATGTCTGTAAATAGTAAACTTCTCCTCATGTAGTTTCAGCTTCTCCAGCAGAGGCCGAGCGGCTCCTGCTAACATCCGTCAACACAAACTGCACAAACTATTCAACTTACAGTCTGCAAAAAATCAATTCAAAGAAAAATAAATGCATTATAAATGAGCTGTGGAGCAGATCTCCTGCGACAGGCGATCGGTTTGATTCATGTGAGCTCAGCTCCACGTGTCTTTGCTCTTCAGCGCTTCCTCACAGAAACTCATGAGGAATTGATTGACCCCAAGTGATCCCATTGGCTCAAATTACTTATATAATGACCATTAATGTCTGTATTAGTTAGCTTATGTACTAGCATAGCCTGATTAGCCTGACAGCTTAGTTTATACATGCATTTGCACTTGCCCTACATGATTCACAATCATCTTTAATGTAATTACGTGTTGAATTAAGTGCTTAATAATAATAATAATGCCCAAATATTATTAGTTATTAATTAACAGTTTATCAAGTGAAAGAAACAGTTTATCAAGTGTTTTATTATGCACTATATAGTAAGCTATACATATTTTAAATTAATATAGTTCATATGTACTTAGTGTAATCATTAACTGATAGAGACCTGATTCGTCATGACACCGGGGTAGCTGGAAATCTGCTTTGTTTACATTTTTTCATAAATTTTGTCTGGAATTCTGGGAAATGTACAACTTCTGTGGTAAAACGCTAAAGCATTCTCAATCATTTAACAAACAAACATGCAAAACTTTGATGAGCGTTCTCATTCTGTGGAAATCTGCTGAACTCTGCGTTATGATTGAGGCTAATGTATGTCGGCAGTGGACATACAGAGTGACTGCGGTGTTTCTGTGTGTCCCGTGTACATCAGGACACCATGTCCTGTTTCTGTAATGAACACAGTGGTGTCTTCGTCTCTAGACAGCCGTTAGATGTGACCCCAGTCATGACTAACAGGCAGAGGCTGATGTTACATGAAAGAGCTGGATCTCTTAGTACAGATAACAAGCGCTGACATTGAACTGCCATTTTAAACAATAGAATCTCTAGGCAACTAGTCAACACTGACTAAAACAGCTGAGCAACACTGCAAGATGTTATCATTAGTGATGGTTGCTAAGACGAGGAACCAGGAACATGTAATGAGAATGAGGTCCATTTTCATTGTTAAAAAAATACTGGCCAAGCATTACTCACTTGGGCTATTTATGATGGCATGAACACTTGTCACTGTGTGAGTAACACGCAGACTGATCACAGAAGTAATATGGTGTTGCTAAGAGACGTGGCAAATGTCAGCCGGCCGCCTCGTCGTCTTCATGAACACCTGGAGTCTCTTCGGATCAGTCCGTTCTGGTTGCCAGGTGCGTGAAGAGTGACAAGCGTTCGCCGAAGGGGCTAAAACTGCCTTGTCCTTAGTGCCTGTTGACATCTGAAACACTTTCAGTCAGAATATGAGTCCCTCTCTGTGTGTTGTGACAGTAAAAGAGTGTTGTTCGCCTACCCAGAATCCATTGCTGTGATGTTAGGGTGTTGCGGGTGGTTGTCAGGGCATCACTATATGATTACTAGGTGTTCTGAGTGGTTTTAGCTCGTTGCTATGAGGTTGCTAGGGTGTTCTGATGGTTCCTTGTAGGGGTGGATGTGTGTGTTTGTATCACGGTTTTAGGGTCACCGTTTCGGTACGGTTCGGTATGTGCTATGTTCAGGGTAATTAGGACATTTGTCAAATAAAAATAAACTAAATAAGAACAAATAATCAAACTACAAGCAACAGCACAAATACATACAAGAGAGCAAAGATGCATATAAAAAAACAGTGCTTTTCAGGTTATTTAGGTACAGAAATTGAATAATCAAATATAAAATAACATTGCATATTATAATCTTCACTGTATAAATTACATAAAGATTAATCATTATTGAAGTTACAAAAGTTATTCAGTCAAGAGCATTGAGTGATTTCTGTGTCATTTGTTGTTTGATTAACATTAAAAACACAGTCAGCAGGAAAAGGCTTCTGTCCCTTTAAGAAATAATGCACAGATCCAGTACATACTACACATGAACACACGTCTTTCTCCACTGTTTACGTTTTACTTAAGACATGACCTACTATGTTTGCTAGGATACTCACCAAAACGAGCATGTTGACATATTTTGTGTGAATTTGTCAGTTCAAGTGCAAGACTTGAAAGAGAACTCAATGTTTGCACGCTATCTGCGACGTGCCATGTGCACACACACACACACGTTCGTGCAGACGCACTTGCATACAAGAGAGACTGTTTTGACCACGCTTTCTGATCATCGCTGTTGTAATGTATTGGGAAGCCAGAATGTGTATCCATCAACAGAAACATACATTAACCTAACTCTGTCTGTTTTACATGTTGTTATTTTCAAGAAACCAAATTATAGATGCGTCTTCAGATTTGAGATGAACCGTGGTGCAAGTGTGTGCCGAAACGTGGGTGGAGAACCATACGGTTCGATTTTTTCATGAAAACCGTTCCACCCCTAGTTCCTTGGGTATCGTACATTGTGTGCCTGTACAAAAATCACTGCCATGATCTTTCTGTCAGCTCAACCACACTTTGTGGTTGCTAGGTGGTTATTAAGGTTATTAAACTCATTGCCATGATGTTTGGATGTTGTAGGCAGTTTCCAGGGCATCATCATGAGGTTGATAGGTGTTCTGGGTGCTAAGTAGAGTGTTGCTATGTGGTTGCTATGACATTGCTTGGTAGTTGCCATGCATGTGATAAAGGTGTTCTGAGTGTTTGGGAGGTTGCTAGGATATTGCTACTATGTGGTTGCTAGGGTAGTATTGTTTGACAAAACTCACTGCCATGATGTTTGGATGTTGTAGGTGGTTTCCAGGACACATCTATCTATGTTTCTAGGTGTCGCTATGTGGTTACTAGGGTGGTTGCTAGGGCTTAGCTGCGCGACTGCTAGGTGTTCTAGCATTTCTAGTCATTTTAGCATGTTGCTGTGTTGTTCTTAGGGTGGTTGCCAGGGCGTTACTATGTGTTTGCTAGGGTATTCTGGTTTGTTGCTAGGATGTTGCTATGATGTTGTGAGGGGTTCTGAATGGTTTCTAACGCATTGAGTAATTTTTAAAAATGTTTTTATGTGGTTGTTAAGGTGTTCTGGGTGATTGCTATGGTGTTCTAGAGGTTGCTAGGGTGTTGGTACACGGTTGCTAAGTCTTTTGAGTTGTTAACATGCTGCTGTGTGGTTCCCAGGGCTTTCTATGTGGTTGCTAGGGTGTTGCTACGGCATTGCTAGGGGGTTGAAGGTGAAGCTCTGCGCCTGCTTGGCCTGCTTCACATGTTGATGTGTAGTTAGTTAGGTGTTCTGGGTGGTTGCCAGGGCATTTCTATGTGGTTGCTAGGGTGTTGCTATGGCATTGCTAGGGGGTCTGCACCTGCTTGGTGGTCCGAGTTATTTTTCACATGTTGATGTGTTGTAGGTCAGGTGTTCTGGGTGGTTGCCAGGGCATTGCTGGGTGGTTGCTAGGGTGTTTTAATTGGTTGTTAGGATGTTGCTATGTGATTGCTAGGGTGTTCTTTGTGGTTGCCAGGATGTTACTAGGCAGTTGCTTGGGTATTCTGGGAGGTTTTTGGTATAAAGGTTTGATATACACTCACAATTGCAAGAAAAAGTGTCAAGAATTAAATGTTAAAAGAGATAAAAAAATGTTATAGGCTATGTTTAAAAGTTATCTATGTAAAATGTTATAGGTTTAAATATTATTTCATGCTGTAACTGCTATGTATGTATGTCCCCTATGAACTGCATATGTTAATATTATGTAGACTTACTGTTTACATCAAATTCTGCTTTAATAGTAGACTAATCATTGCAGGTTTCATCAGTCCAGTCTGCGTTTAGCTTCAACGACAGAAGTAGCCTATAGTATCAACTCAATAATTGATTTAAATTCTTTACAGCAAAAAAATGGAGAAAAGTTCTGTGCGTACCCTGAGATAAAATCCTGCAGGCGCTCCTGCCTCCTTCAGTGCTGTTTTGCCCATTAGAAATGCATGTAAATGAATGTTAGTGATATTCAATGTGTGCTGCTTGCACATTTTCTATGACTTATCCAGCTTATTATCACAAAGGTCAAAGCGCTAATGTGAGACATATTGATCTTCAGTATGAACCAGAGTCAGCACACTCACTGATGAATGTCCAATGAGAAAAGATGCATTTGACGTTTGATTTCATGGTTTGAGTGATTTAGTACTTGTCATGAGCTGGCTGATGTTGACCAGAACAAGTTTGTCCCTCATAATCAGTGTAAGCCAATTCTCCAAAACGTAAAATAGTTAGGAATTGCCATGAGATTGTTTGCAATAGTATGTGATGTGCTGTACTGCAGCGGTTGCCACACTGCTAAAGCTTTAGACACAATCGTTCAATCAATCATGTTGAATTGTCCACACTCTGCTGTGTGATTATTATAGATCTGCAACCAATGACAAGGCAGCCAGTCAGTATCTGATGCTCAGCGCTAAAACCACTGTGAGCCTTTTATTTCTGACTCAGATAAAGAAAGTTCTGCAACCTCTCGGCTGTTCAATTCAATCCTATTTTAGTCACAGAGCTTCTTTCAGTGGTTGCTGGTTTGAAGCACCCATAAAGAAAAGCTTTGACCGTGAAAGACTGAGCCCATGGCAACAGTAGCTAAGAGGAAGTGCTCAAAGGGAAGACAGGAGAGCAAATCTCAGTAATCAAAGAGAACAGACCTGCCTCAGATCTTCAGTCAAGCACAATACACCAAAATCATTAATTAAACTGTTTGGATCTAGGTTTACTCCATTAAATAGGTTTATTCTGTTTACTAGGTTTACTGTATATATGTTGCAGGTCAGATCATGGAACAGACAGTAAGAGATCATTTCGTGATCTAAGCAATCTTGATGGATTGTGGATAACAATTAAAGCAGAAAGGTATTTGGGAGCTAGATGGTTGAGAGCTTTGCACACTGATATCAGTGTAAAATTGGTGTAGGCTAATATGATCTCGTTTGTGGCTTCCTGTGTACGTGAGCTAGGTTTGTTTGTCTAACTCAAAACCACTATCTAGGTAAAATCCTAAATCTTTGGTGTGGTGTGGCGTGAAGGTGCCAAGATCGATATCATTTGCATCCGTGTGCTCTTTTGGCCACAAATAATTTGTGTTTTGTCAGCATTGAGTTGCATAAAATTGTTGGTGAGCCACAGTTTGAGTTCATGAAGACAGGCTCCAATCTCTTATAAGCAGAATTATCCTTGCGTGTTATAGGTATGTAGAGTTGAGTGGTACAACACACCGAATGTACTAAAAATGTACTAGTAGTGGTCCCAAGACCGATCCCTGGGGTACACCACAGGTGAGGATGAGTGGACACCTAAACTAGGAAGGACTGGGACCATTTTAGTGCTGCTCCCCACCTGTTCTTTCAAGAAGAGGGCGGAGCTTCAATTGCTCATGCAACAACAACAGAACAAGTCGGACACTGATGCCTACAGAGCCAGAGAATATCTGCTGCATGGGGATATAACAGGTGTAGTTTAGTTTAATTACGGTTAAACTTATGTTGTCATCTTGCTTTTGTCCACTATTAGTACAAGCTTCTTATAGCGGACCCTGTCAGGATGATGGCCAAAACTTTACTGATGAGTTTTATGAAGTTTATTGTTCATCACACAAAAGATGAAGCGTCTCTTCACTCCAGAAAATCACTGAGAGCGGAATAAAACAGTACAAGAAGTGCACATTAAAGTCTTATCCATAAACACCCTCTCTCACTTACATTATCATCAGCATACACAGCGAATTACACAAAAACACTCCTTACAACTAACAATAAACAAATATATACAGACCTTATGCCTTTTCAGGGGGTGCTTAATAAACTGGTAAACTTTATATCCAGTAAAACAACTCCGATAAAGCATTATAAATTGCGCGCTCTCCCTTTCATTACTGCCGTGACCAGTGCCGCTCTGGAGACTGTAAGCTGGATCATGAATAGTTGGTACTGATCCATCCTTGAGCTTTAACTTTTTAGCAAACCTGCCTTGAATTGTCCCTCGTTCAGATGAACCTGCATTGCTTACAAGACAGTGTTGTCGCTACAGTGGCTCGAGCGCGGAGAAAATGGCGGACATGGTGTACAACTCGCTCTGGGCGGAAACTATAATACGGAACAGTCTGGCGGCGCCGTGGGTGGAAACGTGCAGATTAAGAGGAGGTAATATTATAATTAGATCCCCTTCCTACGTCAGAAGGGGAGATAAATCTGAGCGGCTTGTTTTTCACATGCTTGCAGAGAAAGGCTTACCAAAACAAAGTTACTGGGTTGTACTCTTTCACGTTTTCTGGGTTGGACCCGATTATAGCACTTAAACACGGAAACAGTACATACATCCACATTCAACACGGGTGACTGCTACAATATACAAAAGGATAGGACGTATTACTAGTCCCTATTTAATTTTAATTGATACTGGCACAAACAAATTTTTAAACCTGTTCTATTTACATGAAGGAATTCTGCACCTTCTCCTCAAGTTCATAGCAAGAATGAAGCACATGGGACGGATCACTCAAAATCCTTCAGTGTGCAGTGCTCATAAAGATACTGAATGCTAAGATTTCAGTTCGTATTACATACAATTACTTTGTTTAGGATTTCCCAGTACAGATTGGTAAACATTTTTGTTAGGAATGGCAAGTTAGAGATAGGCCTATAATTCTGCAGAGTCGGGAGTCTCAGAGGCCAATTTAAAGCAGGCTGGGACAGTCCCGCTGACAAGGCAGTGGATATTCAGAAAGACTGAGCCAACAGGATCAAAGATCTGTCTTACAAATCGAGAAGGAAGAACATGAGGCGAAAAGGTAGGTTTAATTTTAAAGTGATTTCTTTGCATGCCTGAAGTGTTACAATCCACGCCTGTCCCGGACTCCATTTCCCAGGATCCTCCTTGTCTCACAGCTGAACTCACTTCCTCATCGTCTTTCCCGCTCTGCCCGGATTCCCTGCACCTGGTCTTTGTCATTAGCACTCCCTTTATATTGGACTCACTTCCCTGCACTCCTTGTCCATTCTTAATTGTTATGCTTATGTGTGTCGTGTTCTGATTCCTGGTTTATGAATAAAACCTGTCTTTGTGGAAGCCCCGGATCTTCTCTTCCCTGCTGCACTACACACCATTGTAACAGAAGAACGGACCCAAATCTGCCAGGACTTCCAAGAAGATGGGGATCTTCCTGTTCCCGCTCTCTCCTGTGTCCCCCCTTAAAGACACGTCGGCGGATCGCCTGTGGGGGCTTAGGCTTAGAACAGCCAGCCTCTTTTGCAATGACCTTTTGTGTCTTGCCCTCCTTGTGCAAGGTGTCAATGGTCGTCTTTTGGACAACTGTCAAGTCAGCAGTCTTCCCCATGATTGTGTAGCCTACAGAACTAGACTGAGAGACCATTTAAAGGCCTTTGCAGGTGTTTTGAGTTAATTAGCTGATTAGAGTGTGGCACCAGGTGTCTTCAATATTGAACCTTTTCACAATATTCTAATTTTCTGAAATACTGAATTTGGGATTTTCCTTAGTTGTCAGTTGTAATTATCAAAATGAAAAGAAATATACATTTTAAATATATCAGTCTGTGTGTAATGAATGAATATAATATAAGTTTCACTTTTTGAATGGAATTAGTGAAATAAATCAACTTTTTGATGATATTCTAATTATATGACCAGCACCTGTATAGACAATGCTGCTTGGTGAAAACTTTTGAACAGTTTCTTATTTTCTTTAAATATATGTTTTTTTCTCATTTAGTATTGCCCTTCAGAAGCAACAGAAGATACTTACATGATTCCTGGAAGACAAATTAAGTACAATTTACCTTGATCTTCAAATTCAGAAAGTTTTCACCCCCGGCTCTTCATGCGTCGTGTTTCCTTCTGGAGCAGAAGATGCTGGAAAACTGAAGAATCTGCAGCACCTGGAGGATTTTCCTGAAGAACGTTGGGCAGTTTAACTGATCAGGACAAACAAGAGACTCAAGAACAACCATCACAAAACACACACACAGCCGTGGATCATCAGGGAACAACACACACACACATTCACACACACACAGCCGTGGATCCTCAGGGAACAACACACACACACACTCACACACACACAGCCGTGGATCATCAGGGAACGACACACACACACAGCCGTGGATCATCAGGGAACAACACACACACACACACACTTACACACACACAGCCGTGTATCATCAGGGAACAACACACACACACACAGCCAAGGATCATCAGGGAACGACACACACTCACACTCGCACACACACACAGTCACACACACACACACACTCACACACACACACACAG